>CAKKXW010000004.1:62655031-62672133 GCA_920937365.1 Sphaerophoria rueppellii | reverse complement strand
ACTAAAAGTTGTGGAATTAGTGGAAAAATCGGTTTAGATGAATTTATAGAGTGTCCCTGGTTAACTTCTTCTCAACAGTTGTAAAATAAGGTTTCAAAAGAGAACAAAAAGAGTTAGACAGGGGAAAGACGGAGCATTTTTAACATTAAGAAGAGGTGGTACGATTGCATTCTTAAAATGTATTCTCTATAGACTTGTTCAGACAGATCTGAGAAATCCATAAAAACGTTGGAGAACGCTTGGTAATCGAGAACAGATTTAGATTTCAAGTACTTTTTCCACAAGTTATTTCTCACATTGCGCAGCGATCTTAGTTCTTTATTGTACCATGGTGGAGAAGAATTACAATTTTTACGAGGCAGAAAGGGGACAGATTGAGAAAAACAAGAGAAAACTTTGGAATAAAATGTTGACAACTCTTCTTCAATTGGTCCCTGTGAGATATTTAAGTAGATTTGGCTAAAAAGGTGATTAAGGTGTTGAAAATCAGCCTTACGGAAATTAAAGCTATATTCTAGGGCTATGTTATTTGATATAGCATAAGGGAAAGATATCAATAAGGGTGGATGGAATTTGTCAAGAGTAGTCAATAATTCATTACTTTCAGCTACAACGCAGTTTGAAGGGTCAGATTTGAAAACGAGGTAAAGTTGTCTGTTCAGATTGTTCTTGATTCCACTCACTTGAAAAAGACAAGAATCTTTTATGCAGTCCGTGAACAAGCTCTCTTTTTCTAATTTAAAATTTTCAGGAGAAAAGTTAGTTGAATCTTCAGACGGATACCATTTGATGTTTGAAAGGTTTGAAATCTCCTACGCAAAATATGTCATTGTTGGTACCTGCAGCTTCAAAAATCGAATCGATTGCATTTACGGCAAGTTGGTAAGAGCACGTTGGTTGTGCGGGGCGAATGTAGCAACAGATGACAAAAATATTTCGATTATGTAACCTTATTTTAATAGAAACAAATTCAAAATCGGTTGTGCCTGAAGACTGAAAAAGAGAAACGTCCAAATTTTTGTTAACAGATATTAAGACACCACGCCCGGATGATTCGCTGAACTTTGTTACACCATCACAACGAAAGGTAACGTAATCACATGTAAACAATTCACTGTCAAGAAAATCAGGGGTCAGATTTGTTTGTCAATGAAAAAAAGTCGTATGGAAATTTTTGTGAGTTAGAATTAGAAAAAAGGTTGGATGTTTTTGTACGGAGCCCTCTTACGTTTTGGTAGTAGATCGTAAGACACGTTTTTATTAGGTGAGAATTAGGAACATGTGTATTTATGTTAAAGGTACTTATAATTAATACGATGGCGATCGCGTATTTTAGTATACCAAATCATTATACAAAAAAAAAAAATATTCCATAATAATTATTATCTCGTTATTTCTTCCGTAGTTAACCAGCAAACTATTAGACTGAATCAAGTTTACACCCAAACCTAAATGCCAGCAGACATTTCAAATTTGTTGGCATCCAAATGCTCATTTAATTATGTGTTTAGTCGTGCTGTCGTTACTGGTCTTACAAAAATAACTTGCTTGCTTGAAACGAATTCATCGATTTAATTTCAATTTGGAGAGCTAGGTTATAGGATCACCAGCTACTGTGTCTGACAGAACCTTCTTCCGCCGAAGTTTAAATATTACTCGGTTTCAATAAATTGTCTTTCAATGTGAGTGCATTGCCTCCTTTCAAATAAATAAAATTATACTTTCATTCAATAGCAAGTGTAAACAAAAACTGAATACTAATCGAATGAACATTTTTATTTTAGTTTAAAAAATACTTCATTAAATGGATAAAGTGATAGAATCCTGTAAACCTGGACGCGCTTTTGTTAAAGATTCCATCCGATTAGTGAAACGATGCACCAAACCAGATCGCAGGGAATTCAAAAACATTGCTATTGCAACTGCAACAGGTTTTTGTTTAATGGGATTCATTGGTTTCTTCGTGAAATTGATTCATATTCCAATCAACAACATCTTAGTTGGATCATAGTTTGCTGCTTTTATTTTTATTTGGCATTGTATTTTAAGATTATTTGTTCAAGAACTTGTATGCTTACTGTTATAATATTTCTTCCTGAAATACAGCCTTTTGGGCTCAACTTTCCATTACGGAAACCTGAATTTTGACAAAAAAAAAAAAAATACTTTTATTTGAAAGATATATGTATTTAATAAACAAATATAAATAATTTGAGGCGAGGAATCACTTCTTTCTATTTTTAATTAATTTTTAAAGTTTCTATTTTTCCTATGAAAACATACGGGAATGAACAAGATGGATGTATTTTGACAGTTCTACCAAATAATTTTCGTCCCTTAAGTGCTCGTATGGGTAGTGTATTATTGGTTCTCTTGGGAAATATTTTTGGAAATTTTTGTTATTTTGCTAAGTTTTTAAAGCAAAATGTTATTTCTTGAGGGTATATAATAATTTAATATACTTGCTTTTTGCTAGCATAGCCAGAGTCGTGCACTACAAATCGAGGGTTAAAACCCCTTGAGCGGCGAAGCCGCCGCACATACTCGCTGTTTGCTATACAAAGCTGATAGTGCAAATTCAGTAAACACAAATGTAGCAAAAATAAATCGGGAACAAAAATTTCCCACCACCGAGCACTGGATGTAGACGTAGAGTAATGGAAGTGAAGGTAAAAAAAAACATTTCTTGTTGTTCATTTTCCGTAATTGCATTTCGGTGAAAAGCGCGAGATTTAAAAATTGTTTAAAAATATAAATACAGTAAAATTTGTTTCAAAACATTGTTGTCTGCTTAGTTTAAATATGTATTAATTGAATAACACAGTTTGCATATCCCTTTTTGGGCAATTTTTGTAGAAATAAGAAAAATAAAAAGGCCCAAATCGGAAAATTAAAAACAATTTTTAATCAATTTCCCGGGGTTTCCTCGCCATAATATTTTAAATCTTGAGATTCCTACCTCACTTAAAAAAAAAAAAAAATCAAATTTTTAGGGGGGTTTCCGTAAAGGAATCGGATTCCTACCTCACTTAAAAAAAAAAAAAAAATCAAATTTTTAGGGGGGTTTCCGTAAAGGAAATCGGCCCACTATTTATTTTTACTTATATAGATTTATTTACGGCTATAAATAAAGAAAAATGTATGTTAAACCATGAATTTAATGTCCATATGTCATACATACATAGAAACAAGTAGTTTTAATGTTTAAATAGTTTATCTTTTTTTTATAATAAACACACACTCAAGGGGTTTCTTTATAGTCTTATTATGCCATATACACAGTGAGTGCTTTAGGTAAGAGGGAAGGGATTGGAGAGGAGGTGCCGGTGTACATTGGTCTTAAATGCCTGAACACTGCAATGATCGGGAAAGACAGAGTGTGGAAGAGAGTTCCACATTCGCGTTGTACGGCTAAAGAACGATTCTCTATACTTGAGCGTACGACCGAAGTTGGGCTCGAGGGTAAACCGATGGGCATTCCTGGAAGCGCGAGTATTACGGTTGAATTGTTTAAGGGGAGGAATGCAACTGGCTATTTCACTAGAGCAATTACCGTAGAAGTAAAAATAAAACAAGTAGAGACATGAAACGTTAAGACGGTGTTCCAATGAAGTGAATGAGTTAGTGATCTCTCTATCACCAATCATTCTTACAGCTCTTTTTTGTATTCCATCCAAGAGGCTTAAGTAAGTAGCTGGAGCACCAGCCCAGAGATGTGAATTGTACTCAAGCTTTGGACGGATATGTTTTTAGAGAATAGCCAGATCAGACGGGGAGAAAAATTTCTTGCACCGTCTTAAGAAACCCAAACATTTTTGGCGACATCGCGTATGTGTTCGGTCCACAAGACGTGGTCAGTGATGCACATTCCGAGAATTTCGAGATGTTCAGTCTCATTGATGCAAGTGCCACTCATGGACACTAGCAAGGGGGGTATAACTCGCTTCAACGATACCAGACAGCATTGAGTTTTCGCAGCATTAAACTCTACACGGTTTTTAATTCCCCATTGGACAATGCTGTTTAAGTCAGAGTTTAATGAGCTTATCATATTTTGCCGTTGCAGTTCCACATCCGAAGAGGAAGAGGATTCGTTTCCAGATTCACATTCTGGAAACAAATATGAGAAGCTAAGGGTACTATCGTCAGCGAAACAATTTATTGGATTAGAAGTAACAGACAAGAGATCATTAATAAAAATGATAAAGAGGGTCGGAGACAAAACGAAGCCCTGGGGCACACCAGCATTTATATTGTGTGTTTCAGACTTGAATCCGTCCAATACAACTTGTATTGAACGATTCGAAAGAAAGTTTCTAATCCAACGAAGAAGGGATTCATCGATACCAAGGGCACGCATTTTCGATAAAAGAGCAAGATGCCAGACTTTATCAAATGCCTTTGAAATGTCAAGTGCAACAATCTTACTTTCTCCAAAACGATGTAAAGATTTGTTCCACTGTTCGGTGAGATAAACCATCAAATCACCAGTGGACCTGTTGCTGCTTAAGCCGTACTGCCGGTCATTAAGAAGCTTCCGGTCTTCGAGATATTTCTTAAGCTGATAGTTTATCAGCGTTTCCATGACCTTAGAAAGAAGGGACGTAAGAGCAATAGGACGATAATTGGAGGGAGGAGAAGATTCGCCTTTTTTTTGGAATAGGCTGGACAAATTCTGTTTTCCAACTTGTCGGAACGAGCCCAGAAGAATAGGATAGATGGAAAAGCTTACGCAAGGGTTTTGCCAGCGTGGAAGAAAACCTCTTCAGAATAATAGCGGGGATACCATCCGGACCAGCGGATTTATGTATGTCGATATCCTTTAAACTCTCGCCACAGCACGAGTGCTGAAGAAGATTTGTCCCATGGAATCATCGACGCGCTCAAGAACTGGAGGAGTCATGACAATCTCTGGCAGCGAAGAGTTGGTGGCGAACTGCCTAGCAAAAAGGTTCTTTTTCGCGAGCGAGCTACCAACTGAAGTGTCATTGTCAAGGAGCGTAGGAACCGAGGAAGAAGAATTCTTCATATTTTTTACAAATGACCAACAATTCTTACTGCCTTTGGGACATTGCAGTATTTTTTTCCTTAATTTTTGGTCATGTAAAAATTTGGTCCGCCGAATATCTTCATGTTTTTAAAAGAAAATAAAGTGTTAAAAGTTAATATTTTGTAGCTTGACTAGTACTTTTAATTACTGCCTGACACTTGTTGGACATCGAGTCAACCAACCGGCGACATCTATCAATTGAAATTCGGGACCACTGATGTTGTACAATCCTCGATAATTTTTCATTGTTCTTAGTGGAAAGCTTCCCAACCGCCCTTTTTAAATCACCCCATAAATGCTCTATGGGGTTTAAGTCAGTTGATTCGGATGGCCACTCCATAACATTAATATTTTCGCTTTTGAAGTAGTTTTTTGGTATATCTGGAGAAATGCTTTGGATCATTATACTGTTGTAGTACCCATTTAAGAGGCATATTTTCTTCAGCGTAAGGCAGCATTATATTCTTCAAATGTCAACGTACATTGCCTGATCCATTCTGCTATCAATACGATGAATTGGTCCAACGCCATACCAAGAAAAACAACAACAAGAGGAAAATACAACCACCTCCGTATTCCACTGCTTTCTGAGTGTATTGCTGACAGTATTCTTTCAATGGTGGCCTGATTTCCTGCCCGAACTAATTGATCTTAGTCTCATCTGTCCACAAAATATTTCTCCACTTTTTCGAAAACTCGTGCCCAGTCCAACTACGATGCTCATTCGCGAAATTTAAACGAGATGTTATGTTTTTTTTCTTAGCAAAGGGACTTTTCTTGCTATCCTGCCGTGTATATTTCCTTCAATGAGCCTTCATCGAATTGTGCTTGTCGAAATATGTCGAAATATCCAACTGAAGTTCAGCTTTTATGTCTTTTGAGGACTTAATTTTTCATTTTTTGAAAATCGAATAATTTTTCGATCTTCTCTGACACTTGTTTTGCGAGGTTGGCCGAGCTTCTTTCCCACTATAAGTGGTTTAATTGCGTTCGCAACTTAATGCAGGTTTTTGTTTTTCGTTTTCTATGCTTAAGGAATTACATTTGTCTCTATTTTTATGTCCATATCTGTATACGTGGGTAATAAAAGTCATACCTTAGTGGAATACACACGTTAAATCGTTAATAAATCGTTTAGTTCTACTTAAATTATAAGTAGAATTTGTCATTTGCCCCTTCATGAAACTCAGCTTATTTTCACATTGAATCCGGAGGCGTTTTAAATAAATTGCATTTTAAGGTAACGAGTGGGAAAAAGTGGGAAAATATGTTTGATTTAGAAATCAGAAACAGTGTTCAAATTTGGTGCAATTTTTTTTGTTATTGGATTATTTTCATACAAGTATTCTTTCAGCCATTGGAAGCGATTTGGTTTTTAGTTGGCGAAAAAACGTTTATCAAGTCGTCTAGTTTAATAACAAAAAAAAAGAAAAAAAAACAATGGTGCATCGCCAACATCTTGAGAGGAATGAATCTGCAAGGCAAAATTAAAATCTTTCAACGAATAATAAATTATTTTTAATGTGGAAGTGTTTTTTTATTAAAAAGGTGATTCCATTCTTACATTACTTTTTCATTCCTTCTTACCTTATGGTGGCGCTTCAGTCTAGGTTGGACCAGGGCCTCACCCAACAAACTTCTCCAGCCAGCTCGGTCCCTGGCTAGCTGTCCCCAGTTTCGCACACCAAGTTGGTTCAGGTCCTCTACCACCTGTGTGCTCCACCGGAGTCGCAGTCTTCCCCTTCTGCGACGTCCTTCCGAGTTGGATTCGAAGACTCTACAAGTCGAAGCATTATTTTCCATTCGCACAACATGACCCAACCATCTAATTCGTTGGACCGTTACTTTTCTGACTTTTCGCTTTACAGCTCGTACAGTTGTTGGTTGAATCTTCGTCTCCATTCTCCATTGATGCAAACAGGACCAAAAATCACTCGAACAAGTTTTCTCTCAAAGCAGCCCAAAGCGTTTTCATCAGATGTTGTCATAGTCCATGTCTCTCCACCAACGGTTTTGTAGAGTGTCACTTTAGTTGCTCGGGAGAGGACTTTACTACTCAATTGCCTTCTAAGTCCAAAGAAGCAGCGATTGGGCAGAGTGATTCTTCGTTTGACTTCAGGGCTGGTGTTGTTGTCAGAGTTGATAGCGGATCCCAAATAGACAAAGTCCTTAACTACCTCGAAGTTAAATCTGTCTATGTTGACGTTTGCTCCAAGACGTCGATGTTGGTAGTACTTTCTTGTCGACAGCATTAACTTGGTCTTGCCCTCGTTAACCGATAGGCCCATCTTCCTGGCCTCCGTCTCAAGGCTCACAAACGCTCCGCTGACATCACGCTGTGTTCTTCCAATTATGTCAATGTCGTCTGTGTATCCTAGTAGCTGGACAGACTTTTGAAAGGTTGTGCCTCTGGTGTTACCATTGGAGCTTTGCACAATCTTTTCAAGAATAATGTTGAAGAAATCGTATGACAACGTTTTTGACATCAAAAACGTCCGTTAGGTTTTTTCCGACCATGATGGAACAGCGTGAATTTTCCATTGTCATCTTGCACAGACGGATGAGTTTTTCTGGGATGACAAAACTAGACATCTCTATATAATTGGTCTCTATAGATGCTGTCATTCGCAGCCTCGAAATCGATGAAAAGGGGGTAGGTATCGATATGAAGTTCATGGGTCTGCTCCAAGTTCTGCCGTAGGGTGAATATTTGATAGATAGTGGACTTTCCGGGTCTGAAGCCACACTGATAAGCACCTACCAGATTTTTGACGAAGGGCTGCAAACGTTCACATAGCACGGCAGACAAGATCTTCATGTCTTCGATATCTTTAGATATCGCTATCTTCACTTCGTCCATGTCGGGTGGGTGGAATTGTTGGCCTTCTGCTGACGGTTCTGTATTGCTGACGGTGATTTGGTCGTCATCGCCTTAATACAGCTTGGAAAAATGGTCTTTCCATATCCCCAGCACTGACTGCCGTTCTACTATGATGTTCCCATGATGGTCTCTACAGGCTTCAGTTCGGGGTGTATAAGCCCTGGAGGTTTGTTTCACCTTTTAGTAGAACTTTCAAACCTCGTTCCTGTTATGACATCCCTCTATCTCCTCGATCGCGCGCTTCTCATGCTCCGTTTTTTTTTTCTTTCTGAGAAGTTTATGCTCCTCTCTCCTTTTCTGCTCGTAGAGCTTACGAGCTGCTCGTGTCTTTCTTTGTAGCGCCGCCTTGTATGCCTCTTGCTTAGCTGCATGTGCTCGCCGGCATTCATCGTCAAACCAGGGGTTTCGTTGTATTGGCACTTCAGAGGCGGCATCTCTGATGGCTGCTTGGCAGTGTTGTTACTGGTTCTCTTTATTTTGTGCTGGCAGAAAAGGACTTCTGAGGAGATTTTCGGAGACACGATCGGAAAAGGATCTAACAACCTCTTGCGATCGGGATATCCGCATTCGTACCTTGGCTGCAACAAGGTAGTGGTCCGAGTCGATGTTGGCACACCTCGGAATGTGTGGACATCTTGCATGCTAGAGACGTGTCGTGCGTCGATCGCAATGTGATCAACCTGGTTGACGGTTAATTGGTCAGGAGATTCCAATGTGCCCTTGTGGATATCGAGATGTGAGAATCGCGTACTTGCTACCATTACGTCTCGCCCCGCAGCGAAGTCGATTAGCCTAAATCCGTTATCGGAGGTCGTGTCGTGTAGGCTATGTCGTCCGATTATTCCACCAAAGATTTCTTCTCTACCCAGCTTAGCATTAAAATCTCCAAGGACGATTTTAATGTCATAGCTAGGGCATTGCTCATAGGTCTTGTCGAGGAGCTCGTAGAACCTGTCTTTGGTGTCTTCATCCTTTTCCTTAGTGGGGACGTGAGGGCAGATGAGGCTGATGTTGGTGAATTAAGCCTTGATACGGATTGTAGTGATGCGCTCATTCACTGAGTTGAAATCAAGACCTTCCTCCTGAGTCGAGTCCCAACTACAAATCCACATCCAAATAGACTCTGATTTTAATCCCGGTAGCAGTCGCCGTAGTAAGTATGGAAATTGTTCATTTTACGTAGGCCAGGACCATGCCATCGCACTTCTTGGATGGCAGTTATATCTGCTTTATAGCAGTCAAGGGCTTCCGCTAGTTGTTCGGCTGCACGTGGCCTGTTAAGGGACCTAACATTCCACGTGCAAAACCGAAATTCGTTGTCCTTAAATCGTTTGCGTGGGTCGTCATCATTAAATCCGGCCGTATTCGAGGCTTGTTGGTGTTTCGCAACCATGTCTTCTTTATGTGGCCGGGCAGTCACCCCGACGCACGACCCCTACAATATTGTGATCTTTTCAGAAATATTTCAATAAAAAAATTAATAAATTTGTTTTTATATTTACGTTTGGTGCATTTTGCATTTTCATAATAAATTTCGTTTATAAAAAAAGTAGTTTTAATGAGCTATCATTCAAGATTTCATCGGAGTTAGAGAACAAATGAAAACACAAAATGCTTTTATTCAATGATTTCACTGATGCATATTCACCAAGAAATTCACTTGGTGAACTCCAATGACAGCCCTGTGTAAATTTCACCAAATGATTCACCTTCAAATTCATGAGTGAAGCTTCCATTCCTACGTTAATCGCATGGTGATTCCTTGGTGAAAATTTGAAAATTTGCCACTGGGTTCTACTTCACTAATACAATAATAGACATTCTTTGTGTTTACACAATTTCCTTATGAATAAAGTATAATATAAATTAACTGTTGCTGTTCATCACTCCTCTGTCGTCTCTAGTCTCTACTCGTTCATCTATTGTTTCTTGGTTGCAGGGAAATTCATAACACAAAAATCGGAAGTCAAGTAAAGAGAGTCAGTATACAACAATAGGCATCCTCCCTACAGCGCCTACAGTAGAACACAAAAAGCGTCTGCAGTTAAGGTAGGATCTTTGGTTTTCGTGTTTATTGATTGAAAAGGTTATCTATTTTGGAACGTGTATCTCTTCTTGAGCTTTGTATGGGAATATTTCTAATTTTATTTTATAAATAACCGACGTTTAAGATGTCAGGAAATTTCATGACAATGACACGTTCACTTCATTATCTCATTGAAGGTACTATTCCTGGATCTGGAGGCATATGCTGTATTTTTTCCTACACACCAAGTGCTTACTTTACCTCCAAGTGGCAACCACCAGGTACTGGTTATATGACTAGATATAACTTGCGAAACTTGTAAGCGCGAGTGCAAAACGGAGAAACTGAAACACTTAACCAACGGCCCAACAAATTTGGAGGTGAGTGCGAGGGTCTAACAACCCCGCCACAATAAAAAACGAAGAATTATGAGAGTGATAGTAGGCTCGGATAATGACCCCCGTGTTATGGTAACCAGACCCGGAACGACAACGGACTATGGCATTGAGAGTTTGTACCTGGAATGTAAGAACACTCTACACTCCAGGTGCAACTCAAAAACTTGAATCTATCTTCACGCAGTATAAGGCAAACCTTACTGCGATCCAGGAAATACGATGGATAGGATCAGGGATAATGAAAAGAAAAAATTGCGACATTTATTACAGCTGTCATCAGAGAATGCACATATTTGGATGCGGATTCGTCGTTGGGAAATCGGCTTAGATCGAAAGTCATGGATTTTAAGCCAATTAGTGATCGTCTGGTTGTAATCCGCATCAAGGCCACACTACAAAACATCAGTAGAATATGTGAACACGCCCCTGCCGATAATGCCTAGGAGTCAAGCAAGAACGATTTTTACGACCTCCTGGATAGAGCCTACGGAGCCTGTCCAGAGTACGACGCGTCAAAATCGTTCTCAGAGAATTCAATGCAAAAATCAGGAAGGAAGACATCTTTAGCGGATTAATTGGAAAGCAAAGCCTCCACGGAGTTACAACAGATAACGGCTTCCGACTAATCGACTTTGCTGCAGCTCGTTATACGGTGATAAGTAGCACTAGGTTTCCAAGACGAAAGATCTACATAGCAACCTTGAGATCTCCGGATGGTCGAACCACCAATCAAATCGACCATGTGCTAATCGACGAAAGGCACGCATCCAACATTTTGAACGTGTGCACTTTCCGAGGAGCAAATGTCGACTCTCACCACTTTCTGGTAGTGGCTAAGTTTAGAGCTCGAATATGAAACGACAAAAAAAAAACGTGCGGCCCCAAGAAAGAAGTTCAACATCGGTTGAGAAAAAGGGCATCCGCAGTTTCTCGGCCCAAAGATCTAGAAGAGTTTCGGTCCATCAACAACACCCGGCGTTTCTTTAAAAGGTCGAAGCAATTAGCTTTTGGTTTCAGAATCGGGACACAGGCTTTTCGAAACAGTGAAGGAAACCTAGTCGCCGAAGCACAGGGAATTGTAAATATTTTCAAGCAGCACTTCCTGCAGCTGCTGAATGCGCAAAATGTCAAGCAAGCTAATGAAAGAGAAGCAAGACCAGTCAATGAAGACCCAGTTCCAGCCCCCAGCGCAGAAGAGATAGAAAGAGCCATCCGAAAGCAAGAATATAACAAGTCCGCCGGGTCGGAACTCTTAAAATATGGAGGAGGTGTTTTGATAAACCGCATGGTCATCAACAAAGTGTGGGAGGAAGAATGCATGTCCACTGACTGGTCCATAAGCTCCATATGCCCCATCTACAAAAAAAGTGATCCTATGTCATGCAAAAACTACCGCGGCATATCCCTGCTTAATGTTGCTTATAAAATCTTAAACAGTTCTGCAACACAATAGTCGGCACGTACCAGTGTGGCTTTAGGCCAGGCAGAACAACGATAGACCAAATATTCACACCGAGGCAGATCCTGGAAAAGACCAACGAATTTCAAGTCGAAACCCCACCATCTTTTCATCGACTTCAAAGCTGCTTATGATAGCATCCACCGCCAAGAGCTTATGATGGCGATGTCTGAGTTCGGGTTTCCGAACAAACTGATCCATCTGTGCCGCATGATGCTTAACAATACGCAGTGTAGTGTGCAGTGGGTAACAGCTCATCCGAGTTGTTTCAAACATGCGCAGGGTTTAGACAAGGAGATGAGCTGTCATGTGACTTCTTCAACATAGTCCTGGAGCAGATAGTGCTCAAGGCAGGTGTGAGCACGGAAAACACTCAAAAAATCCACCCAGCTTCTAGGCTATGCGGACGACATTGAGAGCCGTGCTTCACAGCGATTGAAAAACAGGCGAAACTCGTAAGTCTTGAAGTGACTGAGGACAAAACAAAGTACATGCTATCAACAAACAAAGCAACATCTGTTCACCGCCTAGGACAAAACGTCACTAGTGGTAGCAGCAATTTCGAGGTAGTTAAGGAGTTCACCTACCTTGGAACAAACATCAATCCCACAAACGACACCTTAGTGGAGATCTGAACCGCTGCTGCTTCGATTTGGCAAAACAACTGGGTTCAAAACTTCTCACTCGACAGACAAAGTGTCTGCTATATAAAACTTTGGTTTTACCAGTCCTCCTCTACGGCGCCGAGTGCTGGACGATAAGTAAAAAAGGGGAATTGATACTGGGCACTTTCGAAAGAAAAATTCTTCGACGGATTTTTGGTCCCGTCTATGCGACGATAGCGAATGGAGAAGAAGGTTCAACCGAGAACTGTACGAGCTGTACCAAGATGTGGATGTAGTCCAGAAGGCCAAGAAAAGACGACTACATTGGCTCGGCCACATCGAGCGAATGGACGACAACGCTCCAACTAAGAAAGTCTTATCATCCCAGCCCCCAGGTTCGAGACGGTAAGGAAGACCGAACCTACTAGTCCAGTAGGCGACTGTCAAATAACTTAATCCATCTGGATACGGATTTTGTATCCATTATTAGATAGAGTTTTTGGCGACAAAGAAAGCGCACCAGGGTTGCCTGCCAAAGAGGGTAAAAGGGGGACACTAATGGTGCGTTTTTTGGCCAAAAATTTCACCATCAGAGATATGGATAAAATTAGTATCCAACTATAGAGCTCGACGAGACGAAACAGAATATTATGGGTTGCCTAGTTCAAATCGGGGCGAAGCGGTAGGCCACCGCCTCAGAAGCCACTGATTTTTAACCATAAAAAACCTTCAAAGATATGGCTAAATTTGGTACCAAATTCAAGGTCTGAATGTACTCTTTACGAATATATATTGTCTTGTCTAAACCGGGGCAAACTACTAGGCAACCCTACTACAATGAAAAAATTTACAATACAAAAAATTACAAGTTTTCACTAAAACATTCATAACTTGATTATTTTCGTATGAATTTTTGTGTTTTAGATATATAGCAATAGAAAGCCTTGCGTATGTAAAAAAAAAATAGTAAAATGATGTAAGTTTTAATATCTAAAATGATAATATGGATTTAACGGCACCTATCATTAACATTACGTTTGATCACATAACTCAGTAACCAAACGGTTTAAATTAATTTGGTTTTCAGCGACTTTAAGAAGCCCTTCATGCTTTTGATTGATTTGATTGAGAATAATAGCAGTTTGAAACTGTGTGAAAATTTCAAAGGGAGTTTGGTTTTCAAAGAAAACTTTTACGCAGTCTAAATCGATATACAAAGAATCTGTTGTTTTTTGTTTTCATTCGCTTTAGCCAACAACACACTGCGCTCTTTATATCTACATACATCACTTTTTGAACACTTTTTATTTGCATTTTGTCTATTTTTTGAAGATCGTAGAAGAGGCTTGTTTTTTTTTTTTTTTTTTTTTTTTTTTTTTCAAAAATAAGACTAAATTCGTATTATAGCATACCAACACAAATTTAATTCACACATAACAAAATCAGAGCCCACGAACGCAAAAATGAGAATGTAAAAACCTACAGCACAATGGTATTTCGTAAAAAAATCTACGTATCGAAACCTCATGTTCACTTCGAGCTATCGAGACATTCGAGTTATCAAAGAAAAGTTACATGTAAACCTGAGGCTTCGCGCTATTGCCACTAAATTTTATTCGAGTTATCGAAGTTCGACTTAAGGGCTAACTATAATGAACTGAACAGAGCGGACGGAGCCGTCCGTAACTGAGCGAATACAAGGAATTCGTATATTGTGCCCGCAATAGCGGATTGCTCCGTTTCGTCAATTTTCGTTCAGTTTTGCTTACGGACGTAAACTGCGCTCCCCTTCGCTTTTTACGGACGAAAATTTGACAGCTGACTGGTTTTATTGATTTTTCTGAAGAGGAATTCGATTTTGTTGATTTTAAGAAATAAATATCTTGAAATTGCTTGTTTGTTGCATGGCAACCGAAATTCACAAATTATTGGAAATAAAAACAAATATTTTAGTTTGAAAAATACTTCCGTACCCATCCGTCCATTATGGGTAATGTGTTCACATGGCAGTTCGGAAGCGAGCGTTTCGTTCGGTTCTGACACTAGCTCCCGCTTGCTTCCGCTCATTATAGTTAGCCCTTTATAGTAGTTCGACTTATCGAAGTTCGACTGCATGTTGATTTATACATTAGTTGTTAACAATATATGTTTTTTTTACCTCGTTCTCATTTTTATTAACTCTTTGCACCCCAAACAAAGTTAATTTTTAACGTGGCATCATCTGATTTGATTTCGAACCCTGCAAACTTGGGCAAGCTATATGCAGAAGCAAAACGAAACGTGTGTACCTGTATTTTTGGCTTGTACAAATAAATTAGTAGTCCGGTACTGTGAATAAGCTCTTCGTGACCATATCATCACGTCGAGTGATTTGAAGGACAACAATCGTGAATTACTAGAAGACTTAATTCTTCCGAATGGCATGATAGGATGAAGATGAAGTACAAAATCTTTATTGATAAGTATACAATTCATCAGGTATAAGAAAAGGTTAATTAATTTTCAACCTTTTACAACCAACCCCTCTGTTTCGTACTTCTTGCTGAGTTTTCTAGAAAGTTTCATTAATAAAGTTTAATCAACACTAACGAACTGGAGGTATTCCACGTATAATTATTGTCTGAATGAAAAATTTGGTATGCTCAAATTTAAGCCACAAACAGACATTATTTAGCATTGAGTCAATAGTCATTGCAAATGCCAATCTGATGGGGAATTGAATGCTTGGATTTGGATGAGAGGTAGAGGTTCAATGTCAGGTGAAGTATTCTGGATCAGTGGCTTCTTTACAGTCGAGACGTCCTCGCACAAGACGGAGTAAGAAGAGCCTCTTTGATTTAGTAGGGCTGTGTCCGAACGGGTGAACGCGCAAAGCCAGTTCTGGTGACTTCAGTCAGCACATGATATTGTTGGTTTGTGTACGCTCGAAAAACTCAACAACCGTTTGACCGATTTTCTTAATTTTTGTTTTAAACTAAAGAGGAATAAGGGAAGAAGTTTGTTAACAAACAAAATGTAAACTTTTCAATCACAAACGGTGCAAATGTTAAAAAATAATGGTTTTCTCACTTCAGCAAAATATATCAATATAGCTACGAATATTCGATTTCGTCAAATATTGGGCAGGTTCAGCAGCGTAAGGCACTTGAAGGTAAGGCAAGTCAGTTTCCCTGAACGCTTATTTAACTTAAGACATTTAAAATGTCATAAATTTCAAATTCTGAAATTCACTTCGAAATTTTATTGTAAATTAAAAACGAAAATTGCCAAGCCTAAGAAAATAATATTCAGGAACTCCTTTGTTGTTGGAAATACAAGTTTCTAAGAAATTCACTTTTGCAGAATAAAATGAAGCAAACCATAAATATTATTCACTCTAATGTATGTTCTACAATTTTAAATCTTTTCCTTCCGAAAGGCGTTTGAAAATCTTTTCGAAGTCTTCAAAGTCATACATTTGGCCGTTTTGCCAAATATTAAATTTCATTTCTTATAAAAACTTTAAATTAATTAAAATCGAAGCGTATAGTTCACCTGTGATGTACATTTTTTGTATGTCACAAGCAAACAAACAGCTGTTACTTGATTTTAAGGCAAATATTTTTGCCTTATTTTCCAGTCTATTTTTGAATGAAACTAACTAAAATGGAAAGATTTTTTTTGACACCTGACCAATCAGGTACGCGCATTTTGCCTTAACTTCAAGTGCCTTACGCAGCTGAACCTGCCCATTTTTATTTTCAGATTTCAGTCAAAAAAAAAAAAAAAATAAATAAAAATAAAATTCAGTGAAGAAAAATTTTATTTGTCAAATATTGTTTTTCATCGACAGTAAAAAAAAACTACACTTGACATTTTCTTTTTTTAGATATGTTCCTGAGTTCGACTTACTACTTTTGTACCAGTGGAGCGTTTGCCATCGTATTTTGAGGGAACGTTTGAGTAGTGGCGTAAATGAGTTTTAAGTATTTTGTATAAAATCGACCAAGCCGTTTATGAGATATATCCAGGAAAGCTGGTAGTGGAGTAGCGAGGTAGTGGGTAGCAGGTAGTGGGTAGCAGGTAGTGGGGTGATGGGTAGTGGGTAGCAGCTAGTGGGGTGACGGGTAGCGTGTAGAAGTAGCGGGTAGTAGGTAACGGGGTACCGAGTGGCAGGAAGCAGGTAGCGGGTAACGGATAATAGGTAGAGGGTAGTAGGGCCATGGATAGAGTTTAGCGGGTAGTGTGGTAGCGGGTTGCAAAAGTTAAGGTCTTATTTTTATCAAACGAGGAAGTACAAAGTCTGCTAGGTCTGATTTTTTAGATTTGTTGCTTTCGATTTGTTGAACTGCTTGCAGCAAGGAATAGACTGGTTAATTTTGTGAAATTCTCTGAAAATGTTAAATTATTTTTGTTTGGAAAATGACTGAAAATGTGAAATTTCATTGTACAACGTTTATGTGGTTTGATTCATGTCATTTCATATCGTGTGTCATGAAAATTTCAATTGTTCGTACTGTAGAGTTTAAAGTCAGTAAAAGGTTTGTTTTTATTAAATTGTAAAAGTCTCTTAAAGTGTTTTAATTGGTCAGATAAGGAACGACGTTCGTCAAGTTGTTTAGCTTTCGTTGTTTAGATTTTTTAGTCTGGATCGTCTGAAACATGAAGGAGCAAACTATTTTTATTCTGGAATTGAAAACGTTG
>CAKKXW010000004.1:62452629-62646662 GCA_920937365.1 Sphaerophoria rueppellii | reverse complement strand
AAATGTTAAATATTTCATGGTCCTTTCATCTTTATTTGATTGCAACTTAAAATTAACAAAACAAGTGCCACCCAATTTCATAAAATAAATCATATATATAGCAACATTTGCGTTTTATTTTATAATTTTATTTATTAAAACTAATACAAAATTGATAACTTATAAGAGCATACGAAATGATAATCTTGGAGAATTTAAAAATTTAAGATAGATAAAAAAATGTTTTAATTTACGCTTTGTTGATAAAATGATATTGATATATATGTAAATACATATACAGATATTAAATTAGTTTATATATTACATATATAAAAAAAAGAGAACCCTTAAAAACTTAACCAAACACTGAATGAAATTTAAAATACATACTTACACAATAAATAGATACAAAAATAAATGAACAAACAAATTAATGAATCAGACGTTAGAACTTATTAAATAAGTAGGTCAATCAATTATTATAATGATAATGTATATGATATACACAACAATAAAAGAAACCAAAAACTAAGTCTTTTGATTTCATTTCATCCAAAATTTTTACCTCTTGGAATGATAAACTCTTGTTAGATAAATTGTTTAAAAAATACTAATAAACGAATTAAAAGTGCATAACCGCGTTTGTAATCTTTCAATTTATTATTGAAAATGTATGTGTAAAATACAAACACAGAAATTATTATAATATTAATTCTTGTATATTATTATACATATATTGACAGAAACATTTATTAAACAAAATACTCATTGTATAAATTGATCGAAAACAAAAACCGAAGACAACCATGTGAGATATGTGAACCTTGTACTTATTGTATTATTGCGTTTCAATTTTTTCTAAAGGAATTATATATTCGTATGTATTTGAAAAAAGAAAACAAGAACAAAAAAAAAAGTGAATAAAAGTAATTAGAGAATTAAAATCCATGTTCATTATTATTTTTTTCAGGTATTCAGCCCAATTCTTAATATTCCCCGTGAATAGTTCACCCTGGGAGATGTGTTCTCCCGTGTAGTGATTTCCCTTATTCTGAATTCCCGGAGATTATGTTTCCCTTCGAGAGTGAGAACAAAAATTTTGAACGTTCGAAACAGCTATTTGGCAATATTTGTCATATGAAACGAAGGAAAGAGCTGCCAGAAGGAGTGTATTTATTCCTTTGGAATTGCCAGAATGGCTGTTAATTTGTTGGTATTTTTTATTTTAGCATTTTTATAAATATTTTGAACTTAAAATTTTAAAAATGATAAAAATTGAATGAAAATGTGCTTGTTGGGTGTGTCATTACTCATTAGGTACTTATTGTCATTAGAGACAATAAACCAGTTGAAAAGTGTTTTTTTGCGTTTTTTCGCTGAGGGATCATATCAAACGGCAGGCGTTGGAAAAGACTTTAATGTTGGTTCATCCCACCATTGTTTTAGTAAGGTTCACAAAGCTGGAAGAGCAGCTGTGTCAACAATATTATACAATACAAATATGTCAAACAGCCACAGAAAAAGAAATGTTGCGTTGGCGTTTTACATTAAACACAACTTTCCTTAAAACTGTAAGGCTTCTTCCTTTGGTCTGCTTTGGAATCCACAGGCGTCATCTACATTGAATTCTGAAACATTTGCACATGGGACTTATTAGGTGTTTAAGTCCTATAATATTATTAAAATTTTAATTTATTTTCGACGCAAAAAACAAAAACTTCCGTTTTCGTTTATAATTCTCCAAGAAATTTCCGGGAATGACTCGGCGGGAGACGAGTAAAAATTTTCCCTATTTCCTATCTTCGAAAAAGGGATCAAAATTCTCCAGAGACTTTTTGTTTGTAATAAGAGAGGAGGGAAAAGGGAACAAACTCTCCGGGAATTATTTTTTTAGAATCAGGCTGATTGTAAATGGTGAACAAGGTAAGAATCCAGGCATTAACTGGTAAAAAAAAACGAGTTTTTGGCGTATGAAAAATCAAGATTTACAACTGAGAAAAATTTTAGACCGGGAATAATGCAGGCAGTCTTGTTCTTATTTCCGTAAAGGTCCCGTCACAGACTGAAAGGCAAGTACTTTCAGAAAGCAGAAAGCCTTCTGAAAGCAAACATTTCATAGTGTGACGACCCGAAAGTACTTTCCTGAAAGCGTTTCTCAAAATGAATTGCTTTCTTGAAAACACTTTCAGAAAAAAAAAACTTTCACAGTGTGACTAGTTCCTGAAATCGTTTTGAAGAAAGCAAATGATTTTCAGAAAACGCTTTCTCCTTTCAGAAATTATTTGTGAAAGTTTATTGCTTTCTTGACTACTCTATTGGGCCAAAAATAAAGGAAGTAGGTCATAAGTTCAGAATTGTTTTTCTGGTAAGGGTGCAAATGTGGCAGTACATTCGGTAGGCAGATATAAATGTTTGATATAAAGCACTGCAAACCTCTGGAACAATTTTGGTGATTGCTGGCCGGGATACACGAAACACTTAGACAGTGTATTGTTATTATCGCCATATGTGCAAGGTGTTTCAGTGTCACAGCTACTCTTCCCTCTACGCTTATGGGTACACGCCATGGTTTATTTTGTTTTTTAACAAACAGACGTACTTTGTCACACAGGAAATTAAACTGCTCCTCCGAAGCGTGAGCAAAGTTACGGAAAAGCTCGTCTCCTTCTGCGCGTTAACCCCTCATGAGCTTTACGTGGTACTGATTTTTAGCACCACCACCACCTACGATTACTCGCCTTGGTCTCAGTAACGTGCTGTGAAATCCGTAGGATAATTTCCAATATAGTTAGATAATTGCATATATTCCAAAACTTCTTCAGAGGACTGCATTTCGTTGCTATTCTGGATAAACAATTAACGAAACTAGTTCAAATATCGCAACCAGTTACACATAAAACACTTTCAGAAAACGCTTTCTGCTTTTGAAAGTTTTTTTATGCTCCGCGAGACTCCCGCAATTCATAACTTTCCGATATACAGTAAAACCTGCTAATCGGGACACTCTATAATCGGACCACCTCCTATTCGGACCGCACTTAATGCATTCCCTGCTATTTTTCATACAAATATCCCTCTGTAATCGGGACACCTGCTAATCGGACCATGGACCACCTTATATCATGCGTTGCTTATTGTATTTACCTGTCTAATTGGACCAACCATTAATAATTTAAAAAAAAATTCGCATCTTAAAATGCTCTGCATTTAATTTATCTTGATGTTCTAGTTACCTATACGCCAAAATTTAAAATTTCCATCAATTACTTTTGTTTTATGCGGGGACTTCCCAAAAGGTTTAGTTTTAGTTTTTGTTTCTAGGCAAAAGAAACAATTTGAATTTCAATTTAAACATAGACAAGGCCAATAATGTTTCTGATTTAGCAGCTAAAATTAATTATTTAGATGCTTGCAGGTGCAGCTGGCTTTAAAAGGCATGGGATGATGTTACTCCATTAGCCATATCAAATTGTTTTAAGAAATGTTATTTTTTCGAAGGAGAACCCAGCAATGTGGTTGCTGAGGAGTTAATACGTTGCTTAAGATTTTTTGAGCATCGATTCTAATGTGGCGACATTTAATGAATGGTCGGAGAATTGGGAAAATGAATTTTTAAATTCCATTCAGTTACCAATTTCTGATACTGCAGAGGAACATATCTCTGCCGACTTTTCTTCAGAGGGAGAAATTGAAACAATTCCCGGACCTCAAAAGCTGTTTCTTACAAAGAGGCCATTTCGCGTCTCCGAATTCCAAAAGATTTTTCAAGCGAAAATGGTTTGGACGATATCTAGGCATGCCTGGACAATTGTTCCCAAAAATTACTAACAAATTTCAAAAATACAGCTGTGGTGCAGAAAAAAATTAGACTTTTTTTCTAAAAATTATTGAAAATTAATAAAAAATCCATATGTATGCGGTATAAATGTTTTATGTACAAATAATATACCTATTACATCTATGCATATGTTATGAAAAAATAAGTTATTAAATGCTTATTTCCTAAACGAACCCCAGTCTTAGTTTTTAATCGAAGTCAAATTGAAAAATGAAATACATATATGAAAGTGTAGATACACACATTGTACATACATTTCAACAAATTTGAAGGTATATTGGCAGTCATTTTTTACTCAATGAAAGAGGGAAAAACCTTTCTAAATGGACCGGTCCGATTAAAAAGGAACCCGTATAATTGGACCACCTCCTAATCGGACCACTATTCTTCGGTCCCAAGGGTGGTCCAATTAGACAGGTTTTACTGTACATACATGCTAATATATGACACCTAACGGACGCTTTTGATGGCAAAAAAGGTTTTAGACAAGGCGATGCGTTGTCATGCGATTTCTTCAACATCATTCTTGAAAAGACTGTGCAAAAGCTCCAACGTCAACACCAGAGGCACAATCTTTCAAAACTCCGTCCAGCTACCAGGATACGCAGATGACATTAACATAATTGGAAGAACACAGTGTGATGACAGTGGAGCGTTTGTGAGTCTTGAGACGGAGGCCACGAAGATGCGTCTAGCGGTTAAAGAGGGCAAGACCAAGTTAATGCTGTCGGCAAGAAAGGACTACCTACATCGACGTCTTGGAGCAAACGTCAACATAGACAGATTTAACTTGGAGGTTTAAGGACTTTGTCTTTTTGGGATCCGCTATCAACTCAGATAACAACACCAGCGCTGAAATCAAACGAAGAATCACTCTTGCCAATCACTCCTCTTTGGACTTAGAAGGCAATTGAGAAGTAAAGTCCTCTCCCGAGCAACTACAGTGACACTCTGCAAAACCCTCAACATCCCGGTACTTATGTATGGTGCAGAGACTTTGGGCTGCTTTGAAAGAAAAAATTTTCGGGTAATTTTTGGTCCTGCCTGCATTAATAGAGAATGGAGACGAACATTCAAACAAGAACTGAACGAGCTATACAGTGACACTGACCTTTTCATTTCTCAAAAACACAAAGACATTTTTGCATCCGCTTTTCTGTTTTCGACTAAAAATTTACAATGGCATTGAATTGTTAAAACATAATTAGTACTTAATAACATAAAATTTTGAAAAAACTTAGTTCAAAAATGATTTTTTTGTTTTTTTTTTTTTGAAAATTTTGAGTTTGAAAACTAATATTTTTTAAACTACACATTCGTTAAAACAATTTAATTTAAAAACAAAATGAAAGAAGATGTTTCTGGCTTTCCAAGAAGGTACAGATGGTGTTGTAAACGAAGCCGTTGATTTTTCATATTTTTTTTTTATAAAATAAGTAAATTTTTCAGAAAATTGCCCCTCCTGGCTAAACGGGGAAGAAACCCCCCCCCCCCTTCTCAACTCAACCTACACGCTCTAGCTTTTTGACACAACGCTCGTGAATCACCCTGTATATTTACTTACATTTATTAATAAAAGACATAAAAATGTATTCAAAACAGTGTCTTTACTTTAGAGCAGTTCACATTCAATTGAATTTGCTTCGACATCAAGGGGGTATTTATATAACTCTTATAGGTAGAGAGTGTAAGTGAACACATTACAATAAGGGTTGGCAGCCCTAGTTCGCAAAAGTAAAGTGCAAGTATACGGTCGCTCTTGATAATTTTAATAATTAAACTGTTTAAATATTTAAATAAAATATAAAATTGGGCAGTAAGTCTACATTAATAACATTACTTAGGATTAGCATCGAAATTTTGGTGAGTCCAATTGATTTCACTCATAAATCAAAAAGTAAGCAATAGTCATAGCGATGGGCAAAACAAATCGGACTCCACCAAGGGTGAATTATTCATTAAACACCGCACAATCTCAGAAAAGACCTCATATGGATATTGCTTCGATTTCATCTTCGAACGACAACCCAAGAACATCAAAGGGATCGGCTGTTGGGAAAATGGATATTACGGATCTCCAGAAGTTGATCGAAGAGTCCATGTCAAAAATGCTAGACTTCAAACTGAAGGATATGCCTACGAAATCGGATTTAGAGGTGATCCGCACTGAATTCCAAAGCCTCCAAAGAAGTAATGACGAGTTGCAGGCTCAGGTAAAGCATTTTGGGGCTCGATGCAGTGCATTGGAGCGCCAAGTTGAGTTGTTGCAGTCGAAGGCCAACGAAAAAAATGTCTTTATACACCTTCCGCTACAAGGGGGGGAAGATGCCGGGGTAAAAGCAAGACAATGTTGCTTAGACCTGTTGCAAACCAACAAAGACATCATTGCAACAACTAAGATCTTGCGATCTAGCAACAGCAACACAGCAAATGTCATCATCAGGTTGCACAAGAATGAGGATGTTGGACGACTTTTAAAAGCCTCTTCAGCACTTCGAAACTCCGGAACTTATCTGGGCTCAACTTTCCATTACGGAAACCTGAATTTTGACAAAAAAAAACACTTTTACTTGAAAGATATATGTATTTAATAAACAAATATAAATAATTTGAGGCGAGGAATCACTTCTTTCTATTTTTAATTAATTTTTAAAGTTTCTATTTTTCCTATGAAAACACAAGGGAATGAACAAGATGGATGTATTTTGACAGTTCTTCCAAACACAAACACATAGTAATGTGTATAATTCCCAGTGTATTATTGGTTCTTTTGGGAAATATTTTGGGAAATTTTTGTTATTTTGCTAAGTTTTTAAAGCAAAATGTTATTTCTTGAGGGTATATTATAATTTGCACTATAAACTTGAATGCTATTCAAAATCAAGTTTATAGTGAAATAATCGCGCGATTATCTATCTATTTATTTTATCTGAGAAGAGTTAAGGTAGTATTACTGTATTTTGTATTTGTATTTTGACAGCAAGCCAGGTAGGATTAAGTATACTTTTAACCCTCTTCAGGAATGGATCCTGTTATAAATTTTCTTAAAACTATCAATTCTTGGGAGATTATGAAGTGCTGCTATAAATATATTAAAAAATAATAAAATATATAATTTATATTTTCACCTGTTTTAGATTTTCCCAAGTAGCATAAAATGATTGGGTTTTTGTATGCACTTATCAATGAGATTTTATTTCGTATTTTTTTGGTCAAAAGGTTAAAATGTTTTTTTACGCATTATTTGAAAAAAATTGACCTTAAATCAATATTTTGTTTGGGCAAGAAAAATTGAATAGCATTTAAAAATTGACCTTAACATGAGTCAGGGAAGGGTACACCAAAGTTAGCCTCTTTTAATATTTCAAAAGGTGATGGAAAAGTAAGAAATCAGACTTTATTTTCGAACGATTATCATAGAATATGACCAAGTATTACATCCCAAAGGATGGCAGACAAATTACAGGATACTCTGTATAGTTGACCATGAAAAAAACTGGTATTTCTAAATCAACACCACATATTTTTAACAATTGACCTTGCGTCTTATTTATTTTTGACAGGGAATGCAAGTCGAACAGGAAACTGACGACGTTTAGAATCAAATGACATATCTGGTAGCCCATTTGCCATTGACTTCTTTACGGCTTGTCTTGTACTACTGCAAAGTTTAAGTTGATTGATGTTCCAAAACATAGAAATTGACGCTCATACTTTCAGAGTTAAGAAATGTGGTGGCAGTCCTGGAATATGAATCAAAAAAATTCAAAAACTCCGTCTCGTCGTAAAAATTTCTACATCGTTTTCATTTTTGTAATTCTGTCAAACTATTTGTGACCAAAAAATTGTCCACTAATTTATCTCGTTCAAAATAAATTGTTGCATCGATTTTAGAAAGACTTTTATCTGCACCAGCTAATATTGCACTTCAACTCAACTAATTGGGATTTTTTAAATTTTCTTTACACTTGGAATGACATCTTGAATCAACTGTTGCTTTGGACTTGCATTACTATAAAAATTGTTTGGAAGTGAAATTCGGCCTTTAGAATCAAGCGAAATTATTCCACTTCCAATGTCCAATAATTGCTTAGGAAATTCTGCTGCAGATACATCGTTCAGTAACTGCACACGAACACTTTTGGCAAATATAAGTTTCCTGAAATTACTCCATAAAATAGATGGTTTTAAACAACTCAATTCGTCTGCAGCAGTTGACCGTGGTATAATCGGCAAAGTTTGTCCTCAGCAGCCACAAGATATAGGGCTCCAAATTTTTTAAGTTGTGGGATTAAAGGCTTAAAGTACCGGGTTCATCTGAAAAATATTTACCAATACTTTGATTGACCACATCTTGCATAATGGTGTAATACACATATGTATATACTTTTGTTGATCTTGTTACTTCATCTCAGTAGTTTGCCCAAATATTCGTAATCCAATGCAATTTGATTAGTGTCTTTAACGAAGTAGTGCTTGATCAAGAACATCTTACGCTGCACAACTTCGAGCAACCAATTCAATTGTGGCAATGCTTCATTCGCAAAACGTTTCTGTACTTGGCACTTGCAATGACAATTACTATTGACTCAAGGTCGAAAAATGTCTGTTTGTGGATTAGAATTGAGCACACCATGTTATCAAACTATATTAATGACATATTCCATCAACGTTCACAACATTATAAATAAGCCTCTACCTCTAACATACTCATATACCAGAAACGCACTCACTAAAAACAATAGGATATACACATGTATTTTCATACTCTAGAAATTTCATACATCAAAACAACGTTTGCCGGGTCAGCTAGTTCAAATATAATTTCACATCTTCACTGACATTTTTTTTCGATCGAATAAAAATATTTGTCACAATTCTCAGACGAAATTGAGTATTCGTATATTGATATTTTTTTTGGAGTGCGAAATATAAAATTCTTTAGCATTTTAAACATTTGAACCATTTGTGATTTGAAAAGTATACATTTTATTTTTGCTAAACCTTCTACCCTAAAACCTCTTGCATTTAGAGAAAAAATTAGGAAAATCGGTCAATCAGTGCGCCCGGTTAGCGAACGAACACAAAAATTAGGCTGTTCTTTTCTATATATAGAGATATGTAAATACAGTTTAAAGAAATAAAATCTAATCTAATCTAACCATTACAATAATATAGATTGACATACAGACATGTAGAGAGGTAGAGATATAAAATGTATGCATATTACAATATTATGCAATTCACAAGCTTTCAGAAATCATATGCAAACGAATAAAAAGACAAAAACCATCTTTGTTCACTGTAGCGTATTTTAATTTTTTTTATTGATTGTAAGAATATTCGTCTTCACTGGCCAAGAAAACCTTAATTGATCTTGCATGCAGTCACGCTAGCTTTATAACCTCTTATTTCGAACGACAGCATTACAGCGATTTTTTCCAACTTTGCAGTCAAATGGAATTCAGAGAGCAAATAACTAATGAATTAGTTTTAACCTTTCACTCGATCAACGAAAATGATTCTTGAACTTCTCGCAATTTTGACTGTTTTGTTCTCAATTGCTCTTTTTCCAACTGTCAAAGTCCTATGGAGAAGATACAGACTTGCCTGCAAATTTCCTGGTCCCCCCGCATGGCCAATATTCGGAAACGCTTTCGTCTATCAAGGAAAAGAACCTCATGAATACGCTGATATACTTCTATCGTTCACGGTAATATACGGCCATTGTTATCGAATCTGGCTGGGAACCGAATTGAATTTGTTCTTTTCGAGTGTTGAGGATGTTGAAGCGATTTTGAGTGATGCACAGTTTAATAACAAATCAAGTCAGTACAAGTACTTGAGGACGTGGTTACATGAGGGATTATTGATAAGCGAAAGTAAGACATTTATTTTTGAGAAAAGCCCAATTTAAGTTGCAATAATTTTTTCCAGGCCGAAAGTGGGTTCGTCGAAGGAAGATTATCACGCCAGCATTTCATTTCAGAACGTTGGAGCAATATGTTGATGTTTTCGAAAAACACACGAGGCGTTTGGTGAAAAAGATAAAAAGGACGTTGAAGGACTGCAGTGAAGTTGAGTTGTACTCATTGTTTTCATTCACTGCATTAGATATTGTTTGCGGTAAGTTTTTTTTTTATCTTTTACCCAAATTATGTGAAAAAAACAAAGTAGAGCAAATAAGGATGTGTCGTTCGTCTGTTTTCATTTTTCTAATTTGGAGGTTTGCGGCTTTTTTTTTAACTTGCGAAATAGAGAGTACATGTAAGGCAAGTATTGAATTTGTAAAAAAATTGAGATTTTGATCAAATATGACATTAAGATGATAGAGAAGTCAAATAGAGTGGGTCCGGCTATTCCGTCCGTCTGTTCGTCTGTAAATAAACCTACAGCCTTAACCACTGGTCCGATTGATTTCAAACTTGAAAATTAGAGGTTTGAGCGAATTCGCGTGGGTCATTTTATGTTTTTTTTTTTTTTAAGATCAAAATTTAGGGTTTCAAATTTCTCAAAAACGGCTCCTCCGTTTTTTTTTTCTCGGAATACTGACATATGTTATGTAAAAAGAATATTTCTGTATTGCTACGAAACGGTACCTCTAATAGAACCGTTTTTATTTGTTATAAGATTTTCTCAAAAAATAGTAGTCCGATCAGCGTTTTTATTTTTTTGGGGAGTACATATTGCTCAAATGTTCGAACTTTCCAAGGAGCTAACATCGACTCGTACCACTACCTCGTCGTAGCCAAGGTAGTGCTACGAATATCCCGACAACGACCAAAACAAGGAAATGCTGCACGAAAATTCGACGTCGGACGGCTACAATCGCAAGAGATCGCCAGATCCTTCTCTAATCGAGTGTTTAGTAACCTCTTAAGGTGTCCTATGCCGCCAACATCAAGTATCGAAGACCAGTGGCAACATTGCCAGAAAGCAGTTAGAGATGCCGCCTCTAATGTGCTGGGTTTCACACAGCCACGAAAACGAAACCCCTGGTTTGACGAAGAATGCAGGCAGGCCCATGCAGCCAAGCAGGAGGCATACAAAGCGGCGCTGCATAGAAGGACAAGAGCTGCTCGTGAGCTCTACGAGCGAAAGAGGAGAGAGGAACGCCGGCTTCTCAGGAGAAAAAAGAGAGAGCATGAGAAGCGACAGATCGAGGATGATAGCCAATAGCAGGAATGAAGTTCAGAGGTTTTATCGAAAGGTTAAACAGCTGGCTCAAGGTCATCGAGCAAGGACCGATGCCTGCAGAGATAAACAAGGGAACATCAGAAGAGAACTCACGCTGCTCCATTAAGGTTGTCAACAAGCTTACAGAATCTTTCGACATCAAAAAAGGATTCAGACAAGGCGATGTACTGTCATGCGATTTCCTTAACAACGTTCTTGAGAAGATAGTGCAGAACTCCAACATCAACACCAGAGGCACTATCTTCCAAAAATCTGTTCAACTTCTCGCGTACGCCGATGATATTGATATAATAGGAAGAACATAGCGTGATGTCAATGGCGCCTTTGTGAGAATTGAGACAGAAGCGGCATAAATGGGTTTAGCGGTAAATGAGGGAAAACCAAAGTATGTATATGCTGTCTTCGAGGAAGGACACCCAACACCGACTGCTCGAACAGAAGGTCACAATAGACGCATACAACTTCGAGGTAGAAGAATAGTTTGTCTACCTTGGATCCGCTATAAACACGGGCAATAACACCAGCGCCGAGATCAGACGAAGAATAACTCTTGCTAATCGCTGTTTCTTTGGGCTAAGAAAGCAATTGAGTGGAAAAGTCATCTCTCGAGACACTAAGGTAAAACTGTACAACACACTCATCATCCCAGTCCTGCTTTATGGTGCGGAAGCACGGACCTTGACAAAATCGGATGAAAGTGCCTCAGGCTGTTTCGAGAGGACAGTTCTTCGGGTCATCTTTGGCCCTGTGTGCATTGAAGGGGAATGGTGAAGAAAATTGTAACAGTGGACTTTACGGGTTGTACATCGACATGGACCTAGCCAGAAGGGTCAAGGTCCAGAGACTCAGATGGCTCGGTCATTTAGAGCGGATGGACACCAATGCTCTGGGCCGGAAAGCCTCCGACACTATTCCCGAGGGACGTAGGAGGAGAGGACGACAGCGACTCAGGTGGCGCACTCTGTAGGAAGGAACCTCAATCAACTTGGAGTGCAAAACTGAAGACAGCTAGCTAAGGACCGAGCGGGCTGGCGGAGACTGTTGATTGATGCTCAAGTCCACAACGGACTGTAGCGCCACCTTAAGTAAGTAAGTAAGTAACATATTGCTCAAATAATTACTTTGTTTTCAAAAAAAATGTGTTTTGATTTTCAATCTTTTACTTCATACGAAGCCATTTATGGCTTGCTACAGTTATGTACCTATATCCTTTTTTCTACCTTTTTTCAAAAAAAAGAAAAATTAAAACAATGTCAAAATTATTGTTTTCTTTATATTTCTAAGAACCGATTAAGAACATTTTTGTTTCCCTGTGTTCATACATAAAAATTAAATTAAGATTCGAAATTCCATCATTTTGCAATATTGACCGAGAGTGGAAGTGTTAAATTTTGTGCTGTATAAAATATCAATAATTTTTGTGTTAGGTGAGTTAATGCATTAAAAAAATATATTTATGATTAATTGAATATATATCTTTTCAATAATCAATATGAAAGAATTTATATATTGCTTTTTTTTGTTACTTAACACTGCAGTTAGGCTGCGTCCGTCAATTCCATTTATGTATTTGAACAACGATAACAACTAAGAGGTGCTTCCACGAATGGCTTTTTCCGTCAATTCCTTTATTTGGCTGGAGTTATAGCTATTGCACGGGTTAAAAAAAATTTATATATCTAAATTATTTTGCTGTAAAAAGTGCAAATGTGTGAAAGCCATATTTGGCTTCGTATGCAGTAAAGAGATTACAATGTACATACTTTTCTTGCCAAAGTACAGTCCGTGCGTTAGGGATGAGGTGTCGGTTAACATTCATCTTGAATTCTTGAACATTGCAGTGACTGGGGAAGGCAAGTGTGGAAGAGTGTTCCATCCATGAAATTTAACACCCAACTTAATTTAACCAGCAAAATTTTCCATCTCGCCCTCTTTTTTTCGATCCCGTTCTTTTCATTTTTCTTCCCTAATTCTCTTGCTATAATTGCAACTCGCTGTTGCTATAAATCGTAGTTATTTGTAGGCCTGTTCGCTAACATGATCTGAATTTAATTTCTTGTCCAGGGTCGCTAATACGCTCGTATTGATCGAAATGGAATGGAGGTTTCTATACATATGGATGCCTTGAAGTCTGTCTAAGTTATTGGATATAAACTATATGACACTAATAGGTCTAGGAAATACATCTTAAAGACATGTAATCAGCACTGTTTTATAGCTTCATATGACACGCTTCATCATGACACGCAACGCTAACGCTTGGAGTTTCAGACTGTAAAAAGTAACCCAAAGCCTGTTACATTTTGTCTATCGTTATAATAGCAGTGAAGATTTCTTTAAAAGAAGTGTTTAAAAGTGATAAAAGTCGTGTTCTAAGTCGTCTGCAATAAAAACAATAAATTATTTAAGATGATTACTGAAGGCTATATTTGAGTCCAAAGCCAATGGAAAATAATGATATGAAATGAAAATTGTATATTGTTAAATAATAGAACTGCCTTCTCACATCATCTGATTGAACACACCTAAGCTACATTATCACTTTACTAGTTATAAGAAGAGCTTATAATCCCTTGGCGTCATTTTGTTGCTCAGCGAATGCTTAGCCAATATAAGCTCTCCAATCTTATCTTCGACGAAGATAAGGTTGGAGACTTATTTAACTTAATGAGCACAATAGGTATTTGCTGAGCAAAAACCTAAAGTGATAATGTAGCTAAGGTGTGTTCAATAAGTTGATGCAGTTCTATTATGTCACAATATCGAAACGGATCTAGTTCGAATCTATTGACAATTAAATTGTGTTAATGATTTTAATTTGCAGTTAAACTGAAATGATGTTCATGTTAATTATATGGTATGTTCGTAATACTAATAACAATAAGTGATTAATTGTTATAGCAAATTGTTTGCATTGAAGCGGTGCTGTTCGGATGCAGATTCACATAGTATTCGTATGCATAACTATCCATTATAACTATGACTTTTGTATTATCTATTATATGGCTTTTAAAATTATATTCGTTATTCGTATACAACGTTTTTGTTTGAGTATGTTTTTGTACAAGATTTAAGAATTAAAGTTTTGTTTGGTATTTTTGTTCTTGTTCGAAATTTTAATGTGAAGTGAAGATCAAAAATATTTATTTTGATAAATACTAAAAAGTATTCTTAGTTATTTTTGAACTTGAAACTTAATACTGAAAACTGAAGTAATACCTTCAAAGTTCAATACTCCCACTTTTAGTCACAAGTTAATTTAAAATGATAAATGTATAAATAATATATATGTATAAATAATATATATATATATATATATAGATATATATATATATATAATATATAAAATAATAATGATAATAAATGCCTAACCTTGGGCAAAGATTTGGTCATAACATCTGCTAATAGCTAGTTTGTGGGCACATATTTAAGCTCATAATATCCTTCTTCAAATTTATGACGAATGAAGTGATATCGAACGTCAATATGTTTGGTCCTCTTGTGGTACTCTGGCTTTTTGATGATGCGTATTTCGCTCTGATTGTCAATATAGAATATTGGTACCTGTAATATGTAGATTGTGCAATTGCAATTCTTCTATTAAATCAACAAGATCATTTCCTTGACTGCTGCTGCCATATACTCGCATTCTGTCGTTGATAGAACAACAGATTTTTGACGCGTAGAACTCCAACAGATGATGCTATTTCCAAGCATGAAAACGTATCCAGATGTTGATCTTCTTGTAGCAATGTGTCCGGCATAATTTGCATCACTGTAGCCAGATAAACTGATGTTATTTTCGCTTTAAAATATAAATATAAATCCCATGTCCATCGTCCCTCTTATGTATTTAAAAATACTTTTGACTGCATTTACATGTGCTACTACTGGTTTCTCCATATAACGACTAACATTTCCCACTGCAAAACAGATATCTGGGGTGGAATCGTGTAAGGTGATTTGTGACTATCACCTTTGTGACTATCAAATGTGATCACATTTTATTTTCCTTCTGTGTAAGGTGATCACTAAAAATTATTTGCAACTTGGCACTACTTCCAAAAATAAACATTTGACGTTTCATTTTTGACCTAAGAATCTTTGGTATGTATATGGCAAGCTAGCAATCCATCATCGCGCTATTTAGTTACAAGCTGAGAAAGATATTTTTTGTACATAAGTTGGTATTGAGAAGAAAAAAAAACACGATTCTCGATAGTACTAGGTATTTCATATATACAGCAGTTGTTGACTCCGATTTATTCATAGCCATTATACATTCAAATACAAATCCAAAAATTGGGGGGTATAATTCACTGATCACTTATACCAAGATTGGAAACCTTGCTGTCAAAACGACATTTCCCTACAAGCTAGGGGAGCAGGTTAGCTGTAAGAGTATGCGTGTAATACAAACTTAAAGACACAGGTTATAGCTGTAAGAGTATGTGTTTTATTGTAATTAATGATACAATTGCCTACATAATAAAGCAAGTTTGCTGCAAGAGTATGTGTATGAAAAAAAATAACTTTTGCGGTATTTGGAGGGTAAAACGTAGGTAGGTTTCCAATCTTGTTATAAAGTGATCACTGATATAATTTGAAAACGTTTACATATACTGTTTTTCAGAAAATATAAACAATCTGGGTAAACACAAAATAAGCTTTGTATTTGGAAGTTCAAACATATTTATTTTATTTCTCTGGTTAACCTCTTTTTTATTCATTTTCTCGCTACCCATTATTTTAATTTTTTTTAAATAATTGTACTTGAACAGACACGTTCACTTTCTCCGAAAATTTTAGAAAAAACCACAATAATTTAAAAGCGCGAACAATTTTATATGAATGTGATAACAAAATAGCTGTCACAAGAAAAAGTATCAGTTTGGTGATTGTCACATGTGACTATCACCTTAGGCAGACAAAATTTGTGATTTGTGACTATCACCGATCACAAATCACCTTACACGATTCCACCCCTGGTCTAGTAGCTACTAGCTACCATCAAATACATTAAGCTACCGATAGCTTCACGATATGGAAATTTTAAGTCCTCTTAAGCTTCGAAATCCCCAAGATGAGGATGGTGTTGTTACAGCATACAAATTACATTACATTGACATTTTGAAACGTTCCTGGATTTTTCTTGCGTATCCTTGTTGATGCAGATGAATAGAATCTTCTCGTTGGATTATTTCGAGTTCAAGAAAACAGTTTAATGAAGATAATTTTGTTTCAAATTCTTTCTGCAGATGTTCAATCACGGATACCATTTCTTCTTCTCTTTCAGCTGCAATCAAACCATCAGGGTCAGAATTGCAAGCTTTATAACCAAACTTGCTTATGAAGGATATAAACTTTTTGTTCCAGCAACTTGACGCTTGTTTCAAACCATACAAGCTTTTGAATAACTTGCAGACTTGTTTTGTACCATCTTCATATCCAATCGGCTGGTTTATGTAGACATCATCTTCCTAAACACCGTTCAAGAAAGCTGTCCTCACGTCAAACTTTTTAAGTTTCATGCGTTTCGATGCTGCCAGTGCCAAAATTGTTCTGATCGAAGTAAATTTCACAACAGGACTTCGTAGTCAATTCAATACTTTTGTGTGAAACCTAGCACCACCAGTCGCGTTCTGTTTAATTTAAAAAATCCATCTATTATCAATTACCTTCTGGTTGAGAGGACTGTCAACCAAATTCAATGTTAGGTTTTTATTGAGTGATTGATATTTTTGCTCACTTCTTTCACGAAAACGACGTTTGATAATGTTCTTCTTATCTACATCGCACAAAGCACCTTGCTTCTGATGATTTTCTGATTCTGATACTGCTGCTTCTTCGATTCTGTTCGAAAATAGGGTTCAAAACCCTTTGGACTGGTTATCATAACCAATGAACAAGCACTTCACAGATTTTGCATCAAGTTCGCATTTGTTGAATGCCCATTTCATCCAAGAAAGATTTCAAATCTGGATTCAAAAATTCAGTTCCGTTGTCCGATCTGACCATTTTGAGACCATTTTCTTTCTGCATCATTAGAATATATTTCTTGATATTGCTTGCGACCTTAGATTTTTGCGTCAAAAAGTAAACCAATCAAAAATGCGAATGGTCGTCCTTCAGAAGCATAAAATACCTGGATTTTGCAATACCTAGGAAGGGTCCGCATACATCTGAGTGGGTGATTTCACCGCATATTTTCGATTTTTCTTCACGGCTCTTGAAAGGAACTCTGCAATGCTTCCCATATATGCAACCCTCGCATGTGAATTCTTGGTCGATAAAATCGATGTTTCTGTTTTTTAAGAATTTCCTTACGTGAGCGACGCAACGTGCTGGTAACCTAATCGTTCGTGCCATGAACTGAGTGACAATTTCTTTACTGCTACGTTTGCTGTATTTACTTAGGCTTGCGATGACTCATTCACCTTGAACAAAATTTGGAACAACTTATCTATGCGAACTCCAACTGCAACGATGTTTCCATCCTTCAGTTATTCACAGCATTTGTTGCTTGCATTTGGTAACCTTGATCCATGGCCTTGCCCGAAGAAAATAAATTCAATTGAATTTCAGGAACATACAAAACATTCGTCATGAGTTTTTTGATCCAATTGTTACCATTAAATGCATGAATGTTTATGTTACCAGTCCCTCGAGCAATTACCTTCTGACCATTTCCAACAGCCTCATAAGTTTCCTTTTCTTCGAAATTCTCAAACCATTCAAGTCTATGGCTCATGTGGTTACTTGCACCCGAGTCTAGAATCCAAATATCAATCGATGGTTCGTTTTGATGTTGCTTCTTATATGAATCGCTATTCTTAGGACAGTTTTGCTTCCAATGGCCACCTTGACCACATTTGAAACACTTGCCTTTAGGTTGGGCTTTGTTGTTTGTTTTGGATGAATTCTGCTTTTGGGAATTGTTCTTCTTCGGAAAAGATCGCCTGACCATAAGCGATTCCACTTCTTCGAGTTGACCTTGAGATTTTAACCTTTATCCCTATGCCATCAACGGTGCTCGCAAATTTGCCATCGTTTAACAGTCTGAGCTTGCAGATTCTCATGCGCTATGGAAGTGATTGTATTCCGCAGGCAACGACATCAAAATTTTGGTCATAACCATCGATTCGAATATTTCCTCATTTTGATCTCTTAGTTGCTGCACAATTTCCAAAAAGCTTGGATAGGAATGTAGCGATGTTGTCTTCTTGTTCCTAAGCAAAACTGTATTACTTTTCGATGCCTGCTCATATGTGCACTTCAGCGTTAACCACATACTAGCAGCAGTAGCACAGTTCATAATTTGAAGATGTTGTTTCATACATGCAGTTGAGACAGTTCTTCTTGCCTTCGCATCCAACTTCTTCCATGCTATCATTATTATTATTATTATTATTGAAAATTAAAAGACATTTCTGCCGACATACTGTCGTTCGAAAAGTTTATTTAAATCCAGTTGAAATACACTATCATAATAAATTTACGAATCTCTAATCTGGCCAATTTCCAAAAAAGGGGATCCTTGCGACCCGGCTTACTATAGGGGTATATCTTTCTAAAAGTAATCAGTTAAAATATATGCGACTCTGCTTTATAAAAGATTAAATAACTGGGTAGATGTTAACCAAAAACTCAGTGAATTTCAAGCTGGATTGCGGAAAGGGCATTCCACAGTTGACAATATCTTCGTCCTTACCTCGATTGCTCAAATAAAACTGGATCAAAAGTAGAAATTATTTACTTTCTTCGTAGATTTAAGAGTCAAGCAAGGCTGTAATCTGAGCCCCCTTTTATTTGCACTATTTTTAGATGATATAGTAGGCGTGTTTTTTTGCACGCGTATATACGCTTAAAATGAACAGTGCACAAAAAAACGACAAATTTTTTGTTTTAGCAATTTGGTATCACAAGTTCACAAGTTGATGATATGTAAACAAGAAGAGAAAGAAGAGCAACGTCAGCGGGAATTTTTTCTCCAGAGAACAGAAAAATCTCTTGCTCAAAGAAGAATTAGAAAACCAAGAGAATGAAGAAAAGAGATCTGGATAGAGAAAGAGATACGAAGGCAGGAATGGAACATACAAAAGTAGCCAATGGTTTCCTTTGATTTGAAATATAACAACAGCAAAATCATAGCTTGCTTGGGTAATTATTAAATGAAATGAATTTCGAATGAATTTCGGAATGAATTGTTGAAAATTCATTGAAAAAGGTATATGGTAGCATTGTTTTTATATCCGCTTATTTCATAAGCGTGGATAATTATCGCCGCTAACTAAGCGGATATAGAAATTTATTGTTGTTGCATTTGCATGCAAATAATTTCTTAAGTGTATATACGCGTGCAAAAAAACACGCCTAGTGGATTGGTTATCGTGTGGAGTTGAAGTTGGAAGTTCAAAAATAAAAGCAATAATGTACGCAGACGATATAGTTATACTCGCAGAGACTCCATGATCTCTTTAAATGATGATCAATAAACTGTTTGAGTATTGCAATCTATGAGGCCTAGAAGTTAATGAAAAGAATTACAAAGAAGAAGCAACAAAGGTCAACCAGTCATGCATTTCAATTGACCACACATGCAATTTTGCAATGAAATAACTATATGATTTATATTTATGTTCTTTTTTTAAACTTCATTTATTTCGTTATTTTTAATTGGCATTGAGTTTTATACTTTTGCCAGCGGACTTCTTTGATTACTTTTATTATTTGTTTGTTTCAATGAAACATCTGCTGAGCTTTATGAATCCTAAATAAGAAAATGTATTTACATTATATTCGAAGCTCTACATTCTACACTTTTCTATTGTGTGACTTAAACGCCACATCCCAATGAGTATGTGTGTGAATCAAACCGGTAATTTTGAGTTGTAACAGTGTTTTTGGTTTTTCAAACGTATCTGCTCTGCGCGTCAAGGCAAATATTATGAAAATTAATACTTGTCGTGCTTCATTCAAGTTCCGAGTCTGAAATAAAAACCTGAACTCATGTTATTGCAATTAAATTATCATTCGAATGCAAGCGAATGCAAAATTAAGAGATAATAAAATATGAAGTTGATAAAGCCATAGATGCGTAAAGTCCAAGGAGAACAACATTTTTCGCCCCTGCGCTAGTTGACTCAGTTAGATTAGAACACAAGTGAGAACTTTATCTGTGATAGAACTCGTCGCTCGTCGGTTGTCATTTATTGTCGTTTGCGAGAACTAATCAGAACGAACCGCACAAAATATGATGTTTATTTTGATCCTTCTCGGGGTCGTTGTGTTCGGGATAAAGTTCTACCAACATCACTACGGGACGCTAACCAAATATGGCAATCTCTTACCGGGCCCTCCGACTGTGCCGATTCTCGGGAACGCTTTGTTATTCATTAATGTTCCGGTCGAAGAGAATTTGAAAATTCTCAGTGAATGCATCAAATTATACGGTTTGACTTATCGCATTTGGATTGGCAAGGAATTGAATGTGTTCTTTCACGATCGCAATGATTTGAAGGTCATCATGGGTGGCAGTGCGTTCATTGACAAGGCTTCGGTTTATGATCTAATGAAGCCGTGGTTGAATGAAGGTCTACTTGTTAGCAAAGGTGAATTCGATAGGAGTTATGATTATTGAGTGTGAAAACAAAAGTGAATAAAATTATTGCAGGAAAAAAATGGCACACTCGGCGGAAGATCATAACTCCGGGGTTTCATTTTAGCGTTTTGGAAGAATATTTTCATATTTTCGAAAAGCATAGCCAGGTGTTTTGTGACGTTCTGAAAAAGGAAATGGAATCGGGATTTATCGAGTTGTATCAGCTTGTCAACAGATACACGATGGATGTTATAAGTGGTGAGGTGAAACCGTCCCTAAATTTTGTTTTTTTTTTTTCTTAATCTATCAATTTTATTTTCAAATTTGATTCATTTGTGTTTGTTTTGATTTTGAAGACCCAAATCACTCGTTTTCTTTATAAACATTATCAATCACTTGATCTTAAAAAGAAACCCGAGCAGATAAAACTGACAATAGTGTATCATGGTTAAAAGAGTCAACCTTGTATAATTTGATAACGTTTCAAATTCTCATAGTAATGCATGTACCCATGTATGCGTACGTTGTACATATATGCAAATCTCAATTTTGTTTATAATTTATTAATGATTAAAAAAGGTTATTTGAGTTCATTGTTTTCTGGTGTTGTAGTTAGGGTTCGGCTATAATCAGCGTCTATTTGGATGTGGATTTGTAGTTTGGACTCAACTCAGGAGGAAGGTCTTTAGTTTCAACTCAGTGAATGAGCGCATCACTAAAATCCGTATCAAGGCTAAATTCACCAACATCAGCCTCATCTGCGCTCACGCCCCCACTGAGGAAAAGGAGGAAGACACCAAAGACAGGTTCTACGAGCTCCTCGACAAGACCTATGAGCAATGCCCTAGCTATGACATTAAAATCGTCCTTGGAGATTTTAATGCTAAGCTGGGTAGAGAAGAAATTTCGGTGGAATAATCGGACGACATAGCCTAGATGACACCACCTCCGATAACGGATTTAGGCTAATCGACTTCGCCCCGGGGTGAGATGTAATGGTAGCAAGTACGCGATTCCCACATCTCGATGTCCACAAGGGAACATGGAAATCTCCTGACCAATCAACCGTCAACCAGGTTGATCACATAGCGATCGACGCATGCAAGATGTCCGCACATTCCGAGGTGCCAACATCGACTCGGACCACTACCTTGTTGTAGTCAAGGTACGAATGCGGATATACAGATCAAGGCCAACACGCGAAAATGCTAGGAGGAAATTCGACGTCAAACGGCTACAATCGCAAGAGATTGCTAGATCCTTTTCCGATCGTATCTCCGAAAATCTCTTCAGAAGTCCTTTGCTGCCAGCACAAAATATAGAGAACCAGTGGCAACACTGCCAAGCAGCCATCAGAGATGCCGCCTCTGAAGTGCTAGGGTTTACACGGCCACCACAACGAAACCCCTAGTTTGACGATGAATGCCGGCGAGCACATGCAGCTAAACAAGAAGCATACAAAGAGGCGCTGCAAAGAAGGACATGAGCAGCTCGTGAGCTCTACGAGCAGAAAAGGAGAGAGGAGCATAAACTTCTCAGGATCGAGAAGATAGAGGAATGTCACAACAGGAACGAGGTTCGAAAGTTCTACAAAAATGTGAAACAAACCTCCAGGGCTTATACACCATCATGGGAACATCGTAGTAGAACCGAAGTCAGTGCAGAGGATATGGAAAGACCACTTTTCCAGGCTGTATAATGGCGATGACGACCAAAACTCCGTCAGCAATACAGAACCATTCAATTTGGGTACAGAAGGCCAACAATTCCACCCACCCGACATGGACGAAGTGAAGATAGCGAACAAAGCCGCTGGAGCAGACGGGCTAGCCGCCGAACTGTACAAAGCAGCTGGAGATGATTTGGTTAGGAGCATGCACAAGCTTATCTGCAAAATTAGGTCTCAGGAAAGCATGCCCGATGAATGGAACCTCAGCATCGTATGCCCGATCCTCAAAAAAGGAGATCCCCTGAACTGCACCAACTAGAGAGGTATAAGTCTCCTTAACATCGCCTATAAAATCTTGTCTGCCGTGCTGTGTTATTGCTTCGTCAATAACCTGGTAGGTTCTTATCAATGTGGCTTCAGACCCGGAAAGTCCACCATCGATCAAATATTCAACCTACGGCAGATCTTGGAGAAGACCCAGGAACTTCAAATCGATACCTACCACCTTTTCATCGATTTCAAGGCCGCGTGTGGCAGCGTCTATAGAGACCAACTATATAGAGCAATGTCTAGTTTTGGCATCCCAGAAAAACTCGATACAAGACAGCATTGAATTTTCGAAGCATTAAACTCTACGCATTTTTTAAATCCCCATTGTACAATGCTGTTTAAGTCAGAGTTAAATGAGCTTATCATATTTTGCAGCTCCAGTTCCACATCCGATGAGGACGGGTGTGAGTCTGGAAACGAATAAGAAAAGTTAATTGTGCTATCGTCAGCGAAACAATTTATTGGATTAGAAGTAACAGACTAGAGATCATGAATGAAAATGAGGAAGAGGAACGGAGACAAAACGGAGCCCTGGGGCACACCAGACTTGAAGCCGTCCAATACAACTTGATTTGAACGGTTCGGAAGAAAGTTTCTAATCTAACGAAGTAGGGATTCATCGATACCGAAACCACGTATTTTCGATAAAAGAGCAAGATGCCAGACTTTATCAAATACGTTTGAAAACGATGTAAAGATTTGTTCCACTCAGCTATCAGATCACCAGTGGACCTGTTGCTGCGAAAGCCGTACTTCCGGTCATTAAAAAGCTGTTAAAGCCGTTGGGACATTGCCTTAATTTTTGGTCATGTAAAAATTTGGTCCGACGAATATGGGCATTGCAGGCCTTACTGCTTGTTTAAACTTGTTCCGGTATTCCTCATATAGGTTGGCTCTAAAATACAGGAACTTTACTTCTTTTTCCCTGATAACCTCTTAACAGCTTGAATCAAACCATGACTTTTCCTTGGGTTTGATGCTTTTAAACCTATTCGGGATAAAAGTTTTCATTCCCAATGTAATCATAATAGTAATCATATCTGCGCTGGAGTCTACGTCACTATCAAGAAAGTAAGTGACCAGTTAAAGATCCGGAAAAAGTTATTGAGACCGTCCCAGTTGGCTTTCTTGTATTGCCACACGGTTCTCTTCGGATCTCTTTCTTTAACAACATTAGCTTGACCCGAGAAATTTGCAGATATAATACTGTGGTTTGATTAACCTAGAGGCGTTAAGACAATGATAGTGAATTTATCAGGGTCAGAAGTAAGAAACAAGTGATGAGTATTTTCCGCTTGGCCATTAATGTCCGATATTCTAGTGGGCTCGGTGACAAGCTGAGTAAGGTGGTTAGACTCAGCAAAGATCTCAACACACATTCCTTCGGGTGTTGTCTGGCCCGAATGGAGAAGCCACGAAGAATTGTGTACATTGAAATCGCACCTAATAACGATTTCAGTGTGAAGAAACAGGGATAGGCTCCGCTATAAACACGGGCAATAACACCAGCGCCGAGATCAGAAGAAGAATAACTCCTGCTAATCGCTGTTTCTTTGGGCTAAGAAAGCAATTGCGGGGAAAAGCCCTCTCTCGAGCAACTAAGGTAAAATTGTAACAAACTCATCATCCAAGTCCTGCTGTATGGTGCGGAAGCATGGACCCCGACAAAATCGGATGAAGTGCCTGAGGCTGTTTCGAGATTAAAGTTCTTCTGGTCATCTTTGGCCCCATGTGCATTGAAGGGGAATGGCGAAGAAGATATAACAGTGAACTTTACGGGTTGTATAACGACATGGACCTAGCCCGAAGGTCAAATCAGATGGCTCGGTCATTTAGAGCGAATGGACATCAATGCTCCAGCCCGGAAAGCCTTCGACACTATTCCCGAGGGACGTAGGAGGAGAGGAAGACCGTGACTCAGGTGGCGCACTCAAGTGTAAGAGGACCTCAATCAACTTGGAGTGCAAAACTGGACACGACTAGCTAAGGACCGAGCTAGCTGGCGGAGACTTTTCATTGAGGCCCAAGTCCACAACGGACTGTAGCGCCACCTTAAGTAAGTAAGTAAGACTTTTGATGCGGAGAATGCGTGTTCACAGTTACGCTCTGATCACCAGAAAGTTTCCTTGTGACCTTTTTTACCCTAGATTGAGGAGCAATAACTTCTTTGAAAAGCTTTGAGGCGTCATAGTTACCAGGTGCTCTTTGACTTACACTAGCTGTATACGTCTATTCGTCGACCGTTGAAGGATCTCTTATTTCTTTCGTTTTTCGCCGTTTACTCTGATCAAACAATTCTTGGAACGACTTGCTTGGGCGTCCTGGTTTAACATAAATTAGCTGTTGACGACCAATTGTGTAGTTGAACAACACTGTCCAGCCAATTTTAATTTTTTAATAAAAACCTGTCTTCTGTGTAGTCCATCTTAACCGCAAATCTGATTTTAAATATCTAAAATCGTTAGATAATATTCTAGATTTTTTTTAGTTAGTTTGGATATTTGTGAATGTAAATGGCAAAAAAAAAGGACTGAATATTTTTTAGTTTTTTTTTTATTTATGGCCGGATTTTGAGGTGGAATACTCCTCTGTGCGACGTCTTGCTAAGCAGACAATGCACTTAACCGCTAAGCGACGGACACTTTGTATAAGTGACCAAATGCAAGATGCAAAATTTATTTCATACTTCAAACTGGTGCTTGATTTGATATTTTCGATATTTCTTATTTTAATATTGGAATGACTTTATGTATGGCAGCAAATTCTTGTCTAATCATTCGAAATCTTTTTATTTTTAATATTTATCTTAATCATATCGATAAGACGTTTTAAATTCTTTGCATAAAGTACTTGTATTAATCCCAATGATAAGAATATTAAATTAGTCATTGAACTATCTTAATTTGAATACGACCAGTATGTACCTCTATAGGTTTCAAAGAGGGTAATTGCATTTTCACATTGTTTTGCACAGAAATCAATACACAATTCTTATCAAACAGAACGGCCCTCACCTTGTCAATTGCGTTTTTTTTTTTTTTGTATAAGATTACAATTGTTGTTATTATAAAACAAACACGGATAAGATAACCCAGCAAACCCCCAAAGAACCTTTAAACTGTTTTCCAAAAATATGTCTTTCAAAAATATCAGTTAGTCCAAAATGTTCGAAGTGATAGTTTTAGTTTCCTTGACCGCTGCTTTTGGTGCTTTTTTGTATTTGAAATTTGCTCGCACCTTTCAGCTGGCAAAGGCTTTCAATGGTCCTCCAGCTTGGCCAATTATCGGTCATGGACATCTATTCATCGGAAAAGCTCCATATGAGTATATTTTGCTTATAAGCAACTTGATGGAAATCTATGGGAAAACAATCAAAATTTGGATCGGTCCGGAACTGAATTTACTAACGAGTGATTTAAAAGATGTGGAAATTCTGTTGGGCACAACAAGATTCAATGACAAGGCATTGGAATACAAGACAATGGAACCATGGCTTAATGAGGGTTTACTCGTTAGCCGAGGTTTGTTTAGTTTTGTTTTATTTTTTCAAGTCATAATTGCCTAACAAAAATCGTCAACCCTTATTTCAAGGTTCGAAATGGTTTAAACGACGAAAGATTATCACACCGGCATTTCATTTCAAGATACTCGAACAATATATTGAAATTTTCGACAGGAACAGCTGCAAATTGCTTGATAATTTGAGAAGCCAGTTGAATAAGGAATCGTTCGATTTATATTTCTTTATCAATCTTTGTACTTTGGATACGATTTGTGGTAAATATGCTTAAAGATTATTGCTTTAAAGTGATTCATTGGTATTTTAGGAAAAAGCGATAATAGATTTTTAAATATCGATAATGAAGCACTTTAACGAAGAACAATATCATGTGGAGTTAAAAGCTGCAAAAACGATTTGAATATGGAAGACGAGAAGGAGAATACAAAATCGAGATTGACAAAAAAAAACGATAAAAAGGACAAGAACTTGAAAGTGAGCGAGAACTTGAAGGATACCGACAATAAGAAAGACAACGACAGCAAGAACGAAACACAAAATTATTTATATTCTTTTTTATCTTTATTGATTTGCTTTTGCACTTTGTTCGCTCAGTTTCAAACTGAAGCTATTGACTACTGACCAGTGGCGGATTAAGCGTTGAGAACGCCGTAGACATGCATCTCATCGGCGCCCCTATATTAGAAATAACTCGTACTATTTTTGACCGAAACTGCTGTACCGCATGGTTTTAAGATTTGGCGAACCGAGTTGTCAAGTCGAATTACCGAGCTGAGTTTGCAAACCGAGTTGAATCTGTAAGTGGAATTGCTCAGAAACGATTTTTATCTCAACATAAGTGGTAAGTGGGTGCGAGGTCATAAGCTTTCTTCTTTAACAACCACGTATGAACTAGTACTATGAGCCACTTCATCAAATCACTGCGCCCTTTGTACCCTCGCGCCCCTAGGCACATGCCTACTTTGCCTTAAGGATAATATGCCATTGCTATTGACATCGCAGTACTTCACACATAAATGCAACGAACTACAGACACATACAGCACTGGCGACTGAGGCCATCGGCTGAGACAGAACAAGACATTAATCCAACAGAGAGAGACAGATAGACACATAGAAGGTAAGAACACATAACAGAAACCTACGTGCACTGAGGAGGAGACGTAGATTAATACTGTCTCATATTATCGCACAGATGGCCTCAGATAAGCTGGCGATTTTTGTAGAAAAAGAATGCTTACTGCCGAAGCTGGGGCTTGAACCCGCAGCGTTTGGCTTAGCAATCGACTACTCTATCCTCTGAACCCCATGGCCACCTGCGAAACTGAAACTAATACCCACCATATTGTGTCTTTCCCTTATAAATTAACGCAATGTTATGTCAATGCTACCTGAGTCGTGTAGGTCCTTATTAAATTAAAGAGAAATTATAATTGAAAACAAATTTTTGTAAAACCAACTTTTTCTTTTCTTTTAGAAAGTGCAATGGGTGTGTCGGTAAATGCTCAGACAAATACCGACTCAGAGTATGTTCAGGCAGTCAAAACGTAAGAAATTTCAGTTTGAAATTCATCAGAAAATTCTATCCATATACTCATTTTTTTTTTTGTAGAATCTCCACGGTTCTCCACAAACGAATGTTTGACATCCTCTACCGTTTTGATCTTACATACATGTTCACCAAACTCGCTCGAGATGAGAAAAGAGCACTGAAAATTCTCCACGGTTTTACAGAAAAAATCATCATTCAACGACGGGAAGAAATTCTCAAAGAAAAACAAAACAAAGATCAAACAAAAACCGATACCAATGACATCGGCGCCAAACGAAAAATGGCCTTCCTCGACATACTACTACAATCGGAAATTGACGGAAAACCCCTGTCAAATCTTGACATTCGTGAAGAAGTCGATACATTTATGTTCGAAGGTCATGATACAACGTCATCGGCTATAACATTTTTGTTCTTCAACATTGCACGCTATCCGGAAGCTCAGAAAAAGTGTTTCCAAGAGATTTTGGAGACTTTTGGCAAGGATAAAAACAAGCCTGTGACATTCGAGAGTCTCAATAATCTTCATTATACTGAATTATGTATAAAAGAAACTTTGAGAATGTTTCCTTCGGTACCGCTGTTAGGACGAAGAGTGACCAAGGAATGCGAAATAAGTAAGTCTCCGATTTCTTTTTGAATTCAATCAATTCTTAATTTTAATTGTTTAGATGGAAAAATTGTTCCAGCTGGTGCAAATATAGGAATTTCTCCACTGCATTTGGGTCGCAGCGAAGAAATCTACCCCAAAGCCAAAGAATTCATTCCGGAACGTTTTGATGTCGTCACGAATGTGGAGAAAATGAATCCATATGCATATATTCCATTTTCAGCTGGTCCACGAAATTGCATTGGACAAAAATTCGCCATGCTGGAAATAAAGAGTGTAGTGGCGAATGTTTTGAGAAATTTTGAAGTGGAGTATGTTGAGAGTGAATTGGGAGAACCGCTGTTGATTGGTGAACTGATACTGCGGACCCGAGATCCAATGATGTTTAAATTGAAACCAAGGGTTTATGTTTGAGAAGTGATTTAGAGTTTTTAAGATCTTTGATAAGTTTAAGGCTGGGATTTTTGTAAATGTGTGTACCTACGTTTTAAAGAAAACAATTATAAATTATTTTTGGAAAGTAAATTTTTGAAGAATTTTGGTTGTAAAAAAACAACTACAAATCTACAAACAAGTGAAAAATAAAAAAAAACAGAAACCTGGGCCCTATTGCACCAAACACTTTTTCACTTTGCACTTTGCAACTTTTCAAAAGTGTTCCACCAAATATGAATAGCCCCCGACTTTGCACATTGCGATTTTTGATGTTTTTTTGCAAAGTGAAAAGAGTAGGCGTTTCACCGAAAAGACGTGAAACGGTCAAATGGTTTGATCTTCCTGAGCAGACAAAGTATAAGCTCCACAGTTGGAGTCATAACACGACACTGCCCTATCGGTAGACATGCTTTGAGGCTAGGGCTCTACGCAGACGACTTTTGTAGAAGCTGCATATACGAGGAGGAAGAGGAAACAGTCCAACACCTTTTATGGAAGGAATAACTATCTCGGTAATCGCTTCTATGAATACCAGTGAACTGGCAACGGTCGACAAAAGATGTCTCTCTAACTTCATTAAAAGTACAAAATGGTTTGTTTAAGTTCATTACTCTCCTATGGTATCACAATGGGTCCTTGAGGTCTAAGTGAGTCAACAACATCTAGATAACCACCCCAACTCCACCCAGAGTCAAATGGATTTACCTATTTGGTTTGCCAACTCCGCAATTGACTTAGCTTCCTTCTAATTTTGTAAAGTGTTTTTATAAAATTTGTGAAAAAACAAAATTAAAACACACGTCCTTCTCAAACAACTATAAACTGGTCATAAATCGGTCGTACTCGTGTGCGGAGAGAAGTAGCAAATCGATCGCAAACTAGTTGTAAAACAGTTCCTCGAGCAACTGATTTGCGACTCTAGTTGCAAAAAAGTTGCTTCGTGTGCGGAGGGCCTTAATGTTACTTTAAGGTTAACACCATACAACATAAATACTTGAGTTAATAATAAAATAACTGTCAATCTAACATCAACGACTAAATTAGTGTTAAATGTTTATTCGTACTGTGTTATGCTTGCACAATCGTATATTTACTTCAGTAAACGTACAAAGAAAGCAATAATCTTATTCGAATTGATCGAACGATCCAACCGCAAGTTAGAATCTAAGATTTACTTAAGAAATGTAGGCAGTAGGCTTTGTATGAAAACATTCATTAAAGATACATGAAACCAATCAAAGTCGTTGATGTTGTTGATATACTTGAATATGTCTGTACATTTTCAATTTTCTTGTAGCTACATGATTGCAACGAAAGAGACTTTCTTACAAATAAATACAATACAATACAAACTCTATCGCAAAAGTTTGCGCTAACAGATTGAATGCGATCTTCATGACAAGATTTAAAGAGTATGATGAACAAAATTGAATGCCTTAAAGAATGAACAGAAGGGTTTGTGCAAGAAACAAAACTAACTCTAAAGCGAGAACACGACACTACAGGCAGATAGAGATAATACGAGAGCGATACGACATACGTGATACGCAAACGAAACGACACCAGAACATGATGCAGTACACAGACCATTATATGATTTGTCTCGTATACGAATACGACTATACAAATACGACTACACAAATACAAGTCTGCTCTCCTTTGAATGAACTTTATTATTTATGCAAAATGAACCATAAGCAGAATATTGCGCATTTTCTGTATCTTATTTTTCATACGTTTATAAGTCATCACAAAAAATGAGTTTAGTGTCAATAAATGATGAAACATGTAATATAAAAGACTAAGAACCAAGAAGAAAGATGACTGTTGAAGTTTAAGGAACAAATTTACTTAGGTTCTCAAACAAAAAGTTAAATAAGCGTAAAAAAAAAAAACACGTATACGCCCAAGTGTACATATATAAAAATGGATGTGCGTTTGTTTGTTGTCTCTTATAGACTTCGAAATGGCCCAACAGATATTTGTGAAATGTTCATGGTTGATATTATTGTATTCAATGATGATTTCTGTGAAAAAAAAAAATGGAAAATCCTCATGGAAGAGTGGGAAAACTGGGAAAACCAAACAAAGGTCGGAGATGATATTTTTTTTGCTTGGAATTTTTTGGTTCAAAATGGGTTTTCGAATAGAAAATTAGAAAGTTCTTGAAAAAAACTGGAAAATTTCGAAATTTACATATGAAAATAGAAAGTTCTTGATGAAATTTCATTGGTTTTCAAAGGGAAAAATGAATAATTTTGTATTGGGGACTGGGGAAACTCTGCAGAGCAAGAAGAACTTCAAGATCTAAAATCAAGTTTTTGCATAGAATTTTAGTTGCATTATTGGTATGTTTGTATATCCATTAGATAGATAGAGTGACGCGACAGCTCTCGAAGAGCCAAGGCCTAAGTGGCTTACTCTCATCAACAAAATTCAGGAGAATTCTGGGGGGTGAAGTTACACTAATGAATGTCAACAAACTTGACGACGTAACATTTGTGTTGCTTCGTAACCCGAACCAGTAGACAGCCAATGCATTTGGATTACTTTCCTATGGGAAAATCTAAATATCCGAAGGCGATACGAAATTGAATGCATTGACCTGAGTGTCTGCTGCTTAGATTTTAAGTAGCGTAGGTTACAAAGTAACAAAGGTTTATTTATTTTGCTAATCTACTCTTCCCTCCTAACAAAAATATTCTTCAAAATTGTGGCGAATTGTCTCTGCTGCTCCTTTTTCGGGAGTAACGTCCGCGGCCATGCGGATTGTTTAGACAAAAAATTAAAGATTTTGTTTTATTATTTATTAATTTTTTTTTCTTTTTATTTATTCTTACATGGTTTTGATATTTATTAGACAAAAAGGAAGGCCGCTGTGTTAACTAAGGGGCTGCACCTTTCCATTTTGTGTACAAAATTAGACTTAACTTCTACTAATGATTCCACTTGCATTTATAGATGGGAGTTGATTAGGTAAGTATAAACGTTTCTGGAGTTTTAGTGTGCTCGTAGGAATGTGAGAATTTGAATCCATCTGAGAGGAAGGGAAAAAGGGTGTAGACACTTGCCAATAGTTTTTGCACTATAAGCAAAAATGGCGTGAGAATGGTTTTAAACATGGAGTATTTCAAAAGTCTACGAAATTGACATTATTTGAAGAAAAATTAACATAGCTTGAAGTCAGTGCGTCCTTTGAGAGCAGTGCGATGGAGAACGAAAAAGAAACACTACAATTATTGACCACAAAGAACTTTTTAGAAATCAAATTGAGCATATGCGCATATCACGATATTTTTGTCGTGGAAAATTTAACACGAAATGCGTATCAATTAGACTGGCCAAATATTTATTTCCCAAAAAGATCATAGTGCCATGATCACAATTCACACGTTTCTGACCGAATGAAATCTATTTTTGAAAAATCGTGCACAAACTATATGCCTCTTTGTTCGTCAGAGATTTTTATTTTGATGAAAAATTACAAAAAATATATATGTTTAGTTTTTTTTCAAACAAACATTAACACACTGGCAAATGAGATTCTACTCTCGATTAACGCCGCCGCCGGCCGGCCATCGAGCTCCGAGATTCCTTGCTCATTGCATACAATTATGTGAAGAGAAACATTTTTTTCTGTTAGTGTGAGCTACTTAGAAGCGACTCACGAGTCACGAGCGACTCACAAGTCATGACACATTCAAAAACTATGGCGCCGCCCCCGGCCGTCCGCCGCCGCCGTGGCTTTTCACAGTAAATTACGTCGGCTTAATTTTTGTTTGTCAAAATCAAGGTCGTTGTTTTCAAAAAAAAAAAAATCCAAAAACTTGGAAAAAATTTCAAGAACACGTCAACAAACTATTTGTTTGTTTGCGTATGCTTAATCGAAGGGAGAAATCATCTGCGCACTTTGAGTGGAAATTTCAACTTCCGTGAGTTGTTGATTTGGCAATAAATGCTTTTCCGGTGGATGAAGAGAAATCATTCGAAAAATATTCGGAAAATAAATTGCAAAATTATGTTAGAGAGGTGAGAGCGTGCAGGGTGGTTTCGAACGACGAATACAAGGACAAACGTTTGCTGATTGAACGTCCTATATTAAAACAACATTAGTCATGAATTCATGATCAACAAATTTGTCTTAATTTTATATATATCTAATATGTATACATATGCACTTAATATCTCTACCTCTCTATATCTCTATATGTCTATATGTCTATCTATAATGTGTACATACTGTAATGTTTACTCACTATTTATCTCTGTCACTCTAAAATTGTGTTATAGCTGAATATTTATGTAGCAAAAGTTTTATTTGTAGGTTTAAGTAATTGCAGCGTCTACAAGAACCTAGTAGTTTCTCGAACCGCTTTTAGTTGTACAGGGTGATTCACGAGCGTTGTGCCAAAAAGCTAGAGCGTGTAGGTTGAGTTGAGACAAGAAAAAAATCGTACGGAGGGGGGGGGGGGTCTATTCCCCCCGTTTAGCCGGGAGGGGGGCAATTTTCTGAAAAAATTGACTTATTTTATAAAAAAAAATATTAAAAATCAATGGCTTCAGATACAACACCGTGTTTGTACCTTTTTGAAAAGCCAAAAATATTTTCTTTCATTTGGTTTTAAAATTAAATTGTTGTAACGAATAGTTTAAAAAATATTAATTCTCAAACTCAAAATTTTCAAAAAAAAAACAAAAAAATCATTTTTGAACCAAGTTTTTTCAAAATTTTGGGTGGCGTACGAATGGTCGACAAAAAAAATGTCGACTGGCCAACTGAAATTCTTACAGACTGTTAAAATGTCGACTGAAGTTTGATCGACAAAAAAAAAAGTTGCCCATTTAAATGTCGACTATGAAAAATGTCGACTGAAAAGTTGTCGGTTAAAATGTTGACTGTTGTAAAGAAAAAAACAAGAAACAATTTTTCATTAATAAACACAAAGTGGAGACAACAAAAACAAAATGTTCAAGAAACTCTCTTTAATGTGGAAACTCAATTTTATTTTTAATTCAATGATATACAGTTATCTGAGATTTCACATGCATGCAGCGAATGTAAACATTAACAGTTAACCGAAAGTGACTTGTTGATCGACACTGTCGACCTTTTACTAGTCGATATTTTCAAAATCGACATTTTAAGAGTCGGCATTTTGTTCGGTCGGTATTTTTATCAATCGACTTTTCGACAATCGACATTATAATGGTCGACTTTTTTAAATCGACATTTTAAAAATCGGCAAATCGTACCCAACCCCAAAATTTTATGTGATTAAGTACTAATTTTGTTTTGAAAATTCAATGCCATTGTTAATTTTTAGTCGAAAACAGATAACCGGATGCAAAAATGTCTTTTCGTTTTTGAGAAATAAAAAAAAAAAAAACAGAACCACTTTTTTCTAAGAAAATCTTTGTTTTTATTTTTATCTATCTTGACTTTTAGTTTTATTAATTTATGAAACATTAACCTTTCTTTTAATATTTGTTCTGTAATTGGAATTTTATGAGGCCTCAATAAAGTAGAAAAGTATTGGATTTTCCCAGTATTAATCATTTTGTTCATTGATAACCACTGAAAACTGACCTGAAATTTTTCTTATTATTCCTGGGGGCCGCGGCCACCTGTGATAAAATCAATTTGCGTTTTATTTGAAAAGTGAATAAGTTTTAATTTTCGGACCAAGCCGAGTATTACATTGTTGTCAGAAGTGGGATTAAAACTTATTGTGAAAAAAACAGTGAACAGTGAATAATCTATTAAGTGTGAAATAGAAAAGTTTTATAAATGAGTAAGGTTTTGAAAGATTTAACTATCCCTGACCTAAAGGAAGAACAAAGCAAACGTGGCTTAGGTGGGGCAGGAGCAAAAAACGAACTCGTTAAACGGGTGCATGAATTATGAATATATGGAGAAGAAAATGAAGACCCGAATACATTTGCTTTCTAATTTTTGAAGTAAAATTGGAAGAAGTAAATGCATAATGACTCTTCTTCTAGCAAAATTTGAAAATAATGTCCTCAAGCAACTAGAAACTCAGAGGAGCGAACAGAAGAAGGAGCAAGAGCATGTTCTCAAACAACTTGAAACTCAAAAGAATGATGTTGTCGAACAGCTACAACTACAAGCTCAAAGAAATTAACAGAAGCAGGAGCAAGAGCATGTTCTCAAACAATTAGAAAAGAATATTCTAGACAAGTTTGACGAACAGAGAAATCTATTAGAAGGCAAGTTTGCGGACTTCGAAAACAAAATCAATACTCTCGATGAGTGCGTAGAAAAACAACATTCAACAACTAATGCATGTTTCGAAAAAAATTGATAAACAAATCGAAACCATCAAAAACGAACTAGAAACAGTGCGAAAGATGAAAGTTCGAGAACCTTCTGGTGAGTGTTCACGGAAGAGAGTAGTACATCCTCAACGTTTTGATGGTCAGATTCCGTTGTCAATCAACAAGAAACAGTTTGAAGAAGCAGCGTTAGCAAACGGTTGGGATGATCACGAAAAATACATTGATCTTGGCTTGCCTTAAAAGGATCTGCTGCTGAACTGCCACAAACCATCCCAACAGAGTAGAGTGGTGACTTCAAAGTTCTTTTTAAACGCAATCGAACAGCGGTTTGGAGATAATCACATGAAAGAAGTCTTCCAAGTTCAGCTAAACAATAGAGCACAGAAAAGAGGTGAAACTCTGCAGCAGCTGCAGATATCGAGCGATTATTTAACCTGGCATACCCAACAGTTTGCAACGAGATAGTAAATCAACATGCTGTTGAAGCCTTTGTGAGAGCTGTGGGCGATATAAATCTCCAAAAGGCTATTCGCACTGCGGGAAAGCGAACACTACCAGAAACATTGGCTTTCGCTCTGACAATGGAAACCGCAGAACAAGCTTCCCAAAACGTGGCATAAGAGAATAAGAGGTCCAAGATGCTCTTGTGAGAAGGTTACTGTGGAAAGGAGACAGCGAGATGGACCAGCACTATGCTGGAACTGCAATAAGACTGGGCATCTACAGCGACAGTGCAGATTACCGCGAAGAGGAACCGCATGCCAACACTGTGGAAACAGAAGTAATTCAACTGGTCAAAGTAACACCAACAACGTTGCTTCCAAAGCTGTTTCCCACAAGGGAAACGAACAAGAACCAACCAACCAACGAGGGCAGAAGCTGCTTTCTGGTATCGATGGCCCCAGAAACGACATCCAGGTTTCTCAAACCAAACGCGACAATAAGAGCCTTACCGTGTACGGCAGGAACTCATTAAGAAGACGAGGCTATACAACACTAATAGCTATCGTCTAAAGACTGCAACTGGGGAGGCCGCTAAAGTGTATGGTGAGAGGTGAGGTACGTCTTAAGATCCGACTGGCAGAATTGGAATTCTTTCACCTGTTCTTGGTAGCAGATATAAGCGACGAGTGTATTGTTGGCATTGATTTCATGAAAGATCACGGAATGATTCTGTTAGCTCTTTAGCTTAAATAATATTGTCAAGAGTTTTTGTGTTAAGGCTCGCAAATAAGTTTTTAATGCATTAACTTATGAGAACTTCCTTTCAGCAGCTGCGCTGAAAGTTCAGCACAAAATTGTTCACCTATAGCGTTTTTAATTGACCCCGATCCAGACCAAAACCTAGTTATGTATATGCAATGGTATTTGCTAACTACATCTTAATTGCAAAAATCTCCATTGGCTATTAAGCACTCCTTTATTTTCGCTTGAAAACGTAACCTCATCCAAAATTGGTAAAACTGACGGCATAGTGCCATCTACAACTGTAAAATGTTTAAGTATTTCAAAATACAAGAAGATTAAGCTTACTCTGCTGCTTCATTAGAAAACTTGTTATTTCCGAACTTGAACTTTGATTTTCGAAAGATTCTAAATTAAAGTAATATTGCAAGGGCTGCCACTATTGCAAAAGGCCATTTACTACACTTTTCATCGAAAGCCAACGTGTGGAAGAGAAATCTAAAATACTTTTGCTTTTGACATCAAAATATTCTTGTAACTCTTTGTATGCACCAATACGTTTTTGGCTATGAGCAAAATAGTTGTATATTTCTTTGACTATCTTTTCAACATATTCTGGCATTTTTTTACATGTTGCAGTGACACAGAGATGTAAAGAATGGCACCTACATCCACGAAAAAATATATCCTTGTTTGCATTCTGAAACTTTGCTTTCACCACCCCTATACTACCGGACATAACAGAAACATTATCAGTTGCTAATCCTAAAATATTAGTAAGCGGAATATTTTTTTGAGCGAACATTAATTTTAGACTTGAAAATATCTCTTGGGAATCTACCAATCCAAAGACAGACAAACAGTGGAAATTAGGGTAGGAAGAACATCCATATTTGCAATAGACAAAAATTGCGTTTTATGCAAAACAGCTGAATCTCTAACAAATGTTTGTTAAAACGAATTAGGTATAGACATCATTTCCATTTCATTCTTAGCTTTTCTTATGTAAATGGGGGAATCATGGTGCAGATTTTGTAGAAGCCACTACCGTTGACGCACTGCAGCCAGGTATATTGAATATCCCAAGAAGTTTTGTACCAACAATTGCTGTTGGTTCATCATCAATCTAAAAAGAGGAGTAGATTGGTTTTGCTGCACAGTATATTTTCATTTTGGACAAAACGCAGTAGTCTCCTGCTCAAAGAAGCAAACCAAGAGAATGAAGAAAAGAGATCTGGATAGAGTAAGAGATACGAAGGCATAGAATATACAAAAGTAGCCATGGTCACTGATCAGTTATAACAAGATTGAAACCTACCTACTTTTTACCCTCCAAATACCTCACAACTTATTTTTTTCATACACACATACTCTTGCAGCAGATTTGCTTTTTTATTATGTAGGCAATTGCATCATTATTACAATAAAAAGCATACTCTTATTGCAGCTAATCTGCTTTTTTGAGTTTGTATTACACGCATACTCTAGCAACTAACCTGCTTTTTTAGTTCGTAGGCAAATGTCATTTTGACAGCAATCTTTCCCCTCTTGTTATAACTGATCAGTGGACATGATCACTTGCTTGCTAAGCGGATCTAGAAATTTGTTGATGTTGCATTTTGCAAGTAAATATTTGTTCAAGCGTATATACGCAGGCAAAAAACACACCTATATTGTTGTAAAGATAGCACACAGGGGCAGTGTGCCCTTTTTTGTTACATTTTCTGCAAACAGCATTCAAAAATTTTCAGTTGGCATTACTGTGTTGATAATAACAACCAGAATATGACTTAAGTGTATTAGAACTGCTGCTATGATTTTGTTGCTGTTTATTTTAGCTGGAGCTTCGGTTCTTACTTCGACCTCTTCCTTTTTGAAATTGGCGGCCGCTTTGACCTGATGAGTTTGATATCAGGTTTACCTCTATTGTTTGCTCAAAACAATCATTTTTTAGAACCATCATTGATTTTTGAGTAGTTTCGAATGCCTCTGCAATAGATCTAACTTCGTCCAGTGTGGGCTTTGTTTTCTGAAGTGGTGCATCGTGCGACGACGACGTGTGCAATATAATAGAGTCCCTAATCATCTCATCAATGTAGTCAGTAGTACAATCATAATTAGAACATTTGAAATCACAATTCTTTGCTAAACCTCTTAAATCTGCAATCCACTCCGCATAGGTCTGATCCTTTTGCATGCGGCTTTTAAAAAAATTGTAGCAAGATGTACAGACATGAATTTGATGAAATAACTGAAAAGTTTTTCAATCAATTCACAAAATGGCTGTTATATTGGAAGAACCGTATAATTTACCTAAGAGCTCGTATGTTTCAGCTCCTAACCAAGACAAAAAATATACTCTTTTCTTATTTTCACATGAGACATAATGAGCTGAGAAGTGCTGCTGAAGGTGCTGCTGGTAAATTTCCCAAGAATTTTTATCCTTATGAAAAGCATAAAATTGAAGCAGTTTTTTTTATAATAAGCACACACTCAAGGGGTTTTTATACCCTTATAATGCCATAGACACAGTGAGTACTTAAGGAAAGACGGAAGGGGTTAGAGAAGAGATGCCGGTGTACATTGGTTATAAATTCCTGAACGTTGCAATGATCTTGAAAACAGAGTGCGTAAGAGAGTTCCACATTCGCGTAGTACGGCTAAAGAACGATTCTCTACACTTGAGCGTACGACCGAAGTTGGGCTCGAGTGTAAACTGATGGGCATTCCTGGAAGCGCGGGTATTACGCCTGAATTGTTTAAGAGGTGGAATGCAACTGGCTATTTCTCTAAGGCACGTTACGACGGTGGTCTAAGGAAGTGAATGAATCAGTGATGTCTCCATCACCGATCATTCTCACGGCTCTTCTCTGTATACCATTCAAGAGGCTTAAGTAAGTATCAAGAGCATCAGCCCAAGAAGGGAATTGTACTCAAGCTTTGGACGGATATAAGTCTTATAGATAACAGCCATTTCAGACGCGGAGAACAATTTCTTGCATCTTCTAAGAAACCCAAACATCTTGCGGCATTTTTGGCTACACCGCGTATGTGCTCGGTCCACAAGAGGTGGTTATTGATGCAAATACCGAGAATATTGAGATGTTCAGTCTCTTTAATGCAAGTGTCACTCATGGACAGTGGCATGGGGGGTATATCTCGCTTCAACGATACAAGACAGCATTGGATTTTTGAAGCATTAAACTCACGGTTTTTAATTCCCCTTTGGTCAATGCTGTTTAAGTCAGAGTTTAATGAGCTTATCATATTTTGCCGTTGCAATTCCACATCCGAAGAAGACGGGTGTGAGTCTGGAAACGAATAAGAAAAGCTAAGGGTGCTATCGTCAGCGAAACAATTTATTGGATTAGAAGTAACAGACAAGAGATCATTAATGAAAATGAGGAAGAGGAACGGAGACAAAACAGAGCCCTGGGGCACACTAGCATTTATATTGTGGGTTTCAGACTTGAATCCGTCCAATTTAACTTGTATTTAACGGTTCGAAAGAAAGTTTCTAATCCAACGAAGAAGGGATTGATCGATACCGAAGGCACGCATTTTCGATAAAAGAGCAATATGCCAAACTTTACCAAATGCCTTTAAAATATCAAGCGCAACAATCTTACTTTCCAGAGAGAGATGCGCATGGGAATATTGTTGCAAAATTATTTTAAAACAGTGGACTCTCTTTAAATCGAAATTGTTCTTAACTTGAAGCCATCATACACGTATAATTTTCTCGTTTTAGTTATATTTTTCACTGATGCTTTGCTCTTATTATTCGTCACTTATAAGCGTAACGTTGTATAGCTAAAACCCTTCCTCGATAAATGGACAATCCAATACAAAAAGAATTGTTCAATTTTAAACATTTTTAAACATTTTCCACTGATTCTATGTCCTTCCATAATTAAGAAACTATTCAACTCAAAAAGAATGTTCTATTTGATTAGTAGTTCCTGAGATCAGCACGTTCAACCAGACAACAGAAGCCTTCAAAAATGAATATTTTTTTCCATTTTTTCCACATTTTTCACTGACGCTTCGCTCCTATTGGTCGCAGCGTAATATTATATACCTTCAAGCCTTCTACGATAAAAGGACCATTCAACATTAAAAGAATTGTTCAATTTGATTAAGCAGTTCCTGAGATAATTGCGTTAAAACGCAGAAAATATAACATTTTTTGCAGTTTTTTCCACATTTTCCACTAAATTTTTGCTCCTATTGGTCAAAACTTAATGTTAATTAGCCTTCCTTGATTAATGGACTATCCAACACAAAAAGAATTATACCATTCGAACCAGTAGTTCCAGAGATTACCGCGTTCAAACGAACAAACTCTTCAGGTTTATATATTAGTATGGATTATATACTAAATTAAACTATTTTAGGAAATGTTCCCGTTTTCATTCAATAACTACTTTAATAGCTCTTTTTGCGTGAGTTCTCAAAAACCAAAAAAAAAAATAATAATTCTCTGTAGGGGAATAAGATTAGTCAGACGAACGACATAAAACATAAAAAAAAAATTGAGGACGATTAAAACTTAAAAATACCACTTTCCCATAAAATTAATTGCCTCACCCAACACTGCTACAGTATCAAAAGTGGATAAGGCATTAGCTTAGCATTAGAAGTCAAGGTAAAAAGAAAGCGCCGATACCGCATCGGAATGTTGAGAAATGGACCACTGCAATGCAGAGGAACCGATCAAATTATACCTTGCATAGGCATATAAGCATATAAGCAAACAGCTAGAACGATAAGGCGGTTAGAGTTAGTTGGCACAGACATTTTTAACGAGAAGGTACTCTAGATCCAAGAGTTTAAAATAAAATAAGTTTTTTTTTATAAAAAATTAAACGTGGCTCAATTCCAATAACCTTCAAAGTCAACCGAGTTGAAAGTTCAGTTTTTTTTCTGTAATAAAAAAAATCAGTGATCGCAGCAAAAATCATAATATAATAGACATTCTTAGACTTTTTAAATAATCCCCCATACAAGGAAAAACTAAATTTTATACCCAAGCTCGTCAAATATTTATAGAGCGGGTGAAATTCACCTTTAGGTAAGAATCTGGCTCTAAATTTTTTTTAATTAGTTTTTGATCGTTTGGTCGTAATTATGGATTTCTTGTCAGATAGCAACAAGGGGCGCTGTCGGAACTTTTATCAGTTAGACCGAAGCGCCAACGCAAGAGCCACGCGGGTGCCAGAGAGATAACCAAAGACAGACAAAAATTAAGAGAACATCGCTCATTCAAAAACAAAAAAAACAACACTCAAATTGATCGACAGGCAGTAAGAACAGCAAAGTGAAGAAGAAAGGAGAAAACGAACTTCGTCGAAATTAAGACAAAAGACATCATAATCTTTACGATGGTCACTCTGGCGATCAATTCAACTCAAGCTTAAATTCTATCGATGATTTGAAGAGCGAGCAGCCTTAAATAAATGCGAGTAGAAAGTCCCCTCTCGTATTCCCGTCCCTTTCTTATAATCCTCTGCTTCAACTTTCTTTGTAAAAAAAAAAGAAAGAGAATTTGGTTAACAAAAAAAAAAAAAAATAAGAAACGAAATTTTTAAAAAAGAAGATAAGTACTCGTCCAATTAAATAGCCTATTGATGTACAAATATAAATAAAAATAACTTTTGATTTGGCAGTCAGAGTAGTAAGTGATCACACGAATCCAGTCAAAACCGTGCACAGTTTTCACCAGGAATCGTCGCCGTAAGTTCCAAAGAAGTCAAAGTGAGTAGCAAACAAAAATTATTCGATTTGTTTTTATTATATTTTTTGAACATCAATCAGCGAAGAGTAATTAATGAAATGTAAAGCAAAAAATTAAGACAAAAAAAAAGAGAGTAATTTAAAGATAGAACCGATTTATCAATTTTTTTTTTGTACCCTTAACCTAATTTTAGAAAGCTATTTGTATTATAATGGTTAACGAATAATCAGATGACTTTTGTATTACTAGGTACAACTCAGAAATTATAAATAATAAACAGAATAATTGTTTTTTTTTTTTAGTGTATATCGCGAACTTTTTTTTTGTAATTAATGATTTGCATATAATGGGATCGTAAAGATCAATACACAAAAATGATTTGTTTTTTTGAGTTTGGTCATATTTTTTTTTGGGAACGATTGTGAAGTGGAGATGTTTTAAGGACTAAAATTATGGTGTGAGCTAAGTGGAAAAAGTGAGTAAAACCTTCAAGCGAATGATCTAAAAGCAAGAGATTCTTGTTTCAGTTCAGGGGTTATTGTCTGATAAGGAGCTTTGGCAGTAACCAAAGGTGTGTTTCGAAAAGGATTTTGTTCTTTATTCGAAACGCTGAGGGAGGGTTTATTGCTCCAGGAACACCATCACCTATGTTCCCATCGACAGTTAGTTTAAGGGTTATCTAAGTTCGGGTTCTGCTCTCGTATAAATTATATTTCTCGAATTATCACCATCGAATGAAAGGCCTGAAAAAACGTAACACCGTCTATTTTCTGCAACAAGATCCCACCCCTCCGACGAGCTAGGATGAGCGTGTGCTTGCAGGCCAATCAGTTGCGAAGGAAATAGACAACCCTTTTTTCTACCCGTTTTGGTACTGGTCTGAACGACCTGTAGCGGTTGGATTCAAATCTTTCGGGTATGAAAGGGAACGTACGCCAGAGTGTAATTTCGCTAAAGTAACCTAAAGTAATGGAATAAAGAACTAGTAGATCAATTCGTTGACTTTTATTGGTTTTCTTCTTAAACAACGCGAATCTAAAAAAAGTACACTCGGGCGTATACTTGTTATTTTTTTAATAGTCTATTGAATCGATTTAAATAATAGATATAAAATTAAATAAAACCAAGTTCGTTACATCTCGTCGCCAATTTCTGTTGTATATTCACAGAATTAAATAGTCGTATTATTAAATTCAGTATAATTTTAATTCAAAACGTTTAATTTACAGAGTTAATATTTAAGTATGATTTCAATTAAGACACGATGATAACGAGAGCCGATGGTGAACTGTTTGTCTCTCTATAGTTTTGTGTAATTTTTGCTCCTGTCTGCACTAATGGAGAATGAAGACGAAGATTCAACCAAGAACTGTACGAGCTGTACAGCCACACTGACATAGCCAGAAAAGTAAAGCTCCAAGGACTTAGATGGTTGGGACGTCGCAGTAGAGGACCTGAACCAACTTGGCGTGCGAAACTGGAGACAGCTTGCTAGGGACCGAGCTAGCTAGAGAAGTTTGTTGGACTGTAGAGATACCAAACAGTAAGCAAGTAAGTGTGTCTTTAAACAATGGCGCAAAATTATAGTCGGCCTGTGTTTAGCTCATTAACGTGATACTTCTTAGCAAATTGTTAACTCAAAAATTGTTTTCTTATTTTTCTTCAATAATAGACACTTTTTAGTTCGATGCTAACATTTCATTTGATGATTTCATTTGCAAATGGAAAAGAGGTAAAGAACAAACAAATGCTTAAAAATATATATAATGTGTAGTAACAAAAATCTTCTTTTTTTCAGAACACATCAAAACAATCCACCAAATCAAAAATAAAATTCAAAAACCAATCGACTACAGCTGTAAATATCGAGAGGAGACCGGCAGCTTGCTGTGAAGATCTTTCGTCTTGAAAACCTAGTGCTACTTATCACCGTATTACAGAGCTTCACCGGCTCAGAATTGAACATGCCAAGCAGGACCTAGAGTTGGAAAAAGAGTTACTGTTGCAAGCAAAGCTGTAACATAACATAACAACATAACAAATGTGTGATAATGATAAGTATTTATTAGACATGCAGCAAATGCGAGAACTGCATGAGAAAAGAATGCAACAATTAAATTTTAAGAATGAATTTTTGTAAGTAACTTTTAAGGTAAATAAACAAATGTTTTAATGCAATTCAAGTGTTTGTTTTTGTTTTTAATCAAGCATTAAAAATATTGGTTGACAAATGCGTTTCGAAATGCTCTTCCAGTTGTCCCTGTTGTTGTCATGTCTTCATTACTCGAGTCTACTTGGTTCGATCTCGACGTACCTGGTGCTACATCTTCATCACCAAGGAAATTAATATTTCGTTCTTTGGCGATGTTGTGGAGAACGGCTACAGCAACAATTACATTTTTGGCGGTATCAAGGTCCACTCTTAGTCTATCTAACAGTGACCTAAATTTAGATTTAAGTTGACCATTAAGGCATTCAATGCGACTCCTTGTTGACGTGTGGCTGTTATTATAACGTTCTTCTTTTTGATTTGTTGGGTTCCTTATCGGTGTAAGAAGAATAGTTGAACACGGATAGCCTGCGTCACCAAGCAGCAAACCTCGATGAAAACTTTTGGTCTCCTCTAGTTTTCTTTTCAGTAAGCAATTGTTCCAAATGTTTGCATCATGCAAGGAACCCCGATATCTAGCCACGATGTCAATGATCTTACAATTGGAATCAGTCACAATCTGAACGTTCAATGAATAGTTACCTATGTAGGTATAAATGTAATATTATAAAGATTTTTCTGCTTTATACATATTTGATTCTATGGTGTGTACCTTTTCTATTGATATAATGTCCAACCATTACAGGCCCGACCGTTCTGGTTGGTCGTTTTATGTGTACATGTGTACAATCGATAGCTCCAATAACTTTGGGAAATTTTATAGAACTCTCGTTTTATTTCATTGAATTCTTCAGTAGACGAAGGAAATTTTATAAAATCAGGTAGCAATGAAGCAATACTTTTTGACAGAGTTGCAATTATTTTCCCAACTGTTGATTGAACAATTCCATGTAAGGACCCTACAAGGACACATTTTAGGTTATCTAATTTTCATACAAGCTCATTATATTCCATACCAACATCACTTTGATGAATATTCCTACAAAAAAAAAAAAATGAAGTGTTACAAGCACTTTTAGTATTTTGGGAATTGGAAGTCCACGATTTGTCACAGGTTCAGGAATACTTATATTTTCGACTAAAAACTGAACAGTTGTCTTGTCAAATATATAACGCGAATACAATTCTTCATCGTCTAGCTCTGAAAACGGATCAGCTCTTATTTTATACACTTTTGGTTTTCGAATAACTTCAAAATCTTTTAAAATATCCAAATCTTCAAAACTTGAGAATAATGACACATGAACCACAGCTAACGTTGCATTAAAAAGATAAAGTAAGGGTTTCATGATTTTAACTTTAATGCAAGTGTTTAACGATAAAACTGTTCTTTAGCTGACTAAAATTGACTGAAACGTCATTTTAAGCTAGTCTCACACTAAATTCTCTTAAAATTGTTCATTAGCGGACAATAATTTTGCGCCAATCATTTTTAGATATAGTCGGCACAAATAGTAATATAATAATAATAATAATAATTAGAATGTACATGCATATTAATCTTAGTCTAAACGAATTTGTATTCCAATTGACGAAATAAATAAATAAATAAAAAACACGCATACTCTTGCAGTAAACTTGAACCATAGCGTGCAGGCATTGTCATTTTGACAACTTGGTTTCCCATCCCCCTTTTAAACTCATCTGTGCCTAAAATTCACATTTTCCACATGCTTTTAGCTTTAGTTCATTCAAAATTTCTGTTTGGTTGAGAAATTGCCATCGTTGCTACAGTTCCGCCCATTTGGCATAAAGAATAAATTTTAAATATTACGCAGTTAAAGTGACACAAATCGTTGACAGAATTAGCGTCAAAAGACTCGAATCGGATCTCAGAATTGCTACATACATATATTCTTTGTTCGAAATGTGTGGTAACAAATGCGATGATATGAAGCGTGCGAGCGATTTATTTTAAATGCTTTAAGTTTCTTTTTCTAAGCAATAAAGAACTAAATATTTAAAAAAAAAAAAAAAAGAACCTAGCCACAAGTACTGCAATGATTAACGAAAAGTTTCTTTTTTGCTTTTAAACAAAATTCCTTAAAGCTTCATCCACACATTATAAGTTTTGTAGAGACATAAAAAAGTGTCATCAAAATAGAGCCATTTGACTCTTAAAAAACCTGAAATAGCTGAGACAAGTTCATGATGATAGAATTTCCCTTGAAAGTCATTCAGAACCGAATCACACGGTGTCGAAACGAGGGGACGCGATACTTCTACTTAAATACGAAAATTCTCAGACAATTTCACCTCGCGAGTGGACAAGGTCAGCAATTTTGTAACTCTGGCGTCATTTTTCGGAACTAAGTAAATAGGGAAACACTCATGTGCCAAAAGAATCATCTAAATATGTTAACAGTCGATAAAATTGTTTTTAGGAATTAAGGTAAAACAGAACAACAAGCAAAGAATAAAGGCTGAATCACAAAGATGCTTCAGCTTCGGCTTCGTCTGCATTACGATGATGCTATGCACGAAGCTTCTTTGTGAAAGCAAGCATTGAATTACTATGGCCAGTGTTGCCGAAAGTCCTCCTATCGGAGGATTATCCTCCTATCCTATCCCTTCGGACTCCCGTACTCCTCCTTTTAAACCTGTACTACTATTTTAAAAACAGGAAACCAAAAATATTTAAAATCGAAGAAAAAATTCCCAACTTTTCGATTTATTCTATTTATGTTTACTTTTCGCATAGTCCAAAAAACCAAACTGAGTTAAAGAAATTCCAGGAACGTTTCAATGTAGAAAAGCATAAAACTTTAAAAACAGCTTTTACACGTTGGCTAGCTTTTGAAAAGTTTGTGGCTAGGACATTAGAACAATGGCCTGCATTAGTTCAATATTTTTTAGTAAGTTCATTTGAGTCTTCTGAGAGTAATAAAGATCTTGTTGATCAAATTCAAGAGCTGAATGACACAACAAAACTTTATTATTTTTATCTTATGTTCTTCAGTTGAAAAATCAACTCAACCTAGAGTTTCAATCAGAAACAATAAGGATACATACATTTTTTTCCTTTTTGTAAAAACGCTTTAAAAAACAATTTTACAAAATTTTTTAAGCCTGAATATAACAGAAGATTTTATATCAAAAATCAAACCCAAATTTTTGCGATGACATTTTCAAAAATATCGATTCAGTGTATGGTTGAGCTAAGGCTGAACTTTTTATAAAGAAACAATGTTTTGAAAGTAATGAAATCATTGAATTCAAGAATTGCTGCAAAGGATATTCCTAAACTCTATGTGTTCAAATTTCACAGCGTGTTGATTTTAACAATTCTGTTGATTTTAAAATCCGTGCAAGGAAATTAAATTGAATCCTTAACTTCGATTGCTTTTTCCACTTTCTGGTTTAATTAATGAAAATAAAATTGCAAACCTTGAATTCTAAACCACATGATGGTATCGAAATCCTTAGACATTGAAAAATATTGGTCAGAAATATTTATTTTAAAAAATTTGCTCAATGAAACCCTTTTTCCCTTAACATAAGATTTTGTGAGCACATTATTATGCCTCCCTCATGATAGCAGTGCTGCTGCTGAAATAATCTTTTCTCAATAGTTTTTAATTAAAGACAAATAAAGGAATAGGCTTGAAGTTAGTACTGTGGATGCAATAATGTGCTATAAAAGCTATTGAATGGTTTTAATTGTACTGATTGGTCCCCTTCAAAAAACCTTCTGAAAACGTATACTAGCATACAATTTACGGATGCATAGATTCACAAATCTAGTGTTTACTAAGGCGTATGTGTACTTTTTTTTCTTCTTTTGATACATATGATTTGTTCTTAGTGAATCTCACCTCTTGTTTTACAATTTACAATTTGTTTTTATGTTTGCATTCGGAAATATTGTCTTCTGTCGCACTGCGTGCGGCAACGCAAGAATTTCATACTGATTAATAAGATCTCCCTGTGATCTTTGAAAAATAGAAACATTTTATCAGAACTAATTTTTTTTTTTTAGCTTGTACAAACTATTTCCACGTTTAAGTTTTCATTTAACTCGGAGTTTCCAAACTTGTCAGACACACACAAACAGTGAAGAAAGGACAAATAAATGTGCACTGTAGTTGCCAACTACAAATTGTGTTCCTGACCCAAAGACAAGCATAGAAAACAAAGAAAATCCAATTTTGATTCATCTGATCATCAGTGTAAATCACAAGAAAAGGAAGAAGAGAAGAGAAACCTCCTCCTAGTCGATTCACTCGGATCGAGTTCCAGTCAAGTGTGACACGCTAGGAGAGATAAGGTGCCACGTCATCATCGTCTCACTGTACCCACCCACTTATCAATTTTGTTGTTGTCATTTTCAAATAATTAACACAAGACAAGATCCAAATTAACCACGATCTCCAGAGAGTAAGAAATTTTAGTGAACAAGACAATGAATGAATTGTGATCTTAATAACTAATAATTGCTATTTTTGGTACCATACTATTTTTCTTAAAATACTACTATTCTTTGGTTGGTGTACTACTCTACCAAATTTTTCTCCGGCAACACTGACTATGGCTGAACATGTAAACGCCAGGCGAAGATGAAGCTGAAGCGTCTTTGTGATTCAGCCTTAAAACAAAAATATATATAACAAAACAGCATAATATGGATGGTTAATTTTGCACCGAGGTTTGACTCAATTTTTCTAAAGATCTTTTCTTTTCACTGAATGCAATTCTCAAAAATAAAATAGAATGATGCATTTTCCCAGCAGCAAAATTACACAAAGGCATAGGAAAAAATCCAGTGCCAGAAAATACCCATGCCAGTTGTCAAATGATTGATTTGCGAATAACAAGAACACCAAGCAGCATGCATCCACCTACTTTAATTCGAATGCACAACCATAGGAAATGAATGATGAAATTCAATTACTGCAGTCAACTAAATTAAACAAAAAAAAATTCAAAAAATAAATCTTTAATGATATTTTTACGAACTAAAGTTTTATAGCTTTGGCCATTTTTGGTGTTTCTGTTGAAAACATTTTTTTTTTCGAAAAATATGAACATCTTATTAATGGATGTATTTTCATAAAAATGACGGTACGGAATCTTTTTATAGCCAATGAGACTCAATAAATTGAATGATCCTTCACTTATTCAGAATTTTCTTTTTTGACACAAGACCACAAGGAGAGCCAATTTCATCGGATGTTTACATTATGATATGTCGTTGAACGTTGAACCAAACAAAACAGAGACTGACCTGCGGAAAATATTTCGAAATCGCAATTTTGGTAAAGACGTTTCATATTTTTTTTTTTGTAATTTTCAATCAACGTTTTTTTTTAATTTTATTAGAAAACTTATGTGACTTGCAGCCAAGGCTGCTAGTAGATGGTTTTTTTTTTTTGTAAATTTTCATTCATATTGAGACATGCACGAAGTTTAAAAAGAATTTCCTGCCATAAAAACAATTCTTTAATAAATATCATCATCCGGAAAGACATTTTTTGAGCCGAAAAATAAATCACCGCCTTACACTTAGCAACTTTGTGCTTATGACCATTTATCCTCAGAATCTTCTCCGAAACAACAAATCGAATGCGCAAAAGCATTAAGCTTATCCCTCTACGACGAGCGATGTGTCAACCACAGCAAGCACACACCAATACAAAAAATAATTCAGAAAATTCAGCAGGGGAAATTTTAAAAAGCTACTTACGCCAAAGAAAAGCCAATTATATTCTCGTGGCTGATATAAAAGCGAAAGACCGTCCGCACCGCAGCTCACTTTTTTCCAACCAACTTTACTGAAAACAAGTGTGGAACAAAACGCACTTACTCAATATTCAATTTTTCTTTTTCGTACTTTTCAAGTGAAACGCGGAAAACAAAAAAACAGTCGAACAAAGGCAACACAACAGAAAATAAAAATTAAAATAAAAAAAGAGAAGAAAAGCCATTTGGAAGAAGTGTTTAAAGACAACAGTGCGTCAATTAAAATTTCCGTACAAGAAAGACAGATAGAAAATCAATTTCAACAAAACGGCAGTTATTTAACGGTGAAATTAAGTGAATAAGCAGGAAAATATCATATATTGATTTGATTTGCCTCGTTCGCACGTTGAGTAGTAAGTCGCTGTTCACCAGTCCAGTGCGTTACTCAAATTGAAGAAGAGGAAAATTCATAAACTAAATAAAAAAAAAGTAAAGTTCGGAGTGGGAAAAAGACTGTTTTCCTAGCAAATATATTGTTGATCTAGTTTTATAAGCTCGACAAAAAAATTAAGTTTAGTGTTCTCTGAAGGAGAGTGACTTACTGAACGCGTAAATCTAATCAAAAATGGCTGATGTGTCACATGAACTCGGAGCATTGCGATTTGTTGTGGTGAGTTTGATTTTTTTTTTTCTAACAGTTTTGAACTTGAATTATCACTCTTCCTTATTACAACTGTTCTAAACAACTGACGACATGAGGTTTTAAGGATTAGATAATTGTTTCTGGTTTGCTAGAAATTTGACATAAGCACAATTAGACAATTCACTTGTACACGAATTAAAATGAGGAGCAAGCCTTTTTGAACTCGTCCATTTATTCGTAATTAAATTGTGTGATTTGCAGTAAAATATCGAGTTACGTTGCTTATAATTGCATCGCAACCTTAAGTTTGGAAAACCAAGCTTTGGGAAACAATTAAATACGTTATCTGGACTTACTTACTTAAGGTGGCGCTACAGTCCGTTGTGGACTTGGGCCTCAATCAACAGTCTCCGCCAGCTAGCTCGGTCCTTAGCTAGTCGTCTCCAGTTTTGCACTCCAAGTTGATTGAGGTCCTCCTCCACTTGAGTGCTCCACCTGAGTCGAGGTCTTCCTCTCCCCCTACGTCCCTCGGGAATAGTGTCGAAGGCTTTCCGGGCCGGAGTATTGGTGTACATCCGGTCTAAAATCAAAAATAGTCTTGGCAGACAGCTTGACCTCATTTTTACATCTGATGTTGAAAACACAATTGTCACTGAATGTAAGCATCTGTTGACTAAACTGGACACCCACCACCCACCCCTTTCAACAATTTTTGCTTTTGTTAGTCCCAACGTACGTCCTGAGTTTCAAACTAACACTAAATTCAATTTTCGTAAAGCTAACTTCAACTTATTAAACCAACTTATTAATGATATTAATTTTGACTTTTTGCTTGACCATAGTATATGTATTGACCTCAAACTTCAGACGTTTTACTCTCTCTTACATAGTTGTTTTTCTCAATCTGTCCCAATTCTTATGCAAAAAAACGTTTCTCAATCCCCCCCTTGGTATACAAAAGAGCTTCGCTGTCTTCGTAACAAACGTAATAAACTTTGGAAAAAGTTTCTAATAAATCGATCCAGTCAACAATTCTCTGACTATATCGAAGTGTATAATGATTTTAATACTCTATGTGAATATCTTTATTTTAACTATATATCTCAGATGCAATTAAATATTGTATCCAACCCGAAAGAATTTTTTCAGTTTATAAACAGTAAAAGAAAGTCCGATGGTTACCCATCGGTCTTTAAATTACATGATCAATCATCTTCCGATCCTGTTACAATCTCAAACCATTTTGCTGAATTTTTCAGTCAATCTTTTTCTTCCAACAATTTCGAAATCGATGAAAATTATTTTAATTACATGAACACATGCAATCAAACATCTTTATGCTCAATTAATATCGACATTTCTATCGTGATACAAAAAATTAATTTACTCAAGGACGACTACTCTTCTGGTCCTGATGCTATTCCTCCAATAGTGCTAAGGAAATGTGTTGACAGTTTAGCAGTACCTTTAACAGTCTTATATCAACTGTCAATTTCAACAGGTATATTTCCTAAGGTTTGGAAAGAAGCTTTTATTATTCCTGTTCACAAAAAGGGGCCCAAGAATGAAATAACTAATTATCGACCCATAGCAAAACTTTCTTGCATTCCCAAACTTTTTGAAAGTATAATCTATGACAATATGTTTTTCCACTGCAAACCTATCTTTTCGCCAAATCAACATGGATTTCTTAAAGGAAGATCAACCACCACAAATCTTATTGAATTTGTTTCTTTTAGCTTGAGCGCTCTAGAAAGTGGAAAGGAGGTTGATTCCATAGCCACAGATTTTAGTAAGGCTTTTGACAAAATCTCCCACAAGCTTATTCTGTTTAAACTTAATAAACTTGGCTTTCCACCTCTTATTGTCTCATGGATACAATCTTACTTATATAATCGCCAGTACAGGGTTTTGTTTAGAAATAGCATTTCAACGGAAATTAATGCAACATCTGGTGTTCCCCAAGGTAGCCACCTCGGACCTCTTCTTTTTATATTGACTACCAATGACGTTGAAAAAATTATTTCCAATGCTGAACTACTTATATATGCAGACGATATGAAAATTTACAAAGAAATATGTTGTTCCGTGGACATTGACCTACTCCAAACTGATATTAATAACTTTAGTACTTGGTGCCAAATGAATGACCTTGAACTAAATATTAATAAATGTCAATCTATAACGTTTTCTCGTAAGTGTTCTACAGTTTCTTGTAGAACTTATACTATCAATGGTGAATCTATTCCAAGAGTAACATCGATCTCTGATTTAGGCATATTATTTGACTCCCAATTAAATTTTAAATCGCATATCGACAATATTATTAATAAGGCTAATTCCACTTTAGGATTTATTAAACGCTGGTCTAAAGAGTTCTGTGATCCATATGTCACTAAATCCCTTTATATAACGTTCGTTAGACCTGTACTTGAATATGCATCACAAGTTTGGTGTCCTCACTATCAAGTTCATATTCAAAGGATAGAAGCTGTCCAGCGTAGATTTATTCGTTTTGCCCTTCGTGACCTTGGTTCTGGCTGGGAAGATCCCTTTAATTTACCACCCTATGAGTCTCGCCTTCTTCTGTTGAGCATGTATCCCTTATTTATTCGCCGTAACAATGCTGACATCGTTTTTATACATCAGCTGTTAACCGGAAACATTGACTGCCCATCTTTGCTTAGAAAGATTTCAATTAATACCAACCCACGTCGCTTGAGGTCGGTTAATTTTTTTCATCTCCCTTTTCACCGGACTATATATGGCCAAAATGAGCCTATGACCAGAATGCTACGTAAAGCAAATAATTTAGACATGTTTGACCCCTGCCTTTCCAAAGCCTCACTTAAAAATTCTCTTATTAGCTTACCAAATTAACTTATTTATAATTTTATGACTATGTACCTATACAATAATATAATGTTAATCATGTTAAATTTGTAACCTTAGATTTAAGATATGCTTGTATTAAGTATTCAATAAATATAAATATAAACTTCAATAAATATAAATGACCGCACCATCTGAGTCGCTGGACCTTGACCCTTCTGGCTAGGTCCATGTCGTTGCACAACCCGTAAAGTTCGCTGTTATATCTTTTTCGCAATTCCCCTTCAATGCACACGGGGCCAAAGATGACCTGAAGAACTTGCCTCTCGAAACAGTCCTAAGGCACTTTCATCCGATTTTGTCAAGGTCCATGCTTCCGCAGGACTTGGATGATGAGTGTGTTGTACAATTTTACCTTATTTGCTCTAGAGAGGGCTTTTCCACTCAATTGCTTTGTTAGCCCCAAGAAACAGCGATTAGCAAGAGTTATTTTTCATCTGATCTCGGCGCTGGTGTTATTACCCTTGGGTGTCCTTCCTCCAAGACAGCATATACTTCGTTTTTCCCTCATTTACCGCTAAACCCATATTTGCCGTTTCTGTCTCGATTCTCACAAAGGCGCCATTAACATCACGCTGTGTTCTTCCCATTATATCAATATCATCGGCGTACGCGAGAAGTTGAACAGATTTTTGGAAGATAGTGCCTCTCGTGTTGACGTTGGAGTTCTGCACTATCTTCTCAAGAACGATGTTAAAGAAATCGCCTTGTCTGAATCCTTTTTTGACGTCGAAAGATTCCGTAAGCTCGTTGACAACCTTGATGGAGCAGCGTGAGTTCTCCATCGTCATTTTGCACAGCGAACGAGCTTGGCAGGGACGCCAAAACTAGACAGCTTTGTACACTTCGTCTCTGCAGGTGCTGTCATACGCGGCCTTAAAATCGATGAAAAGGTAGTGGGTATCGATTTGGAGCTCAAAGGTCTTTTCCAGGATCTGCCGCAACGTGAAAATTTGGTCGATTGGTTGACTTACCTGGCCTGAAGCCACATTGATAAGGACCAATAAGATTGTTGACGAAAGGCTTCAGACGTTCACAGTTTAGAGGATCTCCCTTTTTCAGGATCGGGCAAACAATGCTGAGGTTCCATTCATCGGGCATGCATTCCTCTGACCATATCTTACAGATGATTTGGTGCATACTCTTATCAAGCTCGTCGCCTGCTGCTTTGAACAACTCAGCAGCTAGTCCATCTGCTCCAGCGGCTTTGTTGGATTTCAGCCGTGATATTGCGGTTTTCACTTCTTCTAGGTCGGGTTCACGGAATTGCTGGCTATCATCGTGTCCGATGAAAGGCTCCTGTCTGACGGCGGTGTTTTGTTCGTCGTCGCCTAAAAAACCCCTTGATTATGTGCTTATTAGTTTTCATAAATCTATGCAAGAACAACAAAACAAATAAAAATGTATCCTAAGAATTCCGGAATTCTTAATTAATTTGCAATAAAACTAACAAGAGAACATTAATATATGTACCGTAACCTACATAGTTCTAAATAAATGAGTTTAGTATATAAGGATTGGTAGGTGTGTACGTTGTTTTATAAATTGAAGAAGTATAAGGCAGAGCGGTGTGAGGCAAGCCGGGGCAACAACAACGGCGTCTGTCTCTTCGCTTTGGTATTTCAATCTGTTACGGATAAATCACAAAAACTAAAGAATCCCACTTAGAGTCGGAAAATGAAAATTTTTAAATTGTTTGCCATTTGGCAAAAAAACGTCTTATTTATGTGCATTATAAACAAATTATGTACACAAGCACACAACCATATCAATCAATGTTTGTATGTATTGTCTTTTTCAAGTTTATTTTTACACTAAGTGATTGCTGGGAGAAACATTCTTGGCAATGACCATCAAGATTGCCACCGCCGCGCGCGCCGCCGGCCGCGCCGCCACCGCCCGCCAACACGTTTTAGTCATATCGCGAAACAGCCGGACATCAACCGCGCTGCTGTTTTAAAGACCCAGAAGTGGTATTATCTACGTGTGTGTCTTCATTCATTTGAATAAAATCACATGCGACAGTTACAGAAAAAAATTAAAAAAACCATACACGAGGAGAAAATTTCAATAGAATGTTTTTTCTTCACACACTTTTTTTTAGTTCAAACAAGAATCTAAAAGCATAACATCCGCTGTTTTCTCAAACTCGAGAGAATTCTTGACGAATTATTTTATTTTTATGAAGAGGGGGGGCGGAGGGAAAATGAATTCTTCAGCCACCTTGAGTTAATGTTAAGCAAACAGAGACAAGAATGATGCATCAATCGAAAACTTTGTTTGAAAATCATTTCATTGCCAGAAGCATACTTTCCAAACTCCCACAGAGTCTAGGTAACGTTACAATTTTGTTCGTCTTTCCACAAAAAAAAAATCCGTGAGTATTTTCCAACCTTAATTTAGTTGTTATAAAATGCAAAATTTTGCTCGTTTTAATAACGAAGAACGAGACAATCAAAGGGCCTGCATTTTGAGTTGATTAAAGTCCAATGACGAACAATGGGTGAAATTTGAAATGAAAGAAATAAATTGCAAGTTTCCCAGGCATCTTATAAAAATAAAAAAAAAACAAAAACAAAAAAAGAATAAAGTCATTTCCATTTGTGTTTTTTTCTTGAAAAATTAATTTGGAATTCCAGGGTCTTTCAGGTTTGCCTTTTGCGCTGTATGAGTTCTTCTTGGTTTTAATGACTCCAAGTCTATTTTTTTTTCACACTATTAGATAAAGTCGAAGAGAGCTTGAAGCAGGCAACAACTAACGAACATTAGCAGGGCCGGCCTTAGCCATCTTGGCGCCCCAGGCGACTCAAACATTCGGCGCCCCTTTTTTTATTATAAACTATATATTTAACTTCCTTCTCCAGAATTAAAAAGGATGGAACTTGTACTTCAGTTATAAAATTGCAAGTTGGTGAAAAAGTAGAATTTATGCTTGAAAGAATATTACGTGAAGACTCGAAGCTCTTTATACTATTTACTATGCTAACACTACACTCAATAAGAGTTGATTTTGTTGAAAAATGCCCACTCTTCGAAAGTAGAACGAAACTCAATTTAGGCATTTTACGCCTAATTTCTTCACAAATTCTTTTAAAACTAGATCTAGTGAATCTCGGTCTTACGTTAGAACTTAGTTTAAAGAATATTTGGAAATAGTGGTGCTTATGTGCGTGGGCTGTTACAGAGAACGTGGGATTGGAATCCTACTCGTATCCATAAACTATGGATAGTAAATTCATCCAAATTTTTACCGTATAGTTGTGGATGTCGAAGGATCGATAGACTGTAAAGAACCTTTGCTTGTTAAACGGAAGCGCCAAAAAAAACGGTGCCGTCCCATGCAATAATAGGGTCACGTATTTCTTACTTACTTTAGGTGGTGCTACAGTCCGTTGTGGACTTGGGCCTCAATCAACAGTCTCCGCCAGCCAGCTCGGTCCCTAAAAACCGGAGACAGCTAGCTAGAGACCGAGCTGGCTGAAGACGTTTGTTGGATGAGGCCCTGGTCTAAGTAAGTAAGAATTAAAGATTAAAAATGTGAATCAATTGATGAAATCGATCCTGTAAAGAGTTTCAAAACAATATTCTCAAAGAACTTGCGTCAAAAAATCAAAATAAACCCAAAGTCAATAATTTTAATTTATATTTATGGAATTATATTAAACGGCAATGCTTATTGTTAATTATGCGTATGTTAAACTCCCACCATTACGAACATTATGTCACATGAAGTCAAATTCTGTCAAATCGATCTTATTCATCGTGAGACCTCACGAATTCTATAGTTTGTATCATTTTCTGACTGCGATTACCCGTCCTGGTAATTTCAACTTTTTCGATAATTTTTGGCGATGTAAAACTAAAATCAGCTGTTCCTCCCAGCGTCAGACACCGGTGATGGCTATCCCCAAACGAATCGATTGTTTCCACACCATTGTTTGACAATTTGAATGTTGTTGACCAACGTCTATAAGGATCGAAGCTTGTCTTCACGAACGATATTTCTCTTTGTAAACTCAAACGATTTTCATTATGTTTCGGATTGCTTATCACTGAATTACAAGTTATTGTGTCCATTTTAATTCTATTTGAAAAGTTCTATCCACGACGATTTGTTTGAAAGACTACAAAAATAAAACTGCATTATTGTCAAGGCATTGCTGTCTTTTTATTTAAACGAGACTGGAGTAATATGATCCAGGTGCACATTGTTTGGAAGTTGCATGTCGACATCATAAGATGGTTGTAAGGTTTAAAGCGGTTGGGGTTTCGTAAGCAATCAGGTTATTGATAGAGAGTTCATAATAAGTTTATGGAGAGACAGACCGATAAAAGCATTAATAAGGCGAATTAGATACTTTCGATGTGACAGTGACACTGGTAGTAAGTTCCAAAAATAAACCATTTTTGTGGTCTACTGGTGAATGTCTAATGCCCTATATACTGCATTATGAATGAAAGTATGTATGCACATCTTTTGGGTGGTTGGTTGAACAGATTGAACAGATTTATGGAAGATAGTGCCTCTGGTGTTGAGCTTGGAGTTCTGCACTATCTTCTCAAGAACGATGTTAAAGAAATCGCAGACAGTGCATCGCCTTGTCTGAATTCTTTTTTGACGTCTAAAGATTCCGCAAGTTCGTTGCAAATCTTGATGGAGCAGCGTGAGTTCTCCATCGTCATTTTGCACAAGCGAACGAGCTTTGCAGGGATGCCAAAACTAGACATAGCTTTGTACAGTTCGTCTCGGTAGATGCTGTCATACGCGGCCTTAAAATCGATGAAAACTTGGTGGTTATCGATTTTGAGTTCATAGGTCTTTTCCAGGATCTGCCGCAACGTGAAATATTGGTCGATGGTTGACTTTCCTGGCCTGAAGCCACATTGATAAGAACCAATCAGATTGTTGACGAAAGTCTTCAGGCGTTCACATATTACGGCAGAGAGGATCTTGTAGGCGATGTTTAGTAGACTTATTCCTCTATAGTTGACGCAGTTTAGAGGATCTACCTTTTTCAGGATCAGGCAAACAATGCTGAGGTTCCATTCATCGGATCGGACATGCATTCCTCTGACCATATCTTACAGATGATTTGGTGCATGCTCCTATCTAGCTCGTCGCCTGCTGCTTTGAACAACTCAGCAGCTAGTCCATCTGCTCCAGCGGCTTTATTGGATTTCAGCCGTGATATTGCGGTTTTCACTTCTTTCGCTCGTAGAGCTCACGAGCAGCTCTTGTCCTTCTATGCAGCACCGCTTTGTATGCCTCCTGCTTGGCTGCATGTGCCTGCCTGCATTCTTCGTCAAACCAGGGGTTTCGTTTAGGTGGCTGTGTAAAACCCAGCACATTAGAGGCGGCATCGCTAACTGCTTTCTGACAGTTTTGTCAAGGAGCTCGTAGAACTCGTCTTTGGTGTCGTCCTTTTTCTCTTTTGTGGGGGCATGCGCACATATTAGACTTATGTTGCCGAATTAAGCCTTGATTCGGATTGTTGTGATGCGTTTGCTCACGCATTTGAAGCTTAAGACTTTTTGCCTGAGTCTGCTTCCCACAACGAATCCTCATCCAAAGAGTCGCTGTTGTTGCTCTCCGTAACAATTACCATAGAAGATGTCGCAGTTTCTCATCCCCCTTTTGCCCGGTCCATCCCATCGCATTTCCAGGATAGCGGTAATATCTTCTTTGTAGCATTTGAGGGTCTCTGCTAACTGTTCGGCAGCACGTGGTCTATTAAGGGACCTAACATTCCACGTGCATATCCGAAATTCGTTGTCCTTTATACATTTGCATGGGTCGTCATCAGTGTATCCATCCATTCTGTTGTTGCTTCGCAACTATGTTATTTTCTACGTCGTCGGGAAGTCACCCCGACGCTCAACCCCCAACCTGGAGTACCAGGCACTTGATGTGACTCCAAGTGCAAGAAAACTGCTCCTTTTACGGCCTGGGCTCCAAATAAGTCGAAGTAGCCCGTAAAGGTGTTCATCAAGTAGTTCGGCCTAAATGGAACTGGAGACGCCACCGTTGATTCTAAAGAAGAAATTCATTCGCTGCCGTCCCTCGTTGGGAGTGCCTTGGTGGGAACACTCCTTCGTTGTGGGGTAATTGGTAGCAACAGCCTACTCCACTACGATCTGTAGACCATAGGAGCCCCTTCTGTGAAATCAAGCTTCGGATCGCATAGCTCTAAGCTTCATAGTAGTAGTTAACGTAAGCCGCTCCGCCACGTCAAGGCTTACCCCGTGGAGGGACTATGGCGTATTGGTAACTTTTATTTTCTTCAGGACGTTCCAAGGTCACTACTTTACACGAAATTTTGGACCGTCTTGATCAATAATGTTACACTGCCGGGAACAAGTTCAAGCCCGGAACTCCTGAGATACTTTTTTAACATACAGCTTACATGGCTCTTAAGTGGTTGGTTTAAATCCTGGTCGTACTGTTCTTGTTCTTATTTCAGCATAAAACTGTTGTTCCCCACAATTTCGTTGACACTCAAGGAATTGTTGAAAAGTGTTACCGACCTATTCCTTTGGTTCTGCGGAACTGTCGTGCCACCTTTTAACAACGATTAAAATTGCTTTATTTTATCTAAAGCGTTTAGGAAACCAAACCAACAGCCACCAACCAATCTTATCTGCTGAAAATGCAGAAGGGCATAAGCATACAGCCACCGGCTGAAAAGATATTTGAATATCAACATTTGTTCATTGTTACTCGTAATAAAGGTACCAACCACTATCATCATTGTACATAACGCATCGATAACAATTTGATTAAGAATACAATCTTTTAGCCAACCATCATTAACAGGAAGGGGGAAATCTTTTGAGAACGGAGAAACGACAGACGAACAATCTTTCAACGCATCTTTACGATCGTGTTCGCAGACTTTTCTATGATCACCGAGTGGGTTTAGCTTTTAATTGACGAAAAAATTCAACGAAAAACAAACAATTCAAGGTCACCTCTTAAAAATATCCAATCTATAAATAGCAGTTCACATTTCAGAATCTCTTGGCAAACTGAAATTGTTTCATTTATTCAGAAATCGGGTGTTCAACCGGATCTGTCGCGATTTCAAATTCCCTAATTGTTTCATACATCAAACCGGAAGTGCAACAAGACTAGTAAGTTTTCCCAATACACACACTAAGTGCATGCAAATACCAAAAGCAAATCATAATATAATAAAACAGCAAGCTGCTTTACGCGGCCTACAAAATAAAAGGGTTTTTGATGCAGATGTGCAGTGACTGGTATATTACTCAAAGTTATTTTATTATTAAGTGAGGTTATTTCTGTACAGCGTGTTCGCGAAGAACTAACAGAAATATTGTCAAGAATTATTATAAGGGTGGCTTTTTCAGTGGTGTTCACCACATTACAATAACAATTGAAAATTTCAAATCACAGTGGTATCAAACAGCTGTTGTGCAGGAAGTGTCCGCGAAGAATTTCAAAGGCCGCTCTTTGTTGACAATTTTAATTGAGTTCAACCTCTTTGGTCAACAGCCACAGGAGAAAAATAAAATAAAATGTACCCGCTAAAACTCATATACATATATAAAAAAACTATGTAATTCGTTAAACTCCTGGTGCTCGCATCAGTTGACAACCGGTTGACCGATTTTATAAATTTTTGTTTTAAACTAAAGAGGAATAAGATTGTGTAAGGATGTCCTTCTCAGAAGCAAAGAAAACAATCAATGTTTATTCTTCGATTTTCAATGATTGACTGAATCTTAAAAAATATATTTTCATATATAACAAGTTTATGTTTAAGCAAAGTAAGTTCATAACAAGTATACAGATATACACTCATTTACAGATACACTCTTACAACTCGGACATTCTGACCACTTTGATCGACTCGATCTAGTTGTTAATTTAGAATGGCGACATAAACAAATTAAATAATTTTAAAATTGTGAATCAAACTTTATATATTACCTTTCTGAATTAGAATCATGAGAACCCCGCCGCAAAACCCACGAACGTAAACGTGAGGCCTCAATTATGCCATCATAAGGAATTTGAGTTAACTGACAATTTTCAATATCTCTTATTACGTATCGATCATTTGGAAGTACTTTATGCACTCTGTATGGACCACGAAATTTAGGAATGAATTTTTTTGTTAGAACCAGCTGTTTTATCAACATTCCGAATCATAACAAAGTCTTACTTACTTACTTACTTAAGGTGGCGCTACAGTCCGTTGTGGACTTGGGCCTCAATCAACAGTCTCCGCCAGCTAGCTCGGTCCTTCGCTAGTCGTCTCCAGTTTTGCACTCCAAGTTGATTGAGGTCCTCCTCCTACGTCCCTCGGGAATAGTGTTGAAGGCTTTTCGGGCCGGAGCATTGGTGTCCATCCGCTCTAAATGACCGAGCCATATGAGTCTCTGGACCTTGAACCTTCTGGCTAGGTCCATGTCGTTGTACAACCCGTAAAGTTTGCTGTTATATCTTCTTCCCCATTCCCCTTCAATGCACACGGGGCCAAAGATGACCCGAAGAACTTTCCTCTCGAAACAGCCTAAGGCACGTTCATCCGATTTTGTCAAGGTCCATGCTTCCGGCACCATACAGCAGGACCTTAGTTGCTCGAGAGAGGGCTTTTCCACTCAATTGCTCTCTAAGCCCAAAGAAACAGCGATTAGCAAGAGTTATTCTTCGTCTGATCTCGGCGCTGGTGTTATTGCCCGTGTTTATAGCGGAGCCTAGGTAGACAAACTCCTCTACTACCTCGAAATTATATGTGTCTATCGTGACATTCTGCCCGAGCCGTCGGTGTTGGGTGACCTTCCTCGAAGACAGCATATACTTCGTTTTTCCCTCATTTACCGCTAAACCCATTTTTGCCGCTTCTGTCTCAATTCTCACAAAGGCGCCATTGACATCACGTTGTTTCAATTAACAATGAAAATAGACAGCACCACTAATGAAAGGAGTCTGAAGATCGACTTGGCAACCGTGAAATAGCTATAACTCCAGCCAAAAATGGAATTGACGGGAAAAAAGCCATTGGTGGAAGCACCTATAGAAAAAGTTGTTATTATTCACATACAAATGAAAAATTTGCAGATGCACAATAATGTATCAGGAAAAGTGTTGATAAAGCACGAAAAATAATATGTGAATAAATAATATGTCAGATTCAAGAAAAAGACAGAGACAGAGAAAGAAATCTTCTGACAATTTCAAATGGCATGTTAATCCAGCCTTGTCATGGATCTCATCGTGCAGTGTTTTCCTGCAATATAAGAAATCTGCGAAATTACACTACGGCGGATACTTATTTTAAAAAAATGCTAGCTACCTTATCTGTTCTATTATTTTATTTTTCACTTTAATATCTCATCGCCTCACATTGAGGAAATATAAGATATGTTTTTGTAAACGCTAAACCTCATTTTCAATTGTTTATAACAAATTATTTTCAAACAATATACTTTTAACATTGATAAATAAGAATTTTTAATGTATTGTTTCTATTCCGAAACGATCATAGTCTTATGCATAAAGAATTTTAATTACTTTCATATACATATATTTAGTTTTTTCATGTTTGTTAAGCCCCTTTTAGACGTTCCGTTATCAGTTCATTGCTCAGTTCAAACATATTTTGTATTTAGACGTCAGTTCGACGTTCAGTTGAGCTTTCATTTTACTTCTGAGAAATTAGAAAAACTGTGAAAAGTTATAAATGAAGGGGCCAACCCATAGAATCCTTCAATTCTATTGTGCTGTCTGTTGAACTTGAAATCTTCAACGCTGACGCACTGACGGATTCTATGGGAAGGCCCTTGAGAACTGAAAGGAAAACTGACGGGACAGTTTCGTTAAACTGGCATTTAAACATCAGTTTAATTGAATGCTCAACTTAAACTGAGACTGAAATGATCGTCTAAATAAATAAATAGAGTGGCGTGGCAGCGCTCGAAGAGCCAAGGCCTAAGTGGCTTACTCTCATCAACAAATCTCTTCAATTTAACGCCGATTCCGAACGGCAAAGTTGAGAAGTACCTTTTTATGACAGATGATGGAAGTTTTGTCAGTTCTTCGCAAGAGGCAGTGCCCGTGAAAGATGAAATAAAAACTATGGGCACGAGAAGGACTCGAACCCATGACGTTCTGCCTAGCAGCAAACGCACCTAACCACTAAGCTACGGACCAGTGTTGTGCAAAAGCGCCCAATCGGGCCATTTGGCCCTAAAATTTGCTGTTTAGCCCCATGCCCCGGGCCAACAGCAAATGGCCCCAATTTTGTAAAATTCAAATATTGGGTAAGGTAAAAAATATAAATTGTTAATTTTTGTACGATTGTTTACTGAACCATTTGCTGAATGGGAAAATGCCATACAAAATTGGCATCGGAGAAGAATCCGAAACAACAGAACTTGTTTTATTCAGTTCTCACCGACCTCCATTTTTGATTGGGCGAGTTCATTGCAGCAGAAAACTTTTGGTTGTTGTATTTTTTTTTTTTTTCAAAGAAAGTCTGAAGCAGCTATTTTCGAAATTAATTTCAAGTTGCTTAAACACAGTAGAAACACTTTATTTATCAATGCTGTTGAGGTAATTTTCGGTTTTGGGACAGAAAATGTAAAATACTTTGAAAGAAGGGCCTCGGCGTAGCAGCAGCGCGCGGCGTCAACGAGTTCAACCAGCCATGCATCCCTTATCCCCGTCGCTGAAACTTTTTTAAAAATATGAAGGGAAAGTTTCATATTGTTTTTTAGTCGCAAATTCAGTGGACAATGTTATTCAAGAACTCACTTAACATATTTTAACTACTAGGTACCTATATTTTAGTTTATAATTAAACCAATATATTTTGATTTTTTCGAATTCATGAAAAAACTAGCTGATATTGTTGAAATGCAATGTGATTCGCTAGAATCCTAACAGATAACTATATATCTGAATTTTTCCAAGCTTTACAACTAACTAGTAATATTCTACTTTAATTAAAGCATGAAATGCGAACTTCGTTTAAAAATTCAACAAGTTCTCGTTCTTCTGTTATGTTTTGACTATTTCATTAAATCAATTCCATACAGCTTTCGATTGTCCTCCTTATTTGCTGATTAACCCGTAAGATTGTCCAAAATATTTATTTTACTCAGGCTATATCTACAGTGAAAATTTTATAAAAATGGATTGAGGATTGAGCGGGATAATGAGTCCCTAGCGGAACAAACAAAACAATGAATTTGCTAAACTTGATACTTTCAAAAAGTTCTTCGTGCTCTCGCAGAGTGTTTCCCAATCAAACATTTTCCATTTTCCCATTTACAAATCAGTGCACTTACAATTTCATGCGATTTTGCCTTTGAAAACCAACGAGTTTTCCTAGTTATTGATCAAGAACTTTCTATTTTTCCATTTCAAAACCCATTTGGTTTTTCCTGTTTTCCCACTCTTCCATGTGGTTTTTTCCATTTTTTTTTTTCAGAGAAACCATCACTGAATACAACAGTATAAACCATGAAAATCTTACAAATATCTGTTTGGCCATTTCGGAGTTCATAAAAGACATACATTTTTATATATTTCCAAAAAACAAAAAAAAAATTGTGCACGAATATTTGTCCTGTAATACAAAACTTAATTATTATTTGGGCAAATGTATCCTTAAAAAAAACGCTGATCGGACTTTTTTTTTAAAGTTTGAACTTTGGCGTCAATCGGAACAGTGCTCAAGGCTGCAAGTGAGTTTATCGATAGACAGGCGGAATCGCGGGACCCACTTTTTTCGACTTCTCTATCAGTGTAATGTCATATATTCTATAAATGTGTCGCAAGTAAAAAAAATTGGCCCCAAAAATGTGTAAATGGCCCAAAAATGGCCCCAAGAATTTTTTTCTGAGAACAACGCTGCTACGGACACTACGATCGTCTAAATAGGGCTTTATATTTTACACTTTTGAAAACACCCTAATTTATTACACAAAGCGTTCATAATTTGCGAATTTTTAGTTTTCGGTCATGTGTGATTTGCGTTAAGAAGTGTATTAAAAAACTTGACGTTTGGTTAAAATTTGACACTAGCGTGGTGAATAAAATGGGTTAAAATTTATCTTGCTATGGAGCAGGTTAAATGGGTTAGAATTTTGACGTGTCTTTTTTTCTCATGAATGATAGAGAAGTTTGCTACTGTTTTGTTGTTTGTTTTGTTCTTCTACGATTTATTTAGTTATATTTAATAACTAATTAATAATTGCATTGATATTTCAACAGCCATATTAATAAAAAAAACGCCCAGTCTACTCTTAATCCACAGTCTAACTGGTCCATAGACTAAGCGTTAGTCCATGGCCTAAAATGTCTCATTAATAAAAATTATCCGATCCCAGAATAGTAAAGTGATGTTTACCAAAAATTCCCCTTTTGGATCCTTTCAATGTTTTGGGAGTATCGCCTTTAACAAAAAAACAAACGCGAACTTCGGAAAAGCAAAGGATGTGTTTGATATGCTGTCGAAAACATGGAGGCATAACTTCTTATGTGGCTTTTCTTGCAACCCAAGAATTGATCCACATTAGTTTCAACACCAAGTTTCGACTGTTCCGCTGGGTGAAAGTTCCTTTTGACCTTTATAGGTAGTCTGACCAGGATCCTGTTCCGTACCGTACCCGATCGGAGCAAAATTCTCTCCGATTCGTACATTTTCTAAGAATTTCTACCACCGTATCCTTTCCGACAAGTGAATCGTAGACATTAAGAGTGAGGGCATATTTTCATTCGGGTTTTTAGCAATTAAACAAGAAATAATTGTTAAGTTTGGTAAAGAGTTCAAGAATTTTTTTTATCAATTAAAATATTTATTTTGCTTAAAATTCATTTTAATTTTTTCAATGATGTAATCGTTTTCAACGATCAGCTGATTTGTCATTCCTCGTTTCACAGTACCAGCGGACAAATGAAAATGTTCGAATTTCTTTTTGTTCCAGACTGTCAGTGGTTCTCTCAATGATCTAGTCTAACCTCAATTGTCCAATTGACGCACAAGGCACAAATATTTTAATGAAAGCTATGCCCTGACCCTAACAAAAAAATTTGAAATCTACGTCAGATATTCAAAATGATCGTCCGATTGTCTCCGAAACTGACATTTCTTTTTTTTTCACGATTGACACATTTCGTGCTTAGTCCCTTGCTAATCCACCTCTCAAGGTGGACTAAGTTAGTCAACGTCACTGGAGAGAAATTTATTAATAGCATTTTCCAATAGTCCGCAGATTAAGAGGTGGTCCTCCGGTAGCCTTTGTTTATTAATTTGGGTGCAAGAGCTTAAAATAAAGAACTTTAAATTCATCATATTTTAAAATCGAAAAACGAAATAATTGTTCTTTGTTTTGAGAATGATAACAGATATCAGCTGTGAAAACATTTTTTGTAGTGTTACCACACGGAAAAAACAATCATCCGAAAAGGGAAATTTTTGTTTGAAGATTTTCTTACTGTTGCGTCAAAATATCATATTACCACTGCAAAATCTAGAAAAATGAGTAAACCAAAGTTTGTTTGTTATTTTTAATGACTTTTCATGAAATTTGTTGCTTACAGGTTGGTTTGGTCAATTTTTGTTAAGGGGAATTTCTTAAATCATGAAGGAAATTTTTTAGTACTACGCAGAAATGTTGGTTAAAAAAATCCCTTTTGACGCAATTCACACAGGAAATGGCTAAATTTGTTATCTTTTTTAACCAAACTTCAAATTTTAACCAAACGTCAAGTTTTAATACCCATTTTAACACAATTCACACACGGCCTTAGTTTAGTTTTCTTCCCACTTTCCAAAATATGATAGTTTTCTCAAAGGAGTTCTAGAAATCGATTGTTTTAACGTAAATGATCCACCAACGCAAGATATTAGGCGTTATTGTAAATGGCCAAGATAGCAAAGTGTCAAATAGCTGTTGTGTGCGGGGTGTAAAATAAATACATTGGCACTTGAATTTCGATAGCTGAGTCGACTAGCAATGATAATTCTTCAAAAAATTCAACGAAAACAAAATCAAAAGATTCACAATATTAATTTAAACTGTTACATTACCCAAAGAAATAGTTTCCTCGCTTGTATGTCTGCCAAATATATTTTTTTTTCTTTTTTTTTTTTGTAAGAGCAATCACCGATAGCAGACTTATGGTCGAGACAGCAAATTACAAATTTTAAGGTCAAATTTAATGAAATAATAAAATTAAATCTTAAGGAACAAACATTTAAATTTCAGCAGCAGCACGTGTCTGGTGGCTGGTAGTGCGCTTTGTGGGATAATTTCAATTAATCAAACAAAATGTTACATAATAGAATTTTTATTAGCTTTTCATTTTAAAATTAATTAATTTTTACATCAGGCACAAGTTTCGTGTGCTAAAAACAAAAATGACTAACATGAACATGACAATGTTTACACAAGCAAAAATTGGTTGGGTTTGGTTTTTGTTGGTTTTTTAATGTTCCAAAATGAAATGCAGTGACTTTTAAGTATTTTGGGGAATTTTTTTCTGATACAAAGAAAACCATAGTTATTGGTAGTTAAATTCGCATGGCTCATGAGGTTGGGACAAGAATCAGTAGAAACGTGTTTTTTCTTAAATGAAATTATGTAGAAAAATTATTATGTATCACCGAAAAGGATCAATGATAACATCAAATATCATTGATCCTTTCCTTACTTACTTAAGGTGGCGCTACAGTCCGTTGTGGACTTGGGCCTCAATCAACAGTCTCCGCCAGCTAGCTCGGTCCTTAGATATTCGTCTCCAGTTTTGCACTCCAAGTTGATTGAGGTCCTTTTCCACTTGAGTGCGCCTCTTCCTCTCCTCGCACGTCCCTCGGGAATATTGTCGAAGGCTTTCCGGGCCGGAGCATTGGTGTCCATCCGCTCTAAATGACCGAGCCATCTGAGTCTCTGGGCCTTGACCCGTCTGGCTAGGTCCATGTCGTTGTACAACCCGTAAAGTTCGCTGTTATATCTTCTTCGCTATTCCCCTTCAGTGCACACGGGGCCAAAGATGACCCGAAGAACTTTCCTTTCGAAATAGCCTAAGGCACTTTCATCCGATTTTGTCAAGGTCCCTGATGCTTCCGCACCATACACCAGGACTGGGATGATGAGTGTGTTGTACAGTCTTACCTTAGTTGCTCGAGAGAGGGTTTTTCCACTCAATTGCTTTCTTAGCCCAAAGAAACAGCGATTAGCAAGAGTTATATGCGTCTATTGTGACGTTCTGCCCGAGCCGTCGGTGTTGGGTGTCCTTCCTCGAAGACAGCATTTACTTCCTCATGTACCGCTAAACCTATTTTTGCCGCTTCTGTCTCAATTCTCACAAAGGCGCCATTGACATCACGCTGTGTTCTTCCTATTATATCAATATCATCATCGTACGCGAGAAGTTGAACAGATTTTTGGAAGATAGTGCCTCTGGTGTTGACGTTGGAGTTCTGCACTATCTTCTCAACAACGATGTTTAAGAAATCGCATGACAGTGCATCGCCTTGTCTAAATCCTTTTTTGTCGTCGAAAGATTCCGTAAGCTCGTTGCCAACCTTGGTGGAGCAGCGTGAGTTCTCCATCCTCATTTTGCACAAGCGAACGAACTTGGCAGGGACGCCAAAACTAGACATAGCTTTGTACACATGAAGCCACATTGATAAGGACCAATCAGATTGTTGACGAAAGGCTTCAGACGTTCACATATTACGGCAGAGAGGATCTTGTAGGCGATGTTTAGTAGACTTATTCCTCTGTAATTGTCGGAATTTAGAGAATCTCCTTTTTTCAGGATTGGGCAAACAATACTGAGGTTCCATTCATCGGGCATGCATTCCTCTGACCATATCTTAAAATCCCCAGCATTGACTGCGATTCTATTATGATGTTCCCTTGTTTATCTCTGCAGGCAACGGTTCTTGCTCGATGCTTGAGCCAGCTGTTTAGCCTTTCGGTGAAACCTCCAAACTTCATTCCTGCTGTTGGCTCTCTCAATATCCTTGATCTGACGCTTCTCAGCTCTCTCTTTTTTTCTCCTGAGAAGCCGGCGTTCCTCTCTCCTCTTTCGATCGTAGAGCTCACGAGGAGCTCTTGTCCTTCTATGCAGCGCCGCTTTGTATGCCTCCTGCTTGGCTGCATGGGCCTGCCTGCATTCTTCGTCAAACCAAGGGTTTCGTTTTGGTGGCTGTGTGAATCCCAGCAGATTAGAGGCGGCATCTCTTACTGCTTTCTGGCAATGTTGCCACTGGTCTTCGATACTTGATGTTGGCTGCATAGGACTCCTTAAGAGGTTACTTGACACTCGATCAGAGGAGGATCTGGTGATCTCTTGCGATTGTAGCCGTCCGACGTCGAATTTTCTTGCAGCATTTCCTTGTTTTGGACGTTGTCGGGATATTCGTAGCACTACCTTGGCTACGACGAGTTCGAACATCTAAAATGCTGGACAAGTGCTTTCCATCGATCGCAATGTGATCAAACTGGTTGAAGGTTGATTGATCAGGAGATTTCCATGTACCTTTATGGATGTTGAGATGAGGGAACCAGGTGCTTGCTACCACAACATTTCGCCCCGCAGCAAAATTGATCAGCCTGAATCCGTTATCGGAAGTGGTGTCGTGCAGGCTGTGCTTTCCGACTGTTCCACCAAAAATGTCCCCTTTTCGCAGCTTTGCGTTAAAATCGCCGAGGACAATTTTAATGTCTTTGGTGTCGTCCTTTCGTATTTCCTGGATAGCGGTAATATCTGCTTTGTAGCACTTGAGGGTCTCCGCTAACTGTTTGGCAGCACGCGGTCTATTAAGGGACCTAACATTCCACGTGCATATCCGAAATTCGTTGTCCTTTGTATATTTGCTTGGATCGTCATCAGTGTATCCGTCCGTTTCCGAGGCCTGTTGTTGCTTCGCAAATAAGTTATTTTCTACGTGGTCGGGAAGTACACCCCGACGCACAACCCCCAACCTGGAGTACCAGGCACTTGATGAGTCTCCAGGTGCAAGAGCCGGAAAACTGCTTCTTTTACGGCCTGGGCTTCAAATAAGTCGAAGTAGCCCGTAAAGGTGTTCATCAAGTAGTTCGGCCTAACTGGAACTGGAGACGCCACCGTTGATTCTAAAGAAGAAATTCATTCGCTGCCGTCCCTCGGTGGGAGTGCCTTGGTGGGAACACTCCTTCGTTGTTGGGTAATTGGCAGTAACAGCCTGTCGACCATGGGAGGCCCTTCTGCGAAAATAAGTTTCGCGATCGCATAGCTCTAAGCTTCATAGTAGTAGTTACCGTAAGCCGCTCCGTGGAGGGATTTGCAGTTGTTGTTAAAATAAAAATTATTGAAATTCCACGACACACCACAACCGTCAGAGTAGAGTTTAGACGACATCCTCCCATGACGGGGAGCTTCAAAAATCAAAAGATAAAAACGCAGAAGTCAGATTGTAGGTAAAAAAATCATTGAGCTATTACATGAGTGTCGAAACGTTCGAATTACGAAGTCTTACACGAGAACACCTGTAAAACTTTTTAGCATGAAAGACTTATAAATCATTTTTATTTTTTTAATTCCATAATTCTCTTAACTTTTCGGCCATTTAAATCAAAATTTAAAACAATAGAAAAAAAAATCAAAAATGGACGAAACCAATGAAATAATTATAAATGAAGTATATTCTTAGTTCGTTCGAAGTGAATGTATCTTGTTTGTTTATTTATTTTTCTTGTCTTCAGGAATCTCCCCTCTCATCGAAAGTCGCCATGTTCAACAATGCTGTATCAAAACACCAGGAGAATCAGCACTTGAATCCATTCTCACAAACTGGTGGCCTGCCCAGACCAACATTCAAGAAGGGGGAATATGGAAAGTAAGTTGAATTTTCTACCCAAAAATATGGAAAAAAAGTGGAAGATTAAATTCGATTCAAAACTTTTAGACCAATTGCTGGAAGCCTGACAGAACAGCGTGGCCAAAAAGCCAACATTCATGTTCTCAAGGAAATGCTTGAACTTTGCCAAATTATCGATTCGGAAGGCTACAATGTCAAAGATGAACCCGAAATGAAGGTCATTCCATTTGGTGAACTTTTCAATGTAAGTTTATTTTAAAGGCAACTTTGACAGCTTTGATACATGTATGTAGTTTTTTTTTTAGATCTATACATACATATCTGACAAAGTTGTTGGTATTCTTCTGCGAGCTCGCAAACATAAGTTGATTGAATTCGAAGGAGAAGTGCTTTTCCAACATCGTGACGAAGATGTGCCAATATTCTTGCTCAAACCAATCAAAGAAATTCGACAAATTCTGACCGACAAACAAGAAGAAATTCGACGCAGTGTAAGTCCATCTCCTCAAGCCACTAGTGTGATGATAGATCAACAAAAAATGCGACAAACTCCGTCGCCGGCACCAAAACCAAAGGCAAGCACTAAGAAAGCACAAGAAAAAACAGAGGGAACCAATGTTGAAATTGTCAAGCCGATCGCACAGAAAGCAAATCCTGTCGTAAATGTCGAAGATAAGTCAAAAGATGAGTTTGTTATTCAAGCTGTAACAGCTGAGCCTGCGCTTCAAGAAGAACCTGCAGTGAAACCAGTTGAGGCGCCCGTAAAGGCACTTACCGATGAGGGACCGGCTAAATCTGAACAAACACAACTAGCTACTGTTCAGACTGCCGTCCCTGAAACAATCATAACTCCACCCACCCCAACAGTCGAATCAGTCCCTACCACAGAACCAGCTGTTCTTGAGTCAGTCGTTGATGAAAAACCCGACGTCAACAATAACGAAGAAGCTCCTGCGATAGTTGTTACTAACATCGACGAACAGACTCCAGTTTCAGCTCCAACCCCAAACTAAACATCACAAGCAGACATTTTTGATTTCTTAGATTTAAACATCCAACTACTGTTAAAATGAAAATAGCTTTAATAAACATCTTAGTTAAGGTTTTATTTAATTTCGGATCAGATGTAATTTGAATATTTATGTTTGGGCAATCTAAATTAAAACTGGGTACAGTATTATGCAGAGGATACTGGTTGAGTGCTTTTTAATTTATTTAGGTTTTTTTTAGGTAGGGATTAGTTCTAGCTTTTAGACAAAAGAACTTTAAAGTTGAAACATCTGTTAATGATTGAAAACTACTTGATATTTTTGCTCAGAACTGAAATAAATCGTAAAGCCCATCCCCGAATTTTGATTGAATTGTTTCAAGTTTTGGAATTTTCGGAGATTATCTCGAAATACACCATTGCGAAGGGCAACCCATGAACATAACAGAAGAAAGGGAAAATGCTAATTTACAAACTAAGCGAAGTCAAGAGGTAAACAAAATCGAATTTGATAAAAAACACAAAAAGCCACATAAGAGAAGTAGGGATATGGCTACGTCACCAGGTAACAAATGCTCGGCTCCAAAAAAGTCCTCTTTTTAAGCGTAATTATAATAATAATAATTTCCCTCAGTATGGAGAGAAGTGAAAGTTGTTTTCATACCCAAGGCGGGAAAATGCTCGCAAATTAACCCTAAAGATCTCAGGCCCATAAGTCTATCATCGTTCCTTCTTAAAACATTAGAAAGATTGATAGATATACACCTCAGGGCAAACATTGATACAAGACTCATGTCCAGCGATACCACTTTACTGCAATTGCAGTAAATCTACTGCGATTTTTCCAAAAAAACAAATCTACTGCCACTTAATCCAGTCTACTGCACTTTTTCTTCTTTAATTATTATAATTTCATTTGCTTCTGTGACAGAAATGAAAATCGGATATATTTTCAGCACAGCCTTAATTTGTAAATGGCATTCGTGAAATTGCTTGAACGATTTCACTCACGTGAAAATCTGATCACAGAAATAACTTTCAACTAGATCGTTCCCAAATCATTCAACGATTCATCATAGTTTTCGTGCACGTTTCCTTCTTTTGTTTATGAATAATAGTATGTTCTTTTAAGGTTTGGTCCTCTCTGTACAAAACTACTTATAAAATGTGGGTATCAATTATGCTAACTCCCGTATAGTAGTGCGGGAGTTAGCATAATTGATACCGGAGAGAAAATGTTCACAAGTCACCAGGAGGGTCATTCCGTAACATTCAAAACGATAATCATCCAAACAATCATCGTCAACGATATTGTCTCAAATTTGCTTCACGTAAATTGATCATCCTCGTCTCGTTTAAGGGTTTTTTTTTAAATGGTATTTGAGAGCTACAGCACGTGTTTTACAATCAGCTCATGTTTTGTGTTTGTGTGCTTCACCGGTATGACGCATTTGCAAGGAAGATATTGAGAGAACCTTATAATACAGGTGTCGCTTCCTTTTTTGATCCGATGGTAGTTCTCTTTAATAAAAATACCATGTATCATCAAAGATGACAGTTGAAATTAGGCTTTTTACATATTTACTTTTTGATTACCTCAGAGATTTTGCTTACACATAGATTATTGTAATTAACTTTCCAATGGTTGAAATGAATGATTCTTGTTTTCCATTTTCCACTCAAAGAAAGATTCTCCGGTTCTTGACAAAAATCATAAAATTAATGGTATAGCATAAAATGTTTCATAAGTTTCAACCGTGTTTTGAATTAAAAAAGATATTGCTTTGAAATGTTTATTCTAGATGACACCTATTTAACTATCGTTCAACTTCCATAGTTTTGACGATATCGTTTTGACGCTAACCGAGTTCCAGAAAGCAAATCTCGATCTGAAAAAACAACATCGTCAAGACGATAGTGATTTTTAGAGTAACGTGAAGCGAGCAAAACGATATCGTTGGACGACAATGGAGATCCGGAATGACCCTCCAAATAATAGCAAAAACAAGAAATAAATTGAATTTTACTCCACTTGTAAACATATACAAATTTTTTGCATGGAAATTATGATAAATATTACAAACAAATGCTCGAAACTATCAGATTCTCCTGGATAAATCGAACGTTTCCAAATTTTAATTTTACAAATGGGGAATTTGTGAAAAAAATTAAATTCTATAAATTTAGTATATTTTGTATGCATATTTATGTTTATGTTTTAATTTGTTCGTGAAATAAGAAATCTACTGCGAAAATGTTTGATTTACTGCATTTTTTCAACTGTTTCACTGCGCAATCTTACTTTTGAAGTGGTAACGCTACTCATGTCTAAGTCTCAACATGCCTACTGGAAGGGAAAATCGGTTGAAACGGCGCTACACACTTAAGTACGCACTATCGAATACTCCCTCCATCATAAAGAGTATACCATGGTTGCATTCCTTGACATTGAAGGCGCTTTTAACAACGTGGACACATCTGCAATTACATCTGCACTGTCAACTCTAAATATGGAGAGTTCGCTTGGTGAGTTAATTCATTTAATGCTGAATAGCAGAATAATTAACTCAGAACTTGGCGCTTTTGCGCAAGAAGATCTGTCAGCAGAGGTAGTTAACGAAATTCTTACCCTTCTGGATAGAGAAGGCTTCAGAGTGATAGCTTATGCTGATGACGTTGCTATAGCTGTTTCAGGGAAGCATCTAAATACCTTAAAAGAACTCTTACAAAACGCTCTAAATAAGCTATCACTTTGGGCGAATCGGTGTGGCTTAGGCGTTAACCCACACAAAACCGATTTGGTCCTATTCACTAGGAAATATAAAATTCCGCACATCGACCCTCTCCTTCTATAAACGGTGTCCAATTAAAGTTTTCAGAGGAAACTAAATATCTGGGTTTTATCTCAGACAGAAAACTGAATTGGAAGAGCAACATACACGAAAGAATAAGAAAATCTACGGTAGCTCTTTTCACCTGCAAGAAAGCCATTGGTAGCAAATGGGGTCTGCAACCCAGAATCACTCACTGGCTATACACATCGGTAATCAGACCGATTCTTCTTTATGGTGTGTCAGTATGGTGGACTGCCTTAGACGTAAAAATGAACTGCGATAAGCTTAGTAAAGTGCAACGCTCAGTATGCCTAAGTATAAGCGGATCAATTCGTACGACCCCATCTGCGGCACTAGACAGTAGACACCCTACTCTATCTGACACCTCTGGATATAATCAGCAAACAAATAGCTGCTAGTTCTGATTTTCGCCTGAATGCCTCTTCACATTGGACTAACAATAACATTGGCCACTCTGTTATTCTTAATTATTTAGAATCAGTTCAAAGCACACAGACTACACCGTTCCTCAACTACAGTTCGATAGGAAGTTTCAAACTTCTGGGAAAATAATACATTCTTGGAAGACGAGGCAATCCACTTCTATACAGATGGATCGAAAACTAGTGATGGGGTTGGTGGAGGTGTGTATTCCGAACGACTAAAACTGAGTCTCTCATTCAGCCTTCCAAATCATTGTAGTGTGTTTCAGGCAGAACTTTTGGCGATTAAGGAGGTCCTGTCCTGGCTCAGAGAAAACGTGGTATCCACATCTGATATCCGGATTTTCTCAGATAGTCAGGCAGCTATAAAGTCCCTGAACTCTGTCTCTACAAACTACATTACGGTCCAAAACTGTCGATCGTCTCTAATGCTCTAATGGAGATGGCACAACAGTTTAACATTCACCTTCACTGCAAGGCCGACGAACTCGCCAAACATGGTACAACATTACCCATTAAACCACAAATGGTTAATGTTGGTACACCAATCGCTACATGTAAGCTTTTGCTACAACAAGATGCTATTAAGAGAACTAACATCAGGTGGAATTACATAATCACCTGTCAGGCAACGAAAAACATCTGGCCTAATTTGGACTTAAAGAGATCTAGATGCCTGATATCTCTAAGCAGAGCACATATAAGCTCCTTAATTGGTGTCATTACTGGACACTGTCTAATTGGAAGACACCCTGCGCGACTGGGCGTATTTTCTAATGATTTCTGCAGAAGCTGCATGGATGAGGAGGAGGAGGAAACAGTTCTTCACCTCCTCTGTACCTGTCCTGCTATGGCTCATAAACGTATGATTCACTTAGGAGAATACTTCTACAATGATCTAAACAATCTCGTAAATATTAATATAATTAATCTTCTACGTTTCGTAAGGAACTCTAATTGATTTCAATGAGCTTTCGAAGAAAAGCCTTCCTAGATTCATGTGGTATCACAATGGGCCTTTGATTGGCCTAAGTGTGTCTTTTAACATCTATGACAGCCACTTTAACCTAACGTAACCTAAGAGTAATTATCTACCTCACCCCGGCCTTGTTACTCCTCAAAACAGTTGCCCTTCCCCTATTGTACAGGAAACCCTACAAAATATTTCGGATCGCAATGGCAATGAACCAACTTCAGAACCGCTTCCACTAATTACAACACCCCAAACAAATTAGGCATCAGTCCCAAAAACGAGGTTTATATTCATTTCACGTTTACTACCCGATACAAAGCCTGAGGACATATTGGCTCATTTGGTTGATTCAACGGTAAGATTGAGGCCCAAGTCCACAACGGACTGTAGCGCCACCTTAAGAAGAACGGTAATTACCAATCCTTCAAGCCTTAAATGTTCTAAAATAAGTAAACCGAACAGTTTTGTAGCCTCATTTAAAATCATTGCCCCTTGTTTTCTTATTGATCCCATTTGTAATTGTAATTAGTTAAAGAGTTCACTGCTTCATTGAGAAAATCACGTGCCTCAACTTCAGGCCTTAATTCAAAAAAAAACTGTTATTTATAAGAATTCTCAAGCATTTCCACATGATGCTCTAGTTCTCTCCGAAACTTGGCTCAACGCCACAATTTTGGACACAGAGCTCTTTGATAAAGAATTTTCAGTTTTTCGGAAAGTCAGTCATGAGTCCTCATCGCACTAGTATCTACATCAGCTACATCGACCGTAGATAATTACCACATTCCCATAGATATTTTTTTTACTTGAGCGGTCATTTACTTGAGAATAGTGGTCCACATGGTTGTTCATATACATTTGAGTATTTGACTTCCGAAAAGCTGAATTTTTGCAGCTTTCAAATGCCGGTATCAAAGAATTACCGTCAAGCAATAATATTCACACAATTATTGCAAATTTATAATAGGCTAGTGTTGGCTATAAGATGGTGTGTAAAGCACTGTTTTCGCTGAGTCTGCGGACTGGCTTGTCGTTGCTCGGCTCGAGCTTTTCTTCGTTTAATTATTGGATTTCATTTTTAAAAAAAGGTGTCGCGTTGGGCGCCATTTATAATAGGCTAGTGTTGGCTAAGATGGTTCGTAAAGCATTGTTTTCGCTGGGTTTGTGCACAAGATTCCACTACTCCGGCGAGCTCGAGCCGTGCAAGCATGCCAGTGCGCAGACCTAGCGAAAACAGTGCTTCACGCACAAACTACACCAACACTAGCCTTTTATAAATTTCTATTCTGTATTTATGAGTATTGAAGAGGCAGTTCCTAAAAAGAAATCAACCCAATCTAACACTTTTAGTCATCCTTGGTATACTAAAGATCTAAAAACACTTCGTAATAAGAGAAATAAGGCCTGGGAAAAATACCTCAAATCCATGACCTTAGAAAACCAAGTAGTTTATATTTCATTTTTTGAAGAATTTAAGAAACTGTCTTATGAACTTTATACTGAGTGTTAACTTACTATAGGATGCTCTCTGACGTTTGACCCGAAAAGTTTTTGGAAATACATTAGTTCGAAGAAGAAAAGTGATAGTCATCCAATGAACTTTATTTGCAACTAGCTGACCCTACAGACATCGTACTGCCTCAATCGTTAATCGATAACCCTATCTATCACACTACCCGCTACCCTTTAAACGCTACCCGCTTGTTCTACCCATTACGTCTACCCATATCCGCTACCCCGTTAAGACACAATTATTTCTACAAGCTTACCGTAACACCGGCAACCAATTTCTTTTTTTGCATTTCACTTACTTTTTCTTGCTTACCAGTCACAAATTTTCCGGTTTCCCTTAGAAAACCAATGAGTTTTCCAAGTTACTTTCGAAAATCCATTTTTAAATTTCTCAGTTTTCCATTTGAAATTTTCTAGTTTTCCATTTGAAACCGAATGCATCCACAATTTCATGTAATTTTCCATGTGAAAAACAATGAGTTTTCCGAGTTTTTCATCAAGAACTTTCTATTTTTCCATTCGAAAACCCATTTTGAACCAAAAAATTTCAAGCAAAAAAAATCTAATTTCCGACCTTTGTTTGGTCTTTCCTGTTTTCCCTCTCTCCCATGAGGTTTTTCCAATTTTTTTTTTTTCACAGAAATCATCAATGAATATAACAGTATCAACCATGAGAATGTCACAAATATCTGTTGGGCCATTTCGGAGCCTATAAGAGACATACAAACAAACACACATCCATTTTTATATATAGAGAGATAAAGAGATAATGTAGCCCCCTACTTAACTTCTGAAATTTGTGAAGAATTTGCATATAATTTCTTTTATCGACTCTCCCGATGCTGTGGATAAAGATTTATTTGAATATTTACGTGGCTGTCCACAAGTATTGTTTTATAACATCTCAGTAGAGACTGAAGACATTATTAACGTTCTTTCTCTTCTAAAAGATGATTTTTCGAGTGGTCCAGATGGTATTCCACCTGTTGTTTTAAAAAAGTCTAAGTCTGTGTTAGCACCTCCCTTCTGTAATATTTTCGAATTGTCTTTGCAATTAGAAAAAATTCCATCAATTCGAAATAAACGCGAATCTATCAAAAAGTAGATAATGCCAATATCGCGAATTATAGACCAATATCTAAGCTTTCCTGCATTAATAAGGTTTGTTTGAACAGATTATATGTGACAGTTTGGCATTTCATTGTAGGAACATCATCTGTCACCAACAGCATGGTTTCATGCAGAAACGTTCTACTGTCACAAATCTTCTTGTTTTTATAAAAAATGTGTTAGCAACTTTGGAATGTGGTCAGGAAATCGATTGCGTCTAGATTTTTCGAAAGCCTTCGACCAACTCTCTCACGCCATCATAAAATTTAAACTAAATGTATATGGCTTCCCTCCATTTTTCATCAATTGGATATCCTCTTATCTCAAGAATAGGTCTTACCAAGTAAAATTCAGGCATTTTATCTCTAAGTCATTTTTTGCTAGTACGGGAGTTCCTCAGGGTAGCCATCTAGGACCTCTACTTTTTAATTTAGCTATAAACGATGCCCGGTTATGTGTGTGTACGTAATAGCAAAATTCTCATCTTCACAGATGATATGAAGATTTACAAAAACATCTGTTCTAGTAATGACCACATTCTTCTTCAAGATGACTGTTTTGCATTGTGGTGTGAGAAAAATAAGTTAAATCTTAATCCAATGAAATGTCAAACAATGACCTTTTCAAGAAAGTGTGCACTGTCTTCATATGACTACACTATCTTACAGCACATTTTAACCCGTGTATTTTCTGTTGGAGATCTTGAATAAAGCCAATTTAATGCTTGGATTTATAAAGCGTTGATCAAAGGAGTTCCGCGATCCAAATATAACCGCGCTCTATAGAGGGTTATTCATGAGCGTTGTGCCAAAAAGCTAGACCGTGTAGGTTGAGTTGAAATAAGACAAAATCGTATGGGAGGGGGGTCTATTCCCCTCTATTCAAACTCAAAATTTTGAAAATAAAAAAAAAAAAAAAACAGAAATCATTTTTGTACAAAAAGTACTAATTTTGTTTTAAACGTTCAATGCCGTTGTTAATTTTAAGTCGAAAACAGAAAACCGGACGCAAAAATGTGTTTTCGTTTTTGAGAAGTTAAAAAAAAAAAACACTTTTTCCTAAGAAAATATTTGTTTTCATTTTTACCTATCTGGATTTTTAGTTTAATTAATTTATGAAACATTAAACTTTCTTTTACTGTTTGTTCTGTAATTCAAATATTTTTGTTTTTTTATGGGTTGACATCTAATGCACAGATGAGGTATTATTATATTTTATAATATTATGTCGCTCCTCTATGATCTGGTGTTTGTAAATGTGTCGGCTTATTGTTAATGTATAATTATAGAAACAATTGTGTAATGGTGATGTAAATCAAAGATTTTGGAAATATCGAGTTCAATCGAAGTTAAGTTTTTTTGACTTAAATATTTTAAGAAATTAGTTATGATGTTTTTTGGCAAGTTATTTTCAATGTTTTACAAAAATGGAAGTAGATCTTCAAGAGTGGTAACGCTGACCCTCACCCATTTTGAAATCAATTTCTCTGTCAGTACTAACGTAGGTACCTCGTGTCGGATTTTTTATTAGAAACACTACCCATTGAAAATGCTTTTGAATTGAACTGAAATGTTTTTAGGGTTTACAGGGTTTCAATTAAAAATGATTTTCAATTTTTCTTGTTTGTGCAAAATTTTCAATTTCAGTTGTTTTTTTGTTCAAACTGCGTACTATTTTTCTTATGTTTACCTGCTGAATTTTAATTAAAACAAAATCTCTTAAAAGCACCAAAAACCTACACATGTATATAGTTTTTAGGATATGTTTAACACTGTGCAATCATGAAGAGGGTTTAAAGTATACTTATGCCTACCTGATTTTCTGTCAAAATATTAATTGCCTTACTTCTTCTCACTGAGAATTAGATTTTGGGTATGAATATTTAAAGGGTGAATTAACTAAATAAGTAGTATAAAAGAATTTAAAAAAATATATTGATTATATTATCAAGTAAAAAAACAAAAATCATATAGTTTTGCTATTAAGAATACGTAATTTTGTTATTCGCTCTGTAAACCCTATTTCCTTTCATAAATGATCACACAGAAACGTCTAATACCAAAGTACATTGGTAATAGTCTTGATGCTTAGTAGCAAAACGTTAAAGTTTTACCTAAAAACTTCTTAAAGTTCTTTCGATCGTATCCTTACTTCACATAATATTTTTGTTTTTCATCCCTCTAACCAACCATACCAATTCGGTGCAATCTGCAATGTTTGTTTTTTTTTTAAGCAACCTAACTCTCTTACTCGCATTATTTCAATATAATATAGCCTACACACTCCTACTTACTGTGTTCGTTCCTGTCATTTTGTTCTCCACTGGGGAAATTTTGTCTTGTTCTTGTTTTTGAGCTGTCAAACCAAGCAGAGCAGCAAAATTCAAAAATTCAATTCTTGGTAGTACTAGTCTATTTCATATACAAAGGTACTTGGTACTTGGTTGTGCTGCCAGGTAGAAGATTAACATGACGATTTTATAGATCACAGTTTATACTCAAACATTTTACGTAAAGAAAATAAACCATGTAAAAATAAAACATAAATTATTGTTTGAAACACATTTAACTATTTTTTTTTATTAACTTAAAATAATTATATGAATATAAGCTTAAAACTACTTTAACATCATACAAAAAATCACAGTTCAGTCTGTTTTCAGGTTTTGTTTGTACGTTGTACTGTCAGAATGACAGCACAAACATGACGTTTTCACTTAATCACGAAGTTAAACACGCGTTTCTCTACTCTAAAATTTAGAGCGACGTTTAGCGTTAAGCTGACTATTAAATTGATTATTGGTATGGTTCATTATTTAGAGTCCACTTAAATATTTAAGTCGTCACTAAATATGATTATTGGTAAGGCCCAATAAGTCAATTTTTGTTTTCAGAAAATTGACCCTCCTATCTTAGCGGGGGGGGGGGGAATAGACCCCCTCCCATACGATTTTGTCTTATTTCAACTCAACCTATACGCTCTAGCTTTTTGGCACAAAACTAGTGAATCACCCTGTATAATTGTTAAGTTCGCCATCACTTAGGATACGCTTCTCAGGTTTGGTCACATCATTACGATATTCATATTGAGAGGATAGAACCTGTTCAACGAAATTTTAATCGTTTTGCCCTCAAAGGTTATCCTATGGAGTATGGAGTGGAGAAACATTGTCAAATAGACGTAACAACAATGACAGGGTATTCTTTCATCAAGTTGTAACTGGTGTAACAGATGCACCGGAACTACTCGGCTCTATATCTTTCAACCATAGTGGTGGCGGTTATAATCTTTGCAAGAAGGACATGGTACAAGAACCCCTATTTGAGACACTGACAGCAAATTGGTGGAGAGTTTTGGTACAAGTAAAACTTTCTTGATATCAAATTCTTTCATTATTCGCAGTAACTATTTCAATTGATGATTTTTCAATGTTATGCAACACATTTTTGTCACAAGTCATATGCCGAGAAGCCCCACTGTCTATATACCAAGTTTTCGATTTTCCAGTTGAGCTACACGAAGCGTTGGAAACATGCAAAGCATTTTTAAAATTGCCTTTCTTCTCTTCATTTTTCTTCTTAAAACAGTTTCTTACAATATGTCCCTTCTTATTACACTCATGACATCGCAAGTTAATTTGCTTTTTTTCTTTCTTTCTAGTTCCTAAGAAAGCATTTTCAGAAGAACTTTTCTTATAAGCAAAATCAAGAAGTTTAGCTTTGATATCATCACTCGAGTTCTTGCCATTGCTTTCACAACCCATTATGAAAGGATTAAAATCATCCGTTAAACCAGCAAGCATTATAGCTCCTATCCATTCTTCAGGAATAGGAAGTTTTATACTGGCCAATTTGTTCAAAGTAGAAATAATTTCATCCAAATATTCAGCCATAGAATCGCATGATTCTAGACGAATCGACATGATTTTTCTAAGCAGTGAAACTTCTTGAAAAGCCATTGTCTTCATAAAGCTTCTTCGGTATAGCTAATGCCAATGTTTCATTTTGAACGTACAAAGATTCGTTAATACTTAAAACGATCTTTGCCTTCGCTTTCCTCAACTTACCTTCGTTTTTTTCTGTACCAGGCTCAATAATGCAATCTTGAAGTTCGTTTAATTCGAGAACAATTTGAATTGCTAATTTCCATGTATGATAATTTTCGCTTCCACGCAATCAGCGGCGTATTATCCTTAAGGCAAAGTAGGCATGTGCCTAGGGGCGCGAGGGTACAAAGGGCGCAGTGATTTGATGAAGTGGCACATAATGCTAGTTCATACGTGGATGTTAAAGAAGAAAGCTTATGACCTCGCACCGCACTTACCACTTATGTGGAAATAAAAATCGGTTCTGAGCAATTCCACTTACAGATTCAACTCGGTTTTCAAACTTAGTTCGCTAATTAAAATCGACAACTCGATTCGCCAACTCTAAAACCATGCGGTACAGCAGTTTCGGTCAACCTATAGTACGAGTTATTTAGGGGCGATGTTTAATCCGCCACTGTACGCAATTTGTCAATTCCGATCCCTAGATCATTTGAAGCCATCTTAAAACAATAGTCAATATACCTACTAATTCAATTCAAAGTAAAATTTGACCCAAAGACTTCTTAAGAGTTTTCCTCTTCAATTCAATTTATTCAAAATTCTTCAATCAAAAGATTTTTTCAATTTATTCAAGTTGAAGCTCTCCTGGGCCCATAACCTCTTGGAAAAATATAAAACACGATTTATATTTTAATGTTTATCGATAACCGCTCCACGGGGGCCGTAATATGTGAACGTCTGAAGCCTTTCGTCAACAATCTGATTGGTCTTTATCAATGCGTGACTTCGGGCCAGGAAAGTCAACCATCGACCAAATTTTCACGTTGCGGCAGATCCTGGAATAGACCTATGAACTCCAAATCGATACCCACCACCTTTCATCGATTTTAAGGCCGCGTATGACCGCATCTACAGAGACGAACTGTATAAAGCTATGTCTAGTTTTGGCATCCCTGCCAAGCTCGTTCGCTTGTGCCAAATGACGATGGAGAACTCACGCTGCTCCATCAAGGCTGGCAACGAGCTTACGGAGGAAGACCGTGACTCAGGTAGCGCACTCAAGTGGAAGAGGACCTCAATCAACTTGGAGAGCAAAACTGGAGACAACTAGCTAAGGACCGAGCTTTTTTTTCTATAATTTGCACACACTAAATGGGCTTTGTATACCCTTGTTATGCCAGAGACACAGTGAGCACATTAAGAAAGATAAAGGGGTTTAAGAGTAAGTGTCGGTGTACATTGGTTTTGAATTTATCAACATTGCAATGACTGGGAAAGACAGAGTGTGGACTACTTATATATACTATACTTAAGAATACGTCCGAAGTTGGGCTCGAGTTTAAACTGATGGGCATTCCTGAAAGCGCGGGTATTACGGTTGAACTGTTTAAGGGGAGGAATGCAACTGGCTATTTCTCTAGAGCACTTACCGTAGAAGTAACGATAAAACAGAGAGAGACACGAAACGTTACGACCGACGGTGGTCTAAAAATGTGAATGAATCAGTGATGTCTCTGTCACCGATCATTCTTACGGCTCTTCTTTGTATACCATCCAAGAGACCTAAGTAAGTTACTGGAGCACCAGCATAAAGATGAGAATTGTACTCAAGCCTTGGACGGATATAGGTTTTATAGATAATAGCCAGATCAGACGGGGAGAAAAAATTCTTGCACATCTTGAGGCAATTTTGGCGACATCGCATTATGTTCTAGTTCTACAAGAGGTGGTCAGTGATGCACATGCCGAGAATCTCGAGATGTTCGGTCTCATTGATGCAAGTGCCACTCATGGACAGTGGCAAGGGGGGTATATCTCGCTTCAACGATACAAGACAGCATTGAGTTTTCGAAACATTAAACTCTACACGGTTTTTACTTCCCGATTGTACAATGCTGTTTAAGTCAGAGTTTAATGAGCTTATCATATTTTGCCATTGCAGTTCCACATCCAAAGAGGAGGGATGTGAACTCTGGAAACGAATATGAGAAGCTAAGGGTACTATCGTCAGCGAAACAATTTATTGGATTAGAAGTAACAGACAAGAGATCATTAATAAAAATGATAAAGAGGGTTGGAGACAAAATGGAGCCCTGGGGCACACCAGCATTTATATTGGTGGTTTCAGACTTGAATCCGTCCAATACAACTTGTGTTGAACGATTCGAAGAGAAGTTTCTAATCCAACGAAGTAGGGATTCATCGATTCCGAAGGCACGCATTTTCGATAAAAGAGCCATATGCCAGACTTTATCAATTGCCTTTGAAATATCAAGTCTAACAATCTTACTTTCTCCAAAACGATGTAAAGATTTGTTCGGTGAGATAAACCATCAGATCACCAGTTGACCTGTTGCTGCGAAAGCCGTACTGCCGGTTATTAAGAAGCTTTCGGCCTTCGAGATATTTCTTGAGCTGATAGAAAGAAGGGACGTAAGTGCAATCAGACGATAATTGGAGGGAGAAGACGATTCGCCTTTTTTGGAATAGGCTGAATAAATGCTGTTTTCCAACTGCTCGGATTGAGCCCAGAAGAGTAGGATAGATGGAAAAGCTTACGCAGGGGTTTTGCCAGCGTGGAAGAACACCCCTTCAGAATAATAGCGGGGATACCATCCGGACCATCGGATTTATGTTTGTTGAGATCGTTTAGGACTCTCGCCACAGCACGAGTGCGGAATGAAATCATTGACGCGCTCAAGAACTAGAGGAGTCATGACACTCACTGGCAGCGAAGAGTTGGCGGCAAACTGCCTAGCAAAAAGGTTAGCTTTCGCGAGAGAACTAGCAACTGGAGTGTCATTGTCAACGAGCGTAGGGACCGAGGAAGAAGAGAAGTCTTCATATTTTTTACAAATGACCAAAATTCTTGCTGCCTTGGGACATTGCAGTATTTTTTGCCTGAATTTTTGATCATGCAAAATTTTGTCCGACGAATATGGGCATTGCAGACCTTCCTGGCTTGTTTAAACTTGTTCCGGTCTTCCTCAGTTGGGTAAGCTTTAAAATACCGGAGCTAGCTGGCGGACACCGTTGATTGAGGCTCAAGTCCACAAGGGACTGTAGCGCCACCTTAAGTAAGTAAGCAAAGATAACATGTAAATGTGTAAAAAAAAAAAAATGTTACACAGAAATCATCAACAACGGACCCTCAATTTAAACACAGTTTATATTCTTTTTTGTAAAAAAATTGTTTTTATTGATCTTTTTCTTCAGTTCTCTAATTTTATTGCTTTGTTTTCAGGAGTACATAAAACGTACTCTCTCTCTTTTTTTCCTTGCTATCATTTCAACAAGTCATCTGGAATTAAACAAAAAATAATAACAACAATCTTTGAACCAAGCAAAAGTCGTGGAACAAAAATCATCAGAGAAATTAAAACGTAATAATCAACCAGTTCATTTGATGAACATTTTTTTGTTGTTTTTTTGTTTGAAAAAACAAATTAAAAAAAAAAATATTAAACAAACAAGTAAATTGAACTAAATAATTTCAAAGAGTTGTGATCTTAGAAAGGCAATAAAAAAAATTAAATAAATAAATTAGAAACAATAATTTATAGTAAAATAAGGAGATCACGCCTAAGGTGTTCATCTCATCATTCAGCATTCATACACTATTCACAATAATCAATAATAAAATTGTATAAAAATATACATACATATTTACATGTATATATTATTATGGCTTTGGTTTAAGGTGTTGATCTATTTAAATATAGTACGAGAGAGAAAAAATATCACAATTTGGTTGGTTTTGTTTTTGTTGGTTTGTAATTATTATTAATTGAGTTTATATATATTTTGTAGTTTTGTTTGTTTATAATTCTAAAATAATTAATTTTATTTTCATTGTTCATGTTTGTATTTTAAACATAAATACAATTATTATATTTTTATTTTTTTATTAAGTTTAAGAAAATTGAAATAAGAAATTTTAAACAACAGAAACGGACGCACACTCAATAATCCACGTACAAAAATAATATTTAGTATTTAGAATTTTGAAAAATTAGTATAATATTTTGAGTTAAATCTTGTACTATTGTCGGTATGGCGGCTAACTGGGGCCTGGTTATGGGATTCGCGGCGAATTGTTTTGCTAGCGAATTTGACATATTTCAATTATTGCTTTCGCTTTCACTTTCTTCGTTTTGAATTCGAATTTGAAATGCCATAATGTTTGCTGGCGAGTTGAAATCCGACAGGTTTTATTGGCAGATTCACAGGCGAAAGAGTGTTTATTATTAGTCGTGTTTACCGAGGATTTGTCTAGATCAGAACAGCACAGGACAGCAGTTTCGTGAGAAACGTCAGATGAAGTTAGAACAGTTAGTTAAACATCAGTTGTCAAAAAAAAAAAAAAAAAAAAAAAAAAAAAAAAAAACAAAAAAAAAAAAAAAAAACAAAAACAAAACTAATTGCAAATTTTGTGAATTTTACGTTTCTCGCTTAATTTTTATTGCATTTTTTGTGTTTTTTACTGTGGAAAAATATTATTAAAAATTATTGAAATGGAAAATCAAGCACAACCAAATCAAAACGTAAACAAAAAAATGACACTTCGATTTTGGACATTTCTCACGAGTCTGTTCTAACTGATCTGACTCACCCAGCAAAACAGAACATCCTGTTCTAAACTGTTTCTAGGTTTGTTAATGAACAGGAAAGTAGAACAGTTCGCACAGAAAACACCTCATGAACAGTAAAAAGCTGTACTTTTATGTCTAGAACAGTCCAGCACAGCGTCAGTGAACACAGCTATTATTAACTTGAATATTGGAAGAAATAATCAAGTGTTAAATCACTGGAATATTGAAAGCATTTTGTTCGCTCCGCCGCGAATTCGTTAATAAGGAAATACGAAGCGAGTCGAATTGAAAACGATCCGCCCCGAATCCAATAATCAGGCCCCTGGATTTGAATAAATTTCCAACATTTAAAAAGTGTAATTAGCTTCGTTTGTGTTATCGGTAAATATTTTAGGAAAATCAAATAGTACTGCTTTTCATAAATTTAAATTGTTAAGTTTATAATTTTAATAATTTACTTTAAATTATGTTTGGGTTATCAAAAGTTCTTATATTGTTTCGATTCTTTTTCAACATTTGATCGTATTTTTCTATTCCATTGAATCGTTTGTTCAATTAAAACTATTCTTTACATTTTCAGATTGAACTCAATTGAAAGAAAACTAAATTGACATACACCCAATAAGTACAATAAGTTTAATGTCTGGAAAACATTATGACCCGATAATTAAGGCATTTTTTTACTTAGTGTTTACCACATGAAATAAAACATTGAGTTTCAGTCTAAAGCTACAAAATTGCAAACTTCAATTACAAAAGAAACGAAAATTCGGACAGTTGTTTTTTTTTTTTAACGAAAAACCTGTCGTATTACATGTATTTTTTCACTATGGACAGACAATTAAAAAACATTCATTATGTACTATGGGTCTTAAATTTCTTAAATTAAAATTTTGTTTGTGTCCTTTTTAAATCAAAATTGATGTTTGTTTTGTTTTCAAACAGTGAGTTAGTGAATTAAAAATAAGAATGAATCTTGTTAAAGGAATATGTGCACTTTTTGAATATGTTGTTGATACCTTGTATGCTTAAAAAACTAAAAGAAGTGTTTGAGACAGAGTTTACATGATTTATATTGACAATAATAACTCTTTATTAATCATCGAAAGTTTATTGTTCCTGCAAAATGTATCCATAAATGTGAGAACAAAATATTTAAATCAAATTAACCATTTTTATGCGGATCTAATGCTTTAATTTAAGCTAAGTATACACGATTGGAAGATCTTCCAATATTGGTCAATTTTCCAATACAAATTTTGTCCAATTTTCTTTCAATCATTTAAACACCCAATTTATTTCCTCAAAATTGACAGAAAAAAAAAATTGGCAGCTAATTTTCTTCCAATTTTCTATCAAAAAATTGGCCGACTTCTTTCAATATTGTGAACGCGTCTAAACACACAATTTTATTCTAATTTTCAAACCATTGGACTGTTGTCGAACAGTTGATTGTTGGATGAAGTCCTTGGATCCCTACTATGTAACTCGATTCTACTAAAATTGCTCGAATTCGATAAAATCGTACCGACGAGAATCGAATAGTTCTAGTAGTGCCAACTATATTCTTATGAATTTTCGAATAATCGAGGAACTAAGGCAAAATCGAAAATAATCACTCTACATCAAATTTGTTTGCGAGCAGACCGGTTTGCTCTAATATATGTAAGTAAAATGTGTTTTAACACTGCATCGATGAAATAGTGTTCAATAGATACATAAGCATCTTTTGAAAGGCATTACATACTCTTTAGTAAATTATTTATTTTTTATAGAGTGGCGCGACAGCTCTTGAAGAGCCAAGGCCTAAGTGGCTTACCTCTATAACAATTCTCTGAGTGCGTGTGAAACATTGGGGACCTACAATTAACGCGATTCCGAACGGCAAAGTTGAGAAGCACTGTTCATGACAGATTAATACTCTTGAAAGTTTGTCAGTTCGTCGAAAGGCAGTGCCCGTGGAAGATAAATAAAAACTATGGGCACGAGTAGGATTGCTGAATTCCACGAAGTTCTGCTTAGCAGCCCAACGGCTAGACCGATCGCGCGGCAGTAAGCAACGGAACACTCTCGACTATGTGGGTTATTCAATTTTCAAAGCGACCCGGCTTTAACGGAAATCACGTAGATTTGAAGTTCATATATTTTGTCCGACAGCAAATATGTTTTGTATTGTTTTGAATATTGTCCGAGAAAAAAAAAAAAAAAATAAAAATCCGAGTCTCGTTCGAAAATCGAACACGTTCCAGCAAGGAGCTTGGCATTATTGCCAGTCTTTTCGACTTTCATACGTAGTACGAGTTGAAAGTAGAAACGGAAGAGGAAGTTTTCCGAATTAGAATCAAAAGTAGAATCGAGTTACATAGTAGGGCCCCTTGCCGAACGAATATTGTTAGTTGTAGTTCAGATAGAATTGAAAAAAGTATTTATTAATTTTGTTAAACAACGAGAATGAATGAAAGGGTAAGGCAGGTGCCGCAAGAAGAGGAATGAAGTTGAGAATAGATTGGACGCAGGAGGGGTTGTTTTGAAAGTGTTTTTCGGGAGATGCGAGACCGGGGTGATGTGTTTTAGATGTCAAGGGTTTGCAGAGTATAAGCGTCCCAAAAACACTGTTTTGACATTGGTTGGGGACGTCATTGGATGGACGGTAACAAAGGTAAGGCCGAAATGGGTCAGAGAACAATCGAGCAATGTCCTGAATCTCTCGGAAGTTTTGCCGCAGGCCTAGTTGTTTCTTAGAAAAAAGGTTAGTTTCGGCAGTCGACTGAATTCAATAGCATCTTATGAACCGCCTTCACATAAGCGTTGCATATTTTTCTATTATTTTTCAAGAAAATTGTCGGCCCAATGAGTCCGTCAGTTGGTGTGGTTCTCTGAAGCTGCCAATCGTTTTAACATGGAATGTTGTGATGGGGATGACAAAAAAAAATTGTTCGAGAATTGACAGGCCGATTCTCTCCAATAAATTGAGTAATTGTTGGGATAAAAGTGCCAACCGTAGGATTAACAGAAAACGTCGTTTGATTAGACGATTGGCTATTTGAAGAGTTCAGTGTTTGCGGTTGGAAGACATTGCCATAGCGACAATATTGGAAGATCTTCCAATCCGTGTATACGATGACGTGTAGATGTTAAACGGTAAATCTATGTCGATCACTCTGCAATTTTGATGTACAATTTTGGAGGTTTTGCAAATGGTGGCATCCTACTTTGGCCTGTTGTTGTTTTGTGTGTGGGTCGAGCTGACACTCTCGAAATGGCTCCCTTACAATGTTGAAATTGGTTTGGCCTTATCTGAAGCCTTTGATCTGTCTTCTTTGTTGGTATGTCAATTCGAAAGACCTTGTCAAGCGGATAGCATGTGTCCAGCAAAAGGGGGGTGCGGGAGTGATGAAGTTGGCAAGAAGGGCTGTGGGTGTCACTTGCATTGTTTGAAAAGGCAAAACATTCACTGATTTAAACTTATTTTTTTTTTTGTTGATCTTATAAAAAGATGAATAATTTTGAACAAATGTTTGGATCAATAATTATATTTGTATTGTTGTTGGGAGACTATATTACCATGTTATTGGTGGGTTTTTTGGTTTGTTGTTTTGGTTGAGTTGTCAAAATTTATTCAGCCTTATTACCGTACCCGTAGCATAAAGTTATCTGCGAGTGCGGTCTAGTTCTAAGATGTGTTTTTTACCATCCGTACCCGGTGCGGACAGAGGATATCGTAGACTGCTACGAAAAAAGTTGAAATCTGCATCAGGAATAGTTCATAATAAAAGGCGATGGCATGCGGATGCATTGCGATAGTGTGTTTATAACGTTGTTTGCGTCCGAGTGGTTCGGAAACAATAAATTTGTGTCCGGTATAGAAAAATACATTGTCACCGTACTCAAAACAACAAAGAAGCGCGTCGGTACGCGGCGTGTATTTGATGGTACGAAATAGAACGTCCCCGATGCGGGCATTGTGCTCCGATCGGGTATGGTTAATAAGGCGGTATATCAACGACATAATAGGGAGCAAACACTATCGTAGGGTATACATTTGGGCTTTGAATAAATGATTTAATTGTATATACAAGGGTCAGGCGTATAGGTATATTGACGTGCGTGTTCATGGAGATAGCGTCCAAATGCATATTGCCTTGCTTCAGAAGAAGGGGTAATTTAAATACATACACATACACACTTCTAGAAGCGAATACAATTTTTTTCCGACAACGTTAAAGGTAAAGGAAAGAGAAAGACAACTGTCAAGTTTGTTTGTACTGGACATAATAAAATATTGAAGTTAGGTTTTAGTCAGCCAAAGGTCCCAAGTGTATTTTGTTATTTTAGTGAAATGATTTAACGGCGATGGTGGGAGACGGTTGGTTCATGTTTGTGCTTCGTCGAAGATCTATCGTGTTACGAAAACTATTAAACGACGGATCAGACTGAAGAAAAAATACATTGGGTCTTTAATTATAAAAAAAATCAAATGTTGGTCTAGTAGAAAGTAAAAGTGTAGGAATAATAAAATATTTAAACAATACAACGAAACATTTTCAATCGGAATTTAATTTTGGTTGGTTTGTAGAAATTTCAACAAGATACATTTAAGTTGCCTGTGGTAAGCAAAGCTTTTGTACGAATAAAAAAAAATTAAAAAAAATATTATACTGGATGGAAAAATTGAGAAAATAAAAAGGTAAGTGCAAAATAGAAAAACATAAATGAAGACGTTAGTGTTGGTAATAAAAACAAAGATAAAACAAATATATAAATGTATTGCCGGGGATATTTATCGTTAAATTATAAATAAATTATAATTCGTTGCCCAAGTGATGCGCCAAAACAAAGACAAATGACTGAGCCATTTGGTTGGTTTTGGTGTGTGTTTGTTGTTTTGTAGTGTGTAAGCATTACAAAAAATAAAAAATAGATAAAGTGAATATAATATTGTGAGTTTGGGTGGTAGGGGTCATATGTTGTGCAGTACAAGAGGATTGGAAATATTACTAAAAAATAATATAAAACGGGTACAACATAGAGTAAATGGAAGCCACAAAGTGATGAGGCAAGTAGTTATAGAATTAGTTGCATGGGAAAGAATAGATACAATTTTAGGTTTCGTTAGAGATATGATACATATTAATTGTTTATGATAAAACGAGGTAAGTCTTCGCAGTTTTTGGGATTAAAGACGAGAGCAATCAAGCAAACCAGTCTTCTGCTGTTGTGGGTTCGCGAGTAGAGAGAGTTGGTGTTTTCTGATTTGTGGCTTTTAGTCATCGGGAAAATTCTTTCATGAACGATGCGGTGAATGCGGCGGGTTGGGGTCGGGTCCACTATTCATCCAATCCTGCCGGCGAGCCTGGTCAGATAAAGGCCGTGGCGTAATTGGGCAGCGCTGGTTGAGTCTGTGTGTTGGTTTTCGATGCTGTCGCGGCTATCACGTACGTCACGGTTGTCCGCGCCTTTCACGGCTTTGCACGGACCTTCACGAGTGTCCTCGCTCCTCGCGCGCCGCCGCCGCCGAGTCCTCGGCTACCTGCGTCGTTTGAGGTGGTAGTTGTGCGACGGATCTACACGACGACGACGTAGGCGATGACAGCATGACAACTCTGCGATTGGGTGGTGCTAAAGGCGGGGGATGGGTGTGTAGCGAACGAGTGGGTTGGGCGTATGGGAGACCCGGCGCATGGGTGCGGAGATGGCGTATCGGCAAGCAGACGATCTTCTTCGTTTAACAAATCAATATCGTCATAATCGAGTTCGTCCTCAGACGGTGTGTCGTGCAGCTTGGCTGGCTTAGCGGCTATTTGCTGAGAGCTCGGCGTTGGTGGCTTTTTCATTACTGGCTTGATAACAGCTGTTGCGGTGCGCTAATACTACCACTGCAGTACCACTACCACTTGTTGATATAGATCGGACAGTATTCGCTTGCTTCGGTAGAATTTAGCAGGTGGTATGGATTTGGTTGAGTTGCACTGCTATTTACTGTTGCCATTTGCCGCCGCTGCCACGTACTATTGCCAGTTCCAGCAATTTTGATCGTGTTTGTTGCTTGCCGCATCCGATGCGGCTGGTTTCTGGTGATGGGAGATTATTTTGCTTTCAGTAACGATGATTGGCTTGAGCTTTTGAGGAATGTCATCACTTTGTGGTTTATCCTGGAAAATTAATTTGCATTTACGTTTTTTTTTTTTTGTGAACAAGCTCTGCTCAAATATTTAACTAAGTTACAAAAGTTAAGTTTGGCTGCTTATTTTAAAGATTATTGCTGACAAATAATTTAAATGGAACAAGACATTACTCAGCAGCAAGTATTTTAGAGAAAATGTCAAGAAGTGTGAAATTAAGAAGTATTTCTCCATTTTTATGTCTGTATGTATGCAGAGGATGTAGAAAGAGCCATCCAAAAGCTAAAAAATAACACGTCCGCCGTATCGGATGGCATACCCGCGGAACTCTTTGAATATGGTGGAGGCGTTTGGGTGTTGTAAGATCTGGGGGCGTATGCTGTAACTTTTCCTACACACCAAGTGCTTACTTTACCTCCTTGTGGTAACCACCGGGTACTAGTTTTAACTCTAGATATAACTTGTGAAACTTGTAAGCGCGGGTGCAAAACGGAGAAACAGAAGCACCTAATCAACGGCCCAACAAATTATGAGGTTAGTACGAGGGGCTAACAACTCCTCCACTGTAAAATACTTGATAGTTATGAGAGAGACACCGAACTCGGATAATGACCCCCCTCTTATGGTAACCAGACTCGGAACGACAACGGACTATGCATTGAGAGTTTGTACCTGGAATGTAAGAACACTCTACACTCCAGGTGCAACTCAGAAACTTGAATCTGTCCTCTCGCAGTATAAGGCAGACATTACTGCGATCCAGGAAATACGATAGATAGGATCAGGGACTTAGATGGTGGGGTCATGTTGAGCGAATGGAAAATAAAGCTCCGGCTCGTAGAGTCTTCGAATCCAACCCGGAAGGAAGTCGCAAAAGAGGAAGACCGCGACTCCGGTGGACCACACAGGTGGTAGAGGGCCTGAACCAACTTGGTGTGCGAAACTGGAGACAGCTTGCCAGGGACCGAGCTGGTTGGAGAAGTTTGTTGGGTGAGGCCCTGGTCCGACCTGGACTATAGGGCCACCATAAGAAAGTAAGTAAGGATCAGGGATAATGAAAAGGAAAAACGGCGACATTTATTACAGCTATCATCAAAGAATGTATTTATTTGGATGCGGATTCGTCGTGGGAAATCTGCTTTGATCGAAAGTCATGGATTTCAAGCCAATTAGTGATCGCCTGGCTGTAATCGCATCAAGGCCCCACTACAAAACATCAGATAATATGTGCACACGCCCCTTCCGATGATGCCGAGGAGTCAAGCAAGGAGGATTTTTACGACCTCCTGGATAGAGCCTACGGAGCCTGTCCAGAGTACGACGCGTCAAAATCGTTCTCAGAGAATTCAATGCAAAAATCAGGAAGGAAGATATCTTTGGCGGATTAGTTGGAAAGCAAAGCCTCCACGAAGTGACAACAGATAACGACTTCCGACTAATCGACTTTGCTGCAGCTCGTAATACAGTGATAAGTAGCACTAGGTTTCCAAGACGAAAGATCTACACAACAACCTAGCGATCTCCGGATGATCGAACCACCAACCAAATCCACAATATGCTAATCGGCGCAAGGCACGCATCTAACATCTTGAACGTGCGCACTTTCCGAGGAGCAAATGTCGACTCTGACCACTTTTTGATAGTGGCTAAGTTTAGAGCTCGACGATCAAATAACAAAAAAATACGTGCGGCGCCAAGAAAGAAGTTCAAAATCGGTTGCCTTGGCACTCCGGATAATGCCAGAGACTACAGTGAGCGCCTGAGTAAACGACTTTCCGCCGCGCCGTCCTCCCAAATACTACAGATGTAAACCAATATCGCGAAATAATAAAAAAAATGTACCCGAGACCGCCATAGGTTACCAGCCACCCTCGAAAAAAAATCGTAATACGATGATGAGTGCGCGTTATTGAAAAGAGAGACGGAAAATGCACGTTTGCAGATACTGCAACGGAAAACAAGAGCAGCAAGAGAAGAGTACCGAACAAAAAGGAGAAAGGAGAAAAGGAAAAATAGACCCTGCGAAGGAAGTAAAGATCATTCGCAGTTTCTCACCTCAAAGATCTAGAAGAGTCTCGGGCCATGAACAACACCCAGCGTTTCTTTAAAAGTTCGAAGAAATTAGCTTCTGGTTTCAGAACCGGGACACAGGCTCTTCGAAACAGTGAAGGAAACCTAGTCAACGAAGCACAGGGAATTGTAGATGTTTTCAAGCAGCACTTCCAACAGCTGTTAAATACGCAAAATGTCGAGCGTGCTAGTGAAAGAGAAGCAAGACCAGTCAATGAAGACCCAGCGCAGAAGAGGTAGAAAAAGCCATCCAAAAGCTAAAAAATAACAAGTCCGCCGGGTCGGAAGGAATACCTGCGGAACTCTTTAAATATGGAGGTGTTTTGATGAACCGCATGCACCAGGTCATCACCAAAGTGCGGGAGGAAGAATGCATGCCCCCTGACAGGTCGATAAGCTCCATATGGCCCATCTACAAAAAAGGCAATCCGATATCATGCAAATACAACTGTGGCATATCCCTGCTCAATGTTGCATACAAAATCTTATACAACGTACTGTGTGCGTCCTAGACGTTTCTGCAACACAATAATCGGCATGTACCAGTGTGGCTTTAGGCCAGGCAGAACAACGATCCACTGCCAAGGGCTTATGATGGCGATGTTTGATTTCGGGATCCCAAAAAAACTGATCCAGCTGTGCCGCATGACGCTAAACAAAACGCAAAGCAGTGTGCAAATGGGTAACAGCTCATTTGAGTTATTCCAAACATAGTCCTCGAGCAGATAGTGTGCAAGGCAGGTGTGAGCACGGAAAACACTATCTTCAACAAGTCCACCAGCTCCTAGGCTATGCGGACGACATAGACATCATCGGTCGATCGAAGAGAGCTGTGCTTGAGGCCTTCACAGCAATTGAAGAACAGGCGAAACTTGTTGGTCTTGAAGTGAATGAGGACAAAACAAAGCAACATCTGTCCACCGCCTAGGACAAAACGTCCCTGATGGTAGCAGCAATTTTGCGGTAGTTAAGGAGTTCACCTACCTTGGAACAAATATCAATCCCACAAACGACACCTTAGTAGAGATCTGAAGAAGAATTACCCTAGCGAACAGCTGCTTCGGTTTGGCAAAACAACTGGGTTCAAAACTGCTCACTCGAAAGACAAAGTGTCTGCTATACAAAACTTTGATTTTACCAGTCCTACTCTACGGCGCGGCGCCGAGTGCTGGACGATAAGTAAAAAAGGGGAATTGATACTGGGCACTTTCGAAAGAAACATTCTTCAACGGATTTTCGGTTCCGTATGCGACGATGGCGAATGGAGAAGAAGGTTCAACCGAGAACTGTACGAGCTGTACCAAGATGTGGATGTAGTCCAGAAGGCCAAGAAAAGACGACAACATTGGCTCGGCCACATCGAGCGAATGACGACAACGCTCCAGCCAAGAAAGTCTTCTCATCCCAGCCCCCATGTTCGAGACGACAAGGAAGACCGAACCTACGGTACAAGTACCAAGTGACTGCGGATGGCAGAGCGCTTAGTTTCGGCGACTGGAGAGTACATGCGAGGGACCGTTCACGGTGGAAGGCTGCAGTATCTCAGTGTAAGTGTATGTGTGCTTTAAAATAAATCTACTTGTCTTTCTTAATAATATCAACTGCTCTACAGAAATCTAGGAAAGCTGTTTTTAGTACTACAAGGAAGCTGCAAAACATTCGTTCTTGACATACAGGTCTCCAATTAACCCTTAAATTGTCATTGTTATAAGTCTTTCATAGATTTGTGTTCTAAATGTGTCTTTCACATTTTTAGGTCAAATTATGCTAACCAGCCAAGGAAAGCATTTAAAATAGAAAAGTTCAAAACATACCTCGTGGTGCTTTTCTTCAGCCGCTCTCCGTCTTCGCATCTCCTTGTCTTTTAAAATCTTCTCCCTTAAAGCTTTTTGTTTCTCGATTTTCAGCCGATATTGCCTTGTCTCTTCGTCCTCTTCCATCTATATAAACAAAATAGGGTTAAACCTCGATTCCGCAAGAAACAAATAATAATGACTTACGTCACTTCTATCTCGATCACGCCTCCTCATTGGGGAAGCACTTCGCCTTCTCTTGCCATAATTTCTATTATCGTAATCCCTATCTCTACTATTACCCCGACGAAATCTTCCTTTATTAAATGTCGTCGAATTGTATCTATCGCGACTTCCTGCCCGACGATCACGATCACGATCTCTGTCTAGAACACCGCTTGCACCCCCAGCGCCTCCAGCTCCACTGCCAATACTGCTACCATTATTATTGCTGCCACGATCAATATGACGGTCGCGTTTTGGCGGCGAATAGCTGCGCTCCCGACTGCGACTACGTTCGCGACTGCGACTGCGTACTCTAGGGGGCGGTGATCTTTCATTGCGACGCTTTTCAATGTGCTGCCGATTTTTGTTGATGAACTCTTCCTGCTGACGCAACAATTCTTCGTCGCTCTGCAAATGCGACACATGACTGCTGATGGTGTGCATAAATTGGGTTTCCTGAATGAATTTACTTGTAGCCGCTTCGACGCCGCCTTTGAAGTTGGGGTTTATCAGCACTTTGCTGGGCCTTATTGGTGGCTGGGGCTGTGTTGATATCGGTGCGGCGGAACCACTTGGCAATTGGGATTGGGGAGGCATTTGTCCCTGACGTTGCATGCTTCCAGTACCTTGCTGTTGCTGCTGTTGTTGTGAAGCAGCACCTTGATTGGCGTAGTTGGGATTTCCTGACATCATCATGCCTGGTAGTCGATGCAATGGTGCACGTGGTGGCCTGATACCGGGCATGGCGGACGACAGCTCGGGGCGGAACATTTGGCGCTGATGCTGGTTAGGAGGAAACGAGCTGACATAGGGCAAACCATTTGAGGGCACTGCCCCACCGGAATACTCATTGTGTGGTACCTGTCCATACATATTTGGATTTGGTAGGCGATAGGTGCCTGCCGGCTGTCGGAAATCTATTCGCGGTCCAGGCACTGGGTGCTGATTGAGGGGATAGGAGTGTCGCAGGGTTTTTTGGTCGGGAGCATAGGGATTGGGGCCAGGAAACTGACCTGGAATTAATTGAGGATTAATATTCTCATTGGGATGATGAGGATAAATAGGGAACCCACCAACAGCGCCACCTGGTCCCATTGCAATACCGCCGCCACCATGCGGAGGATATCGCAGCAGTGGCCTCTGGCCGGGATACAACATGCCACCACGCATCATGGGTACACCACCAATGCCTCCGCGACCACGTTTCGAGTGCATAAAGCGAGTGTGGTGTTTGTCTGGAATTAAATGTTTAGATAACAGGTTAGAATCAATTAACTTGGCTTAGTTACCAGGAGAGGAATCAATTCCTTCTTCCATTTCCCGCTCGGTCGCTTGCTTTATATTTGTACGTTCCTCACGCTCGTCTTCGGGATCCTCCCGCGGATCTGAAAATTCTGTTCCAGCCATACTTGAGCTGTCCTGTGAGCTTGGCAGTACAAATTCTGTCGCATGCAGATTTAGCGAAGAGCTACTTCCAGATGATGGCAGATATTCTGCGTGAGTTTGTTCTTCGAAGTTTGTCGATGTGACAACTTCCTCACAGCTGCTAGTGGTTGTTGCAATTGCTATCGACTGTTGCATTGGCTGTTTGAAGTCACCTTCACTGCCACTACCACCACCACACGAAGCCACGGCTGCTGTTACAGTTGCGGCTGTACCTTGCAGCTTTACTGGAGATTCTTCGCTTGTCGAAACATCAGAATCACTAGCTGATGGTGGAGGTGGAGCTGGTGGCGCCGTTTCCTCTACGACTTCTGTGCTGTGGGATTTGACGTGATTACCCGATGAAGAAACTTCCTCTGGGGTAACCGAGGGATTGCCATTTTTGTTTTTATTATTACTACTGTTGGTCGTCGTCTGTGTGCTAACCCATTGTGCAGCTTCTTCTTTGAGTTGTCTTTTTTCTTCTTGTGTAACATCCTTTTCTAGATCTTCGGTTTTTTTTTTTTTTTGTATATAAAAAGAATGTGAGCAACAAGAAAAATTGAAATTTTTATTGCACATTTTACCATCATCAGAAAGGAGTAATTCGTCCTCGTCTGCACCATACAGTGCTTGGTCATCCAGATCGTCGCCGAGTTCATAATTCAGTAGATCATCACTGCGAAAATTAGAAGCCATATTTAAAGCCAAACTTTTTTGTTTCAATACGGAAATTGTGAAAACTCTCGGAAAATTTTATTTCGCACAATTTTTTTTTCTTTGGAATGAAAACGTATTCAAACCCCCACTGGTTCTAACACACTTGAAATTGAATGAAAAAACTCAAACCCCCGACATGGAAATTTTACAATCAAAATATCAGTCAAAATTTTATGCTTTTAACACCAATAACAAGCGCACAATGCACAAAAGTTTGTTTTTAAACGATTAATGGTAATTTTTATAATAAAAACACCATTGAATTGATTAAATTTGTGAAATAAAATCTTGAGAAAAATTTTGTTCTTACTTCAAGTCGGACATTTTGGATATTTCGCATTTTGCTTTCACATTTGCTGGCTCTCTGGCTGGCTTGTAAATGTACGTTAGAAAGAGACAGCACAGATTAATTTGAATTAGTGTGAAAGAGAAAGCGAACGCAGCTGTCAGTAAATACAGAGCTACCTTGCCGACAGATTGTACTGTGTAGAGTTTGGAAGGTAGATTCTTTTGATAAATCATAGGTAGTGATTACACTTTGCTGATAACATATTGGCTGCGTTCAGCCGACTAACGGATATCCGTATCTGGCATATCTGTTTCAAAGAAACGGAATCCTATCAAATCAAACGCCGGAGAACAGAAAATTGTTTATGTTTGCGATTCCGTCGGCTAATTTCTCTGAATTTTTAACCTGATTTAAAAGCGCTAAACAATCCAAGCGTAATCGCAAGCAAATTCAAAAAATCGTGCCAATTGTAAAACATCATAACCAACTCAAAAAAAAAAACATACATGAACGAACACTTAAGCTGCGCGCGGCTGGCGTCTCTCTCTCTCTGGCATCCACTTCGGGCGCTGCAGGTGTTTCGCAGGGCCAACCCCTCCCTTCCTGGAGGCCTCACAGTTCAGTGGCACTCCCCTGTACCAAAACATCCATGCTCACCTCTACCCCCTTCCACCCCCAAAAATTTCCTTAACCCATCATCATGACTGTTTTCTCTTCAATACAAAAAAGTAAACCATTTGACTGAATAACTCTAAATATATTCGTTTATTCAAAAGCCTAACGTTAAACATTCATTGAGTTGAAACAAATTAAACATACAAAAAAAAGGTAATATCATTACAAATTCAAAAAAAAAAGAAATCTTGACAATACAAATTCGTACTGAACGATGGTAGTACCAACAGGTGACACTTCGCTTAGCATAAGCTTGCCTATCGGACCCCCTTCTCTACTGGTCCCACTTTTTGAACCTTTCTGCCCGCGTTCACTTAACAAATACCTCTCCTAAAGGGGTTTGAAACTAATATTAATCCTTATATATATATGCCGTATCGGTGCGCGAATACAAAAAGAAGTTGCGAGGCGTGTATGCTAACCGAAACCTTAACCCAGAAAAGGAAATCCCTACTTTACTCTACTCGCACTTTTTTTGCCACTAATCTTTACACAAAAGATTTAAATTAAGTTAATTTTGAATTTTTGATACTTAAAGAAAATAATTTTATTACAATTTTTTAATGAATTCAAATGAAAATTGTAGTTTATAAGTATGCGCTGGTACCTATATTTGGTTCTTAAGTGAATGATGTAGGTTGGTCGCTTACTTGGGCAGTGCGATACCGAAAATTTCTTCGGGTGCACTCTGTCGGGCGCTCCTGTCTCCTCTCGAATTTGCTTCTTTTTTTTCCTTCTCGCAAGTCTCTCTGTCCCCTTATAGGCGTGCAGGGTTTCTTGTTTGGACAGCCAAACGGAAGCCGTTCGAACGACGTTTTGAATAGTGATTTTGAAACGTCTTTTTAGCCGCGGAAAACTATGCAAGTCTTTTTTTTTTGTATTGTCTTTTACTTTTTTTTCTAAAACTACAACACCATCTATGATTTAACTTTATTTTTCTTTTTCTTTGTACTAAAAGTTTTAGGCACACTCATAGCACCATCTATGATGTCTTTATTTCGGTTTTATCTTAATTTTTCTAGTCCTTAAATCGTTTCGTACTCTTTCAGTACCCTCTAGGTACCACCAAAAAAAAACTTCTCCGCGCACTGCCTTACGACCTTTCTATCTCGTGTCCAAGACTACAGTCCCCGGACTGTTCTTTCTTCGATCGTATCGCACCAGCTCTCCAAAAAAAAATCCATTACATAATAGTGTGTATCACCCCATTTAACCGATACCACCCACACAAGAATCGTACCTCGGTTACATGAAGACACGCACTTCTATACGCATACGAGCTTAACCCCACCGGTGTCTTCGCCCCTTCATCTATGGCCTGGCCAATCTTATGTGGCTTTTCTTACAACCCAAGCATTGATCCGTGACATAGAAGTGGCGATTTTTTTTCCCTTAAACGCATTTCTTTCTCGAAGGATTGATTTCTCTTGAATCTCTTTTTGGAGACGGATTTACACATACTTGTACAAGGATTTTACACATATACTACAGCTGAGTTTTCTGTTGCTGTGATTATCATGCACAAAACGATTTTACAGCTGACCAGACAACACAGCCATTCAAAAAAGGGATTGATTCGTTTTTGCACATTTCTTACACGCCAAAAAACATTGAATTTTAGTAGCAATTCTTCGTGGTTGTAAGAAAAGCCACATTAGAGAAATAAGGTAAGTATCCAAGTAAGTTATAATAAAAATATCCATACCTCCACCCATCCTGTTTCCTTTTCCAGGTTTCCTCAGAAATTCTAAGGTTTTGGGCTCTTTTCAGGAGTTTCCAAAATGTAAGGACAGCATCAAGGGCCAGATAAGTATCCCAATATGTACATAATATTTCAGAATATTGCTTTAATATCTTCCTCTTTCTTTCAGGTGCATAGGTGTCCATAACATGTTAATCAGCAGAAAAACTGCATACCCGATATGTACCTTTGTATATGGAGACGTAGTAGCCGCACGCTCTGGTGACTTTTTGGTTGGGAGTCCCTCCGCATTTGTGTAGAGTATCGCTAGCAGTTTTTTTAGTTAGCATACATTTTTATTTTTAAACATTACCACCAGCATAGTTATTTAAAATTAACAATAAACTTTATTCAAATAAATATCTACTAACATTGAAATAAATCATGCGTCGCAAACAGTATTTGTTTATTTTAGGTCGTGTGTGAATGGGATGAACTGTGGTTAAAAATGGATGCATTTTTTACCACTACTGTCTATTTTTTTTTACCTGCTCTATTCAATACGAAGAAAATTTAACTTGACGTAAAGTTTTAACCACTTTTTAACCCAATTCGCACACGGCCTAAAAATGAAAAAAAACAAACAGATGCCGAATCACCGCTTCAGTGAACGAGTGAGTGAGTCTCATCAGTGATCGAACGAACGAGTAACCACTTTGGGATGATGGCATATATGTCCTCTATGGGATTTACCTTGATCAATAATTGTTTCGTTCCTTTCGTTTTTGTGTTTCTGTTTTTCTTTATTATATTACTTTACGTTATTATAAAAGTTTAAAGAAAATTCAAAGTAATTATTGTTTGAAACCAATTTTCATTTAACGTTAGGCTTAAAGTTTTTCTGAATATGACCTTACATGAAGGTAATGGATTTATGGTTTTCCTCTTTGCAGCTGTCTTCTATGGTGATGGATCAGAAAAAGACTTTAAAATTCCTATTGTCAACCTGCGGACAGTCTATATTCTATATTAAAGAACATTCAGCAAAGCTCCAAGTCCGTTGATGTGTCTCTAACTCACCAATACACGAATCCCAATCCCCATTTCAAGACTCCCAAACCCAACGCGGATGAATGAAAATTAGCCGTTGAAAAAGAACTTGGAAATACATATGAGGTAAAAGTACCGATATTAAAAAAAAGCCAAAGTATTTATTACCGGCCTGAGTGATGAAATGAGTGAAGAAGAGGTTGAGAAAAGGCTAATAGCGCAAAACAAATCATTGATTGAAGGTGAAATCAAATGTGTCAAAATAATGAAAGTAAATAAAAAGAAGAATGGCAAAAACATTGAATATTACAGCTTTCAAGAAGTCATGGGCGTAGGGAAAGTAAATGTTGGTTGGGATCGGTGCAATATTTATGAAGATTTAAAAGTTAAAAGATGCTTTAAGTGTTTAGGATTCAATCATGAATCAAAAGACTGTACAAATAAATCGGTTTGTAGAAATTGCGGTGGTGAGCATGACTCTCGAAATTGTGAAGAATCAGAAAACATTGAATGCGTAAATTGCAAGTCGGCAAATGAAAGATTAAATTTGAATTTAGATGTTATCCACAAAACTTTGGACTATAATTGTCCGGTTTACTTAAAAAAACTCGAGGCAAAGAGGAGTCGTACCTTTTATTAGCAATTAAATGAACAATCTTCCGAAATTTCAATTTCTTTTCTAAATGGGCTATTCTTGAATGTACAAGGGTTAACGGGAAATTTTACATTAATTGAGGATATCGTTGCAAAAAACAATTTTGACTTCATTTTGCTAACTGAAACACATCTGACGGATAATATAGCTGTGAAGTATGTTTAGCCGGTTATAGGAGATATGACTGCCTATCAAGCTCTAGATTCCCTGGAGGTGTAACAATTTATGTGAAAAAAGGGCTTAAATCATCATATAAAACCTTATTAGTGATTGACAAAAAAATCTGGATTATATCAGTGAAAATTGCATATGGAAGTGAAGTGTGGAATATGATTTTAATATACAGATCAGAAACTTTAAACGTAATTCAATTTTTTGATATACTTAATGAATGGATACCCAGAAAACTGAATGAAAATTAATATTTTGTGATAGCAGGTGATTTTAATATAGATTACAGTAATGTTAACAATTATGAAATGAATCATGTAAAACAATTTGAATACCTTATTGGTCTTCAACAAATAGTTAAAGAACCAACCAGGATAACCCAGCAATCAAAATCGCTTATTGATTATGTGATGATTGACTATACCCTTAGGGCAGATGTTAATGATTGGAAAATATCAGATCATGAATCTTTGTGCATTAAAATACATACAAGACTGGCTATTTAATGCAAACCAAACACGATAAAGTATGTGAAATATGAAAAAAGTGAATTTATAAATGAATTTAAAAACTGTTTTACCGAAAATGTACAAGATAATTTAAACTATTATTCCCTTTTCTTATGTTGCATCTAAGAAACTCTGTTAACCCTATGTTAAGGGTTCTCAACAAATCTTTTCACCCTACATCCTGGTATCTACAACAAGTTTACTTTAACTTCCACTGCATACTTCGAGGAGGATTTTCAAATTACAATCTTTCTTAACTTTCCTTTAGTCGAATAGAGAATCTGATTTTAGGATTTGTGAAATTCAATATCGGTAACAATTGGTCCATTAGCAACGGACTCTCACTGAACCCTGAAAAAAAAAGCTTTACCCCTATCCGAAAATAAACCTTACCTGGAAGACTTTCCAACTATGTTTTTAAATAATTGCCCAATTGAATTTGTTAATCACGCTAAAAACCTCGGTATAATATTTAAGAGCTGAACAGAATGCAGTCGCCAGTCGCCCGGCGACTAATCTGACAGCTGTCAGAAATGAGAAATTTGTATGGCAATCGCCCATTAGCAACACAATGCTTCGTTCGTCGCCGAACTAGTCTCCCAAAAGTTGAACTTTTTTTAACTTAGTCGCGCGACGAGTTTGACACTTGTTTTTTTTTTTTATATCGTGTTGTTGTTTCCTTGTATTCTTAAAGCAATTTATTTGTTGATTCAACTCAAGGAATTTTTACTGATATTAACTTTTTGTGTGTTTAAGAAAATACAGGATTTTCATAGAATTAATTAGAAGTGACGAATTATTATGGAATATATCCGATACGCAAATTCATTGCATGCCCATGCACCAAACACGAAATATGTTCCACCACCCCGATGGTTGAAAGATATAGCTCCAAGTAATTCCGGTGCATCTGTTACACCAGTAATAACTTGATGAAAGAATACCATGTCATTGTTATTTCGTCTTTTTGACAATGTTTCCATTTGGAGAGTTAGCAAACGGTTTTCATAAGGGACATTCAAAGGATCACTCCATAGAAAACCTTTCAAGGCAAAACGAGTAAAATTTCGTTGAACAGATTCAAGCCTCTCAATATGAATATTGTAATGATGTGACCAAACTTGGGAAGCGTATTCTAAGTGAGGACGAACATAGCAATAATATAAAGCGCGGAAATCCTTTGACCAACGCTTTATAAATCCAAGCATTGAGTTTGCTTTATTCACGATGTTGTTAATGTGTACAGAAAAATCTAATTTAGGGTTAAAGAAAACTCCAAGATCTCTAACAGAAGTTACACGGGTTAGAATGTGCTGTGAGACAGCGTAGTCATATGAAGACGGTGCACGCTTCCTTGAAAAGGTCATTGTTTGACATTTTATTGGATTTAGGTTTAAACTATTTTTCTCACACCACAATGCAAAACAATTAATGTCATCCTGTAGAAGAATGTGGTCATTACTAGAACAGATATTTTTGTAAATCTTCATATCATCTGCGAAGATGAGGATTTTGCTATTACGTACACATAACGGGGCATCATTTATAGCTAAATTAAAAAGTAGAGGTCCTAGATGGCTACCCTGCGGAACTCCCGAATTAGCAAAAAATGACTTAGAGATAGAATGCCTGAATTTTACTTGGTAAGACCTATTCTCGAGATAAGAGGATATCCAAGTGATGAAAAATGGGGGGAAGCCATATGCATTAGAGAGTTGGTCGAAGGCTTTCAAAAAATCTGTATAGACGCAATCGATTTCCTGACCACATTCCAAAGTGCTAACACATTGATTTATAAAAGCAAGAAGATTTGTGACAGTAGAACGTTTCTGCATGAAACCATGCTGTTGGTGACAGATGATGTTCCTGCAATGAAATGCCAAACTTTCACAAATAACTTGTTCAAACACCTTAGGAATGCAGGAGAGCTTAGATATTGGTCTATAATTGGTGATGTTGGCCTTATCTCCTTTCTTATAGACTGGTATAATATAAGCGTTTTTCCAAATTGATGGAAATTTTCCTAATTTTAAAGACAGCTCAAAAATATAATGGAGGGGAGATGCTAAGATAGACTCACAATTTTTTAAAACAACAGGTCATCATCTTTCAGAACAGAAAGAATGTTTATAATGTCATCAGTCTCTACTGAGATGTTGTTAAACAATACTTGTGGACAGCCACGTAAATACTGAAAAAAATCTTTATCCACAATGGCGGGGGAATCAATAAATGATTTTCTGAAATTATTTGCAAATTCTTCACAAATTTCAGAAGTTAAGTTGAGGGCTACATTATTGCTAGTAAAGTTCATTGGATAAACATCACATTTCTTTTTCGAATTAATGTATTTCCAAAAACTTTTCGGGTCAGACGTCAGAGAGCATCCTACAGTAAGTAAATACTCACTATAAAGTTCATAAGACAGTTTCTTAAAGTCTTCAAAAAATGAAATATAAACTACTTGGTTTTCTAAGGTCATGGATTTGAGGTATTTTTTCCAGGCCTTGTTTCTCTTATTACGAGTGTTTTTAGCTCTTTAGTATACCAAGGATGACTGAAAGTGTAGGAGTGGGTTGATTTCTTCTTAGGCACTGCCTCTTCAATGCAACTCATAAGCAAAGAATAGAAATTTGCAATAATTGCGTCAATATCGTTGCTGGACGGTAATTCTTGGATACCGGAATTTAGCAAGCTATTTGAAAGCTGCAAGAAATCAGCTTTTCGGAAATCAAATTGGTATGAGCAATCATGGGGATTACTATTCTCAAGTAAATGACCACTCAAGTCAAGAAAAATATCTAAGGGAGGGTGGTAATTATCTATTGTTGATAAAGCAGTATTTACTGCGTCAGATGAGAATACTAGGTCTAGTATTCGATTCATTTTATTTTTGATGCAGTTTACTTGCTGTAAATCGGAAGAAAAAATGTTATCCAACAATTGAAGCTCCAGTTGAGAAGAAACTGTAGTAGCTTCAAAATAGGAATCGTCTTCAGAGGGAACCCAATCAATAAGAGGAAGATTGAAATCTCCAAGCAAAAGAATACAGCTGTCAAGATCAGCAATACTGAAAACGAAGTCTAAGATTAAGGAAAGTTCAGTGAACACAGACATTGGACTTTTAGGAGGAATATATACATTTAATACAAATATTGATTTTTGCCGTAAGGTTATCTTAACACAGATGAGTTCCATATTAACTGTAAATGGGAAAACAACAAGGGAAGATGAGAGACTATTTCTCACAGCGATGAGGACTCCCCCGCCAACTAAGTTCATAGCATCCTCATGACGGTCTTTCCGAAAAACTGAGAACTCTTTATCAAAGAGCTCTGTGTCCAATATTGTGGCGTTGAGCCAGGTTTCAGAGAGAACTAAAACATCATGTGGAAATGCCTGAGAATTCTTATAAATAGAAGAAGTTTTACTTCGAAGTCCTCTTACGTTTTGATAGTAGAGGGAGAGTCTCTGCAGTTTTTTGAATTAAGGCTTGAAGTTGAGGGACGTGATTTTCTCAAAGGAGCAGTGAATTCCTTAACTAAAGTGTTAGGAGGCCAGGAACAATTACAAATGGGATCAAAAAGAGAACTAGGGGCTATGATTTTAAATGAGGCTACAAAACTATTTGGTTTACTTATTTTAGAACATTTAAGGCTTGAAGGTTTGGTGATAACCTTTGAATCGACCAAATGAGCCAATATGTCTTCAGGCTTTGTTTCGGGTAGTAATCGAGAAATGAATATATATTTTGGTTTTGGGACTGATGCCAGATTTGTTTGGGGTGTATTTAATGGAATCGGTTCTAAAATAGGTTCATTGGCAGTGAGGTCAGAAATATTTTGTAGGGTTTCCTGTACAATAAGGGAAGGGCAACTGTCTTGAGAAGTTGCAAGGGCGGGATCTGGTAAATTGTTGCTCTTAAGGGAGGACTTTTTTGGAGCCGGCCCTTTGTTGGCTGGTGGTGGCCACATCTCTACCTCTCTTTTTACTTTTTTTGGAAACAACTTGAAGGGGGGTATCTTCAGATGGTAAAATATCATCCATTTCAGAGGATTTGTCAACCATTAATGTTGGGTTAGGGATGCTTTTAGCGATAGTGGCTAAATTTGAAAAATTAAGGTTCAAGTCTTCGAATCCCTTTGTGATTTTTATGAGCTCATCTTTCAATGAAGACAGTTTGAAAGAAAAGTGAGCCAAAGATATTTTAATACATGTGGGACAATACCAAAACGCGATCTTAGATGCATTAATTTTGTCTAAAAATGCGTTGTTTGAATCAACACATTTTGCATGGAATAAATTGCCACATGGACCGAAGCATGCGAAAAGAGTGGATGCACCGTTTCTGTCCAAACAATTATCATATTAATAATTTTTTTTTTTTTTTTCCATAATTCATTTTTTATTCATAATCACTTAAAACTACTTATTACTAGACAAAGAATTGAAACTAGCTTATTATCTAAAATCTTATATTTAACTAACTGGCCCCAATCGGGCGCTCTAAGTAATTCATGATTTTCTTAAAAGTAATGCCTTTCGGCCTATGAACTATTTATTAAATTTGTTTTATTGCTTTTGTTAGAAAATTTAAAAAAAAAACTAACACCATATCATTTTCATTTTACTTACATGCTACTTAAAATTAAGTCCTTAAAATAAAACTTAAAATTAACTAAAACTACCTATTCTACCTAACCTTACTTACAAACTAGAACAACCACAGCAGCAAATCTGTATCATTTTTATTTTATTTTTTTTTTTTTTTGTTTTTTCTTTTTTTTCCATATCTCCTTTTTTTTATTTTATATTTGTTGTCCTTGTCAATGTTTGTGCCACCATGCATGCCTACTCTACTTAAACCTAAACCCAAAACCCTTAAACTAAAACAAGTATGTAAGCCGGCCAAGGCTCAAAACCCCACCCCGACTACTCAATGTCAAGTGCTGACTGAAGCCACCAGAACTGGTTCTCCTGCTTCACCCTATCAATTCGGTCCCGTTCGGACACAGCCCTACTGAACCGAAGGAGCTCTGCTCCGTCTTGTGCGAGGACGTCTCGACTGTAAAGGAGCCGCCGATCGACGGTTCTTCGCCTGACGTGGTAGATTAGCGGCACCGCCAATCTGTCCTGTATCAGACCGCATCTATCTAAATAGAGGAATGCCTCTGGTGGAATGAATCCGCTCAAGCGTGCACTATCAAAATATTCGTCGTTCGGATAGAACGCCCCAAAGATCAAATTATTCGTCGAAGTCATAGCTCTCGCAATGTGACCCCGAACAAGTTTTATCACGAAATTGTCAATTCTGTTGATCCGAGCCTCGTTGTATAGAACCTCGTTAGAATAGTAATGTACATAAGAAGATTCCGGTGTCCGATACAAACCGAGACAGCGCCGAAGACACTGCCTCTCGAACACCCGAATCTTCTCCATTTGAGATGGTGCATCATATTAACAATATGATTACTAATATGATTATTTTGGGAATGAAAACTTTTATCCCGAATAAGGTTAAAAGCATCAAACTCACGGAAAAGTCATGGTTCGATTCAAGCTTTAAAGAGGTTATCAGGGTAAAAGAAGTAAAATTCCGGTGTTTTAGAGCCAACTCAACTGCGGAATACCTCAGTTTAAACAAGCCAGGAAGGCCTGCAATGCCCATATTCGGCGGACCAAGTTTTTACATGACCAAAAATTGAGGCAAAAAATACTGCAATGTCCCAAAAGTAGTAAGAATTTTTGGTCACTGCTCTTGAACGCGTCAATGATTCCATGGGAAATATCTTCTTTCGCACTCGTGCTATGGCGAGAGTATTAAACTATCTCAATATACATAAATCCGCTGGTCCGGATCGTATCCCCGCTATTGTTCTGAAGAGGTGTTCGTCCACGCTGGCAAAACCCTTGCGTAAGCTTTTCCATCTATCCTATTCTTCTGGGCTCGTTCCGAGCAGATGGAAAACAGCATTTGTCCAGCCAATTCCAAAAAAAAAGGCGAATCCTCTTCTCCCTCCAATTATCGTCCGATTGCACTTACGTCCCTTCTTTTAAGGTCATGGAAACGCTGATAAACTCTCAGCTCAAGAAATATCTCGAAGACGGAAAGCTTCTTAATGACTGGCAGTACGACTTTCGCAGCATAAGGTCCACTGGTGATCTGATGGTTTATCTTACCAAACAGTGGAACAAATCTTTACATCGTTTTGGAGAAAGCAAGATAAGGAAGGCATTTGATACAGTCTGGCATCTTGCTCTTTTATCGAAAATGCGTGCCTTCGGTATCGATGAATCCCTTCTTCGTTGCATAAGAAACTTTCTTTCGAACCGTTCAATACAAGTTATATTGGACGGATTCAAGTCTGAAACCCACAAAATAAATGCTGTTGTGCCCCAGGGCTCCGTTTTGTCTCCGTTCCTCTTCCTCATTTTCATTAATGATCTCTTGTCTGTTACTTCTAATCCAATAAATTGTTTCGCTGATGATAGTACCTTTAGCTTTTCATATTCGTTTCCAGATTCACATCCCTCCTCTTCGAATGTGGTACTGCAACGGCAAAATATGATAAGCTCATTAAACTCTGACTCTGAGTTTAATGCTTCGAAAACTCAATGTTGTCTTGTATCGTTGAAGAGAGATATACCCCCCTTGCCACTGTCCATGAATGGCACTTGCATCAATGAGACCGAACATATCGAGACTCTCGGTATGTGCATCACTGACCACCTCTTGTGGACCGAGCACATACGCGATGTCGCCAAAAATGCCGCAAGATGTTTGGGTTTCTTAAGACGGTGCAAGAAATGTTTCTCCCCGTCTGATCTGGCTATTATCTATAAAACCTATATCCGTCCAAAGCTTGAGTACAACTCCCACCTTTGGGCTGGTGTTCCAGCTACTTACTTAAACCTTTTGGATGGAATACAAAAAAGAGCTGTAAGAATGATTGGTGATAGGGAGATCACAGGCGCATTCACTCCCTTAGACCACCGTCGTAACGTAGCGTGTCTCTCCTTGTTCTATCGCTACTTTAACGGTAATTGCTCTAGTGAAATAGTCAGTTGCATTCCTCCCCTCAAACAATTTGCCCGTAATACTGGCGCTTCTAGGAATGCCCATCAGTTTACCCTCGAGCCCAACTTCGGACATACTCTCAAGTATAGAGAATCATTTTTTATCCGTACTACGCGAATGCGGAACTCTCTTCCACACTCTGTCTTTCCCAGTCATTACAATGTTCACCGACACCTCCTTTTCAACCCCTTGTCTTCTTCCTGTTGCACTCACTGTGTCTCTGGCATAAATATCCCTTGAGTGGGTGCAAATTATAAAAAAAAAAAACAAAAAAAAAATCACACACGGCCTAACCTTTCGAAAAATATGTGATCCGGAAGCCGGACCTTACTTACTTTCTTAAGGTGGCGCTACAGTCCGTTGTGGACTTGGGCCTCAATCAACAGTCTCCGCCAGCTAGCTCGGTCCTTAGCTAGTCGTCTCCAGTTTTGCACTCCAAGTTGATTGAGGTCCTCTTCCACTTGAGTGCGCCACCTGAGTCGCGGTCTTATTCGTCCCTCGGGAATAGTGTCGAAGGCTTTCCGGGACGGAGCATTGGTGTCCAGCCGCGGATTGATGACGCGGATAAATGACCGAGCCATCTGAGTCTCTGGACCTTGACCCTTCTGGCTAGGTCCATGTCGTTTTACAACCCGTAAAGTTCGCTGTTATATCTTCTTCGCATTCGCCTTCAATGCACACGGGGCCAAAGATGAACCGAAGAACTCTCGAAACAGCCTAAGGCACTTTCACCCGATTTTGTCAAGGTCCATGCTTCCGCACCATACAGCAGAACTGGGATGATGAGTGTGTTGTAGGATGCCGGATCACTGTTCAGTATACAAATACCAATTTGTTCTTTTGAACAAGCTCACCTTGATATGCTGAAAATGCGAAAGAATTAGCTTAAAGATTTTTGTTCACATTTTGTTAGAAAAAATTATAATTTGAACTTATATACAAAATCTGGTATTTTGGTATATTTTTTATAAATTTTAGGACTTTTGTTTCTTCTTCTTAGTTTTAAATCTGTCCAAAGCTGATGGTTTGCCTTTTGTCAAGGGAATATAGTTTTCAGATTCGTGGACTATAGTCTCCGCAATGACCTCTTTCTTCTTTTTGCGAAGATCTGAAATAAATTCCTAGGAAAACACAACAATTCAATTTAAACTTCAAACACAGGAGTTTGAGTTTGAAACAAACCTTTCTCGCCAAATCCTTGACAATTTGTTTATTCTTAGCCGCTTTCACCGTACCGCCACGACCCTTCATCTTGTGCCTGGACTTGAATTCTATCTGTGGCGGTTTCAAGAAGAACAACTCCTTCTTAGCATCAACCTTCTCCTTCAACGTTGGCACATCAACGCCAGCAATTTCGTTTGGATTTAGCGAAATCAGTTCGGGTGGAATTTTCTCCAGCAGAGCATGAATTTCATGCTCCTTGCGCTGGCTCTTTGTCTGGAAAGGATTCACTTCACGTGCGTCGTAGTTCGGTTCTCCAGAACCTGGTACAATTATCGATTGAAAGCCTTTGCCGGTGGTGATGCCAAGAATGTCCTCGTAAGGACAGAAGTGCAGTCCATGAACAATGTCATCACAACGCTGTCGTAAGTAGGGTTCTTGCTCTGTTCCTACCATCAAATTCTTATATATATTGCAGAAGTTTCCTGTCGAAAAAGCCAGTACCCCACGTTGAGAGACGTCCAGATGATTTACAGGCACTTTAAGCTTGTAAATCGCCATGGGTCCACTCAATTCCCGGATATCCCAAACTTTAATGGTCTTGTCTAGCGATGCAGTCACCAGATGTTGTCCCTTACGATCGACAGTCATCGCAGACATTGGCGTCGGATGGCACAACAGTTCAGCCAATGGTTCCTTGACTTTTGGCGACCACATTGTCACCACACCCTTGCCTCCACCGACGCAGAGAACTCCATTCGATGGGTTGCTGCACATCATCCGAATGTCTCCCAGTTTAGAATTGTGGTGTCCAGCGAGCTCGCCTATGGACACGTCCAGCCAAGAGAGGTAGCCCTGACTACTGGCACTTGCGAGGAGGAAGTGATAGGGTAGAAATTCCATCTTGTTGACGCGAAACAAACGTTTGACGCAATGCAGTTCGGTTCCTTGATTATCGTAGATGTAGACCCAGCTCTTCTGGGCACACGCAAACATGGTCTCGACGTGAAGCCAAGAAACGTCTGCAATTTCTTCCATGACATTGATTTCACAGTGGATCCGTTTTGTAACCCAATCGAATGCTGCTACATGTCCTTTTCTGCCTCCCAGGAGCAAATGACGCCCATTTCTTGTGTAATTCATAGAATATGGCCCGAAATCTAAATTAAGCTTGAAGAGCTTCGAAGCTGTGGTTATATCGACGTTATCAGCAATTTCCGACTGTCTGTATTTCGCTGTCCTTTCACCATCCTCAGGTTGTATGAATCTATTGAGGAAAAATCGTTAGTACTCAGAATATTATGTGATCAATATCAGACAAACTCACCCAGCTTCTTCTTTGAGGAGAATTTCCGTCCTGGCTGCCTGTTCTGTGGCATATTCATGATAAATTTCTTTTCTCTTCAGTTTCTCTTTGAAGAAATTTGTTTTGACTCCACTGGTGTCAGTCTTCTCACCACGAGAATGTCTCTCCAGAAGTTCTTTTGGAACTTTGGATTTTCGTGGTGGAAGCGGACTTTTGAATTTTTTGATAAGTTGTCGCAAAGGTAGAGCTTTGGCTTTGTTTTCCACTTGAATAATTTCACCGGAGAATTTTTGTTCCTTTTCTGGTTTTAATTTGATTTTTCTCACTTGGTATTCTTCGACGGGATTGTCGAAATAACGGGTTGGTTTTTTGGATCTGGGTATTGTTGGTTTCTTGTCAAGATCTGCATTGTTCATTTTGATTTAATTACTTTTAATAACAGATTAAAAGGCAAATCAAATTAATTTCTGAGGAATATGTTTAAATAAAAACAAGCGTGCAACGTGCTAACTCGGCTGTCAATTTTTGACAGATCGAATATATAGGCGTTTTTCTTTTTTAGCTCTGAGCAGGGTACGGAGCTGTCAAAAAAAGACCCGTATTTCTTTTTTAACTCAGACATATCTGAGCGCTCAACTTTTGTTTATTTTTTCGATCAGACCGTGGTCAGAGCGCGATCTACGAGCTCGGTTAAAATTGATGGAGTAGATGGAGTAAAAAGTGTCGCGCGGCCAACTTCATTTATTTTGTCCATATCATGAGTGAGATGACGCGAAATGTCGGGCGAAGCAAGTTGTTTTCCAAATGAAGGTAAATAAAAAATTATTTTTGTCAGCTTGTCAATTTTTTTTTATATGTGGCGATTCCGTGCTCGATGAGCTCAAGCTCTACTCCACACCCTGCTTGGAGCTAAAAAAGAAAAACGCCTTTTATTAACTCGGAAAAGTCTGAGCTTACTCTGCTCAGACCGAGCTCGATGAGCTCAGACTCTACTCCACACCCTGCTTAGAGCTAAAAAAGAAAAACGCCTGATACATCATTAGGAGTTTTTCTTTTTTAGCTCTAAGCGGGGTACAGAGCTGAAAAAAACCCGTATTTTTTTTTAGCTCAGACATATCTGAGCGCTCAACTTTTGTTTATTTTTTTTATCAGACCGTGGTCAGAGCGCGATCTACGAGCTCGGTTAAAATTGATGGAGTAGAGTAGTTCTTGTCTTAGTACTACCAAGATTGGTTTTCTGAGAGAAGAGAGAGAACACACAATACAAACTTATGTAAAAAAAAACTGCTTCTGTGAAAAATTCTCAAGATAACACCACCCTTTGTATATAAATTTAACAGGTATAATCGAAATGGAATTCGACTGAAGCGCTAACAGGTTACAAGCCCAGATAACCATTTTCTCACATAAGTTTGTATTGTGTGTTTTCTGCTTGGTTTGACCATTGTATATGGAATCAGCTACTATTATCAAGAATGGTGTTTTCGATATTTTGTGCTACATCAAACCCAAAAAAAAAAATCCCTATTCCAAACTTATGTTTAAAAAAACAGCACTGTACCAGGTCTAACGATGGCCCCAAAATCGATTGCCAGGTCAAAGGTACTAAGAAGATCTGTCAAACCAAGCAGAAAACCAATCTTGATAATACTCCCCTAATATATATACAAAGCTCAGAGATGATATAAGGTAAGGAGATGGGAAACTAAGCTGTCAAAATGACAGATGCCTACAAGCGTTTTTACCAATACTATCACAGTTTGGACCATAGTTTCTTTCAAAGTATGCGTGGTTTTACCAACACTATCACAGTTTGGACCATAGTTTTTGTGAAAGTATGCGTGTTTTTACACAGTTTTTGGTTTTTAATAATTCATGGACAAGGAAAGAAAATAAAATGAAAGAAAATGAAAATTGCGGGATCTAGGGAGTGAAACGTAAGTCAGTTTCCCATCTTGTTACTTATTTAATCTTTGACAAAGCTACGTAGTGACTAGGTTAGTGAATGCGCCCAATGACATATTCACTCTGCCATACCGACTCGAATGCTGTTTTTTGCCGACTCCCAACTGCAAACCCAGCAGAAATTCAATAAGCGTGGCGGCCGAGGTGGAGCAAAGTGTTTAAAGGTGAGTCGGTTAATTTCATTAAAAATTACGTATTTCAAGTGAAAATTCAGTTAAAATATTAACATCAAATAAATCATTAAACTTTCGAAAAAACTACATTCGTGTTTTTTTTCATTCCGTGCTTTGCTTCTTGCCGTAAAAAGTAGAAAATTTTTCGCGTAAAACACACTTCGACCAAAAAAAAAAAGAGAAAAAACGAAAAAAAAAACGACCCAAAGAGAAAAAGTAAGTCCACTGCACAAAAATAAAGCTTTTCCCGAAAAGAAAAAATTTATTCAGGGAAAATGGCGGCGGATTAAAAACATTTTTAATTTTCTTGTCTTTCAATAACAAAAAATCGAAAATTTAGTGAATTGATATTATAACTTAATAAAAGACTGTTCAGTTTGATTTGCAGAAAAATGAGCAGCTCCGAGGAAGTTTCCTGGGTAACCTGGTTTTGTGGGCTCCGTGGAAATGAATTCTTCTGTGAGGTATGGAGTTTTATTATTATTATTTTTTTTGGAAAATTTCGAAAAGAAAATGTTTTCAACAAAGAAATGTATTAATTTGGATTTTATGTATATTTGTGCGTTCCCAGGTCGATGAGGATTATATTCAGGACAAGTTTAATTTGACTGGATTAAATGAACAAGTCCCAAACTACAGACAGGCTCTCGATATGATTTTGGATCTTGAACCAGGTTAGTAAAAAAAATCCAAACAAGAATATGTCTGCTATAAAAGGCGAGAAAAATTATATGTTTGCACTCTGAGGAAGAATTCCCTAAAATGAATTTAGCCATTCGTTTTTGAAGTTCTACCCATCCAATCCCCTTCTTAATTCAAATGTTGTTGGGGTTATGTTTTATGAATTATCTGATCTAGAAAAATCATTTTGTCTGCATTCGTTGATCGTTTTGTAAATATGTACCTACTTGCTTTGATTTGCTTTTGCAGAGGATGAACTGGAAGACAATATTCATCAATCCGATATGACTGAACAAGCAGCAGAAATGCTCTACGGCCTAATCCACTGTAGGTACATTTTGACAAATCGTGGAATAGCTCAAATGATAGAGAAGTATCAAACAGGAGACTTTGGACATTGTCCACGTGTTTATTGTGAAAGTCAACCAATGCTTCCGCTAGGTAAGAATTCACTCGCCGCTTTTGCCTTCTGTGATATTGACACATGTTTTTTTTTTATATAATTTGCAGGGCTATCCGATATTCCTGGCGAAGCAATGGTGAAAACATATTGCCCAAAATGCATCGATGTTTATACACCAAAGTCATCACGTCACCATCACACAGATGGGGCATACTTCGGCACTGGCTTCCCCCATATGCTATTCATGGTTCATCCAGAATATCGCCCAAAGCGACCCACCAACCAATTTGTTCCAAGGTAAGCAATCTCAGCGCTCCCACAGCTGCCACAAGCAAATCTTTAAACGCTCTTCTATTGTAGACTTTACGGATTCAAAATACACAGCCTAGCTTATCAAATCCAACTGCAAGCCGCAGCTAACTTTAAAATCCCACTTCGAGCGGTAAATTTGAAATGAAAACATTTAATATTAATCATATATTTTTTATTTTCCTCACAAATTTATTGCATTTACATTTATATACATTTAAAAAGAAATTTTCAATAATATTAACAATAAAGAGAAAAATTAATGTTAAACGAAAAAAAAAAAATGAACAAATTTAAAACTCTAATTGCGACTTTAACAAACAAAATTATAAAAAAAAAACATTTAAACGAAAAACATTTACTCCTGGTCCAGAAGAAAAACAAAAATACAACAACGAAAACAAGCAATACGAATCAAAATCCCGAATTCACTGCACAATAATTCTCATTGTTCACAATTCAATAATTTTATGTTAATTTCTTTTTGTTAAATAACAATTTGTATAGTTTATTATAAAAAAAAAAAATAGTGTTTACAAAATTTGTTTATGTTTACACTCGTTTGCGTAGTTGTTTTTTGTGTATACTTTCCTTTTGTTCAGTTTTTCTGTTTGTTTCTGAAAAAAATATTCAGCCCGATTCTAAACAAAAAAAACCAATTCCCCGGGAGTTTGATCCCTTTTCCCTTCTCTCTTATTACAAACAAAAAGTCTCCGGGAATTTATTTCCTTTTTATATTCCCCAATCTTCGATAAAGGGAACAAAAAATTCTCCGGGAAAAAAAAGACGCATTCTAAATGTCACAAATAGGGAATATTTTTATTCGTCTGTCGTCTCCCGCCGAATCATTGCCCGGAAATTTGTTGGAGAATTATAAACGAAAATGGAAGTTTTTGTTTTCTGCATCGAAAATAAATCGAAATTTTAATAATTTTTTAGGTTTAAGGCCCGTTTGCTCATTCGAAACATTAATTTATGTTCAACATAAAATTTTCATTTGTATATGGGACGTTCCGGAATTCGAAACAAAAATTTAAGTTCAGCATAAAATCCATAGAGAATATATAATACCTAGAGTCGCGACCTTTTCCTCCCTTGCCGAAAACACCCTCAAAATTTTTCTGAGGTGAACTCTCACAATCGGCTCTTATTTTCGTGTCCGTGAATCTGTGCAAGAGGTGAACTCTCACAATCCTCTCTTTTTTTCGTGCCCGTGAATCTGTGCAAGAGGTGACAAAAGAGTGAGTCTGAGTACTCAGCCGTGAGTAAAATTTTTTTCCTGTTGCCCAAAGCAGTGTTACCACATTCCCTCTATAGAGTCAAAAAGGACTCGTTTTTTTCTTCTTTGACTCCGGGACTCGTTTTTTTGCAGACACAAATAGATACAATTACTAGGAATTTTATATTTTGTGAAAAATAATCACATGTTTAAATCGTCTATTTCTTGTCCTAAACGCTTGTATTTCGAACATTAAAACCATACAATTAATTTTTCGTATGTTCAAAATTAAAAAAAAAAAAAAGATTTCTGAAAGAATTTAAATTTTTTTTAGCGTGGACTCGTTTTTTTTTTGTAAATGACTCATTTTTCAAGTTTCTGGGACTCGAAAATATTTTCCCTGCGGTAACACTGGCCCAAAGTGGCAGACTTCCACCACAGCAAATACGAGACTAAACGCACGATTGTATGCGTACTATTTCGATTTTCTCTTGTGTTTTTTTTTATAAGATTTATTAAGATTTTTGATACAAATATTAGCAAATAATAGTGCAATTACATATTACAATTGCAAAGAGACAACATAATGTATTTATTTTTTATATTACATACATTTTTTTGTATGTTTGAGTTTTTTTTGCAAAATTTTGAGCTCAACGGAATCTTATTTTCGAAATCTGAGCCCATGAAACCCATCTCGACTGAAACCTGAGCATTGTATCTAACTCAGTGCGAATGTATTGGTGCAGTCTCTCATTTAAAAAGCATTGGAAAACTAACACATTCTCACTGGGTTAGTACAAAACGACCAAATTGCAGCTTGTAGGCAAAAAGAGAGCGAACACCCGAAGTCGCGACTCTAGGTATTATATATTCTCTATGATAAAATCCCCATACTAAGACGCCAGTTATAGATATCATTGGTTTTCATCATTGGAATTTTTCTGATAGGTCGGTTATAGCAATCATTGAAAATTTCTGTCGGGAATTTTTTCCCTGCCGTATTTCTATCATTGGAATTGTGAGAAATTGAAACACAGATCATTATTGTTATTTATTAAATCTGTTAAATACTAACGTTAGCATTGCAATTAAAACTACAATTACAATTTTTATTAAATCTAGAAATTTTATCATTACATTTTTATTATTTATTAAATCTAAATTTTTTAATATCTTAAACGATTTTAACCATTTAAGACAAAAAAGTTAAATTTAAAATTTGTAGATTTAATGTTAAGTTTGTTCAATAAGAAAAAGTGTAGGTTAGAACAGTACAGAAAAGTGTAGGTTAGAACAGATCAGCACAGAAATGTCAGACAAGTTAGAACAGTCATCGAAACGTCATCTGTGAAAACTAAAATCAGAAAAAAAAAACTTCCTGCATTGTTTTCTTCAACACATGCTTGAAAAAGTAATTTATTTAAGGAATTAGATCATTAAAAAATCAAACAAATAAATACTTCCTATTTTAGAAGCAAAACCAAAGAATCTGTCATTATTGCCTTAAGTGAATTAATTCACTTAACCTCAAAACACAAAACAATAACAAAGACAAAAAAACTATACTTTGACAGTTGTCATGATTCTGTTCTAGGTTACTCATCCTCAAAAGCAAGTACAGAAAATCCTGTTCTTTTTTACGCTAACCTACGCTAAACTGTTCTAGAAAAAGTCATTGAACAGCAAACTAGACTGTTCTAGAACACTCTAGCACAGAAAAAGTGTCATTGAACAGGAAAATGTTGTACTTTTCTGTCCAATACCGTCCAGCACAGACTCATTGAACAGACTTGTTATCATTCGAAGTAGTAAACAGAACTGAGAATTTATTATAGTTTCTTACTGACTCATTTAGAGGACTGTTAGTGCCATAGTTTGTTCTGCTAAAAATGGGACAAATATTTATATTTCTTCTCAGACTAGTTCGGCTTGTGTTGAAATTCAATCTACAAAGCATATTTGGAGACAAAATAGATCCATTCATGAGCCCATTAATGAAACAAAATTTAAAATATTCTCTGTGACCAGAAAGAGTTGGAAGGTTTATCAATTTAAGTCTGTCAGTATATGGGGGTAAAGTAGCATTTTCTATCCATGGGAATAAGAATCGGAGAGAAAATCTTAAAAATCGACGTTGGTAGTGGTAAGGTGTCCAAACAACACAACCGTATTCAAGAATAGGCCTTACAAAAAATATAAAAAAGAGTTTTAATAACATATGGATCACGAAATTCACGAGAAAACCTTTTAAAGAAACCATGTGTTTTATTTGCTTTTTTATAATATAATTATAATGGTCAGTGAATGTTAGTTTTGGATCTAACATTATTCCAAGATCAGAAAAACTAGATATCCTACACAAAAGTGACGAATTCAACGCGTAGTCAAAAATAAATAAGTTCATTTTGCGTGTAAAACTCATTGTCTTACACTTGCCTATATTTAAAGTCAAATGATTATTGTTGCACCATTCCCAAAATCTCTGTAGATCGTCTTGAAGAAGTTCACAATCAGTGATACTATTAATTGATCGAAAAATTTTGACGTCGTCAGCGTAGATTAATGTCATCGAGTTTTGATATATAGAAGGAAGGTCATTAATGAATAATATGAAAAGCAGGGGACCGAGATGACTCCCTTGTAGTACTCCAGAATTGATAACAAATTGATGAGAATATTTATTTTTAAACAATACACTATAGACTCTATTTCTAAGATATGACGATATCCACAGTACAAAACGATTGCTGAGTCCTAATTTATTAAGTTTTATTAAAAGAATTGCGTGATTAAGCTTATCAAACGCTTTGCTGAAGCCGGTGAACACACAGTCAACTTGCGATCGCTTTTCGAATACATCTAAACAATAAGTAGAAAAGTTCAATAGATTAGTGATTGTAGACTTCTTTTTAACAAAACCATGTTGATTGTCACATATAACAGAAGAAAAGTTAAAAGACAGGATATCGCAAACAATTGACTCAAACAATTTAGGAATAGCGGAAAGCTTGGCAATAGGACGATATATAACCTCTTAATAAATTGCAGTAAGATGAGAATATTTCCAAAGATCTGGAAATGTACAACACTTTAATGACAGTTGAAAAGAAGAAATAACGGATAGGACACACATTTTTTCAACATGAAGGATGGCATACCATCCGGCCCAGAATTAAAGCAGTCGTCAAGATTCAAGATGTTAGTTTCAATAGACTCTTCAGAAATTGCGAAGTTAATTGAATTCAGATGTGAATATTCGTCAATAGGAGGAGAAAACAAAGAAGAAGTGTCTGTTGGAAGAAAGTCTTCAAAGGCACTTTTAAAATAAGCAGCAAACATATTCGAAATAGTCTCTGGAGAGTGACTGGATGAGTTTTCAAACTTCATTGACGCTGGGTAACCGTCGAATTTTCTCTTCTTTTTCAAATAATTCCAGAAAAGATAGGGTTCGATTTGATTTCAGATTCTGTTTAAGAAATAAATTCACAGTAAAGATAGTTTGAACAAGTCACAAACTCACAGTGAAGAAATTGATAGGTTCTAAATGTCTCATCATCTCTATGTAGATTATATTTTACCCATGCCTTATTGCGTTTATTTTTTAATGATTTTAGATATGAATCGAACCATGGCACGAACACGTAAATTCTTTTCTCTTAAGTGGTAAAGTTTCTAAAAAGCAGTCAAATAAAATTTCATAAAATTTCAGGGTCATTTCATCCAAATATAAATTTAAAAATACTGAATCCCATTTTTGGTTAAGAAATAAATCAAATAGATGTGTGAAATTACATTTTTTAAAATCAAATTTAAGATGATTGTTACTACCTTTTAGTACATTAGATATGTATAAATTCATAGAAATGGTAATAGGTGGTGACGATCTTCATGAACAAGTTTCGAGTCACTTGGAATGACAGCTGCATCCGAATTCAGCATGTCTGAGAAAAAGACCAAATCCAGCACTATTTCATTATCATTTCTGATTCCATTGAACTGACTTAAGCCAAGAGAGGCCATTCCATCAATTAAACAAAAAGCGCTCGTATTCTGGGAATTAACAGGAATAAAGAAATTGTAATTTTCATCAGTTTACCGACACCATTCCAAATTGGGAAGATTGAAGTCTCCTAAAACAACTATTTCATCATTTGTATCCATCATTTCATGAATAGTCTCGATGGAGCTGATCAGATTTTCATAGATTTCGTAGTTTGAGTCATTGGAATTACATAAAATTGAAACGCAAATCATTGGAACGATTCGTTTCATTTTTTGACAAAAATCCATTAGCTGTTCAGGAAAACGAATTTACGTATGGAAAATAGAAAAATCCATTTTTAACAAAAAATAAGTGCCTTGCGTTTTGGTTGTTCATTCGCGACGAATTAAAAACTCTCATGTGAAAGAAATGTCAAAATCGACGAATTTTTGTTCAATCGTTGGTCGTTGGTCGTTGTTCGTGCTCATGTGAATAGTGCTTTAGTGTAGGGATTTTATGTAGGACTTAAATTTTTGTTTCAAATTCCGGAACGTCCCATATAAAAATGAAAATTTTATGCTGAACATAAATTTATGTTTCGAATGAGCAAACGGGCCTAAGCTACTTTGATGTGTATAGATTAGACCTTAAGTGAAGGAAAAATTTATCTGAAAACTCAAATCTCATGAGCATGAGTATGTTATCCACCACATTTAGTTCAGAATTTCATTCAAATATCTCTTTATTGCACTTCTGGATTATGTTTCAACTTTGTAAAATCCATGTTTTGTGTTGAAATGGAATGATTACATTTTGTGAAATGTCACAATCCCGTTTTACAAAGCTTCAATACCTCTGTGATACAAATAACACTCGTGATGGTAATTTTAAGAAAGAAAATTCGAAATTGTAAATTAAACCAAACAAAAATTACTTTTCAGGACTACATTGCACTGTGCCAGGAAATCTTAAGCCGTCCTGAACCCGAGGCCGAGTAAATAAGCAGACGAAGTTGCTTGAATCTGGAACAATTTGATTCTCTTTTGTTATGAATAATTAAGAAAAAACACCGCTATCCAGTCTCCTTTTCTTATCTCTGTGTTGTGTCTTGCGATATTGTAAATAGTCTTTAAAGAAACTTATGTCGCTCGGTAGTTTCTCTTTTTTGTGTCTCTTTCCTCACCTTTTGTTATCTCCAAGACTCCAATCAAAACCAAATCAAACGCAACTTTTTAAATCATGTACGTTATGTGCAAAATACTTTTTTTGTTTTTCTGCGTATTTACGATTCACTTTTCGTGGTCAGTTACCGGTCGTATATTCAGCCCTATCGTCGTATCCGATCGTAACAAAATTCTATCCGATTTGTACGAAAAATATGAATTTGGTATCGTCCAAAGGGTTCCGATTGTTAAATCGTGAAAAAAATTCAAATTTACATTGAAATGTCAAACTCAGAGTAACGCGTCACGATGTCATGCAGCGAAAAGCAAAAATTCAACTAACGCTTGCGATGCATAGCGATTATTTTGTTTTATGCGTCTCCGATTGTTTCGACAGTTAAATTGTGTCGGAACATTTCCGGAACGACAAGCGTTATTATACGTCAATATTTCCTTTACGAAACGGATACCATGAACAAAATAAATGTTACGATGGGGACTTTTCTACGATCGTAAGTTTCTCCGAACGGATACGACGATAGGCCTGATTTTTCTTTGTGTTTTATCTGAAGGCGATCTTTCCGACTGTGGTTTTTTCCGTTTTTTTTTTTTGGAATTCCACAAAAAAAAACATGAATTTAAAAATAATAACCTTTATTTTAATAAAAAAAAAAATGAATAAAAAAAAACAAGCGTTTTGGTTTCATTTCCTTTTATGTTCCTTTTTCGTACATTTATGTTTATTGTGTGTTTTCTTTTTTTCTTTTCTTTTTTCTTCCATTCACAGCGTGGTCAGCCAAAGGATGAGGAAGGCGAGGCTAACGACCGTCCAAATCGCATATAGAAAGAATATTGTTACTAAGGTACACCCACACACCCGCATATATGAAAAAAAGAAAGAAAACAAATGTATAGGAGGAATGGGGATTAGAAGTTATTTTAATTAATTTTTATATTGGCCACGCTTGTAATGTTAAAATTATTAAGACAAAGGTTTTATATATCTATGATAACGTTCAAATAAAACAACAAAAATAGACACTTCATCCGCTTTTGTTCAAAATAAAACTTATTTTCATCAATCTATCTATTGTTCGTTTCATCTAGATTTGTTTGGAAACTTAATGTTCCATTCATTTTTTTTCGTTTTCATTTATGCATTAATTTTAATTTAACAGGAAAAGGCCGATTAAGAAACCGAAATGGTTTTTTAACATGATTTTTGAAATGTCTATTTTGAAATGTCTATAATTCAATATCCGGGCCTTTCGCCTTTTCTCACGTTCGCCTGATTATGGGACTCGCGGCGAATCGTTTTACTAGCGCCTTTGACAATTTTCAATTATTTCATTCGCTTTCGCCTTCTTCGTTTTGAATTCGACCAATTAACGAATTCAAAGGCGAATTTGCTAGCGAGTTGAAATCCGACAGCTTTTTATTGACGGATTCACAGGCGAAAGAGTGTTTATTACTTACTTACTTACTTAAGGTGGCGCTACAATCCGTTGTGGACTTGGGCCTCAATCATCGGCGTACGCGAGAAGTTGAACAGATTTTTGGAAGATAGTGCCTCTGGTGTTGACGTTGGAGTTCTTCTCAAGAACGATGTTAAAGAAATCGCATGACAGTGTATCGCCTTGTCGGAATCCTTTTTTGACGTCGAAAGATTCCGTAAGCTCGTTGCCAACCTTGATGGAGCAGCGTGAGTTCTCCATCGTCATTTTGCACAAGCGAACGAGCTTGGCATTTACGCCAAAACTAGACATAGCTTTGTACAGTTCGTCTCTGTAGATACTGACATACGCGGGCTCAAAATCGATGAAAAGGTGGTGGGTATCGATTTGGAGTTCATAGGTCTTTTCCAGGATCTTCCGCAACGTGAAAATTTGGTCGACGGTTGACTTTCCTGTCCTGAAGCCACATTGATAAGGACCAATCAGATTATTGACGAAAGTCTTCAGACGTTCACATATTACGGCAGAGAGGATCTTGTAGGCGTTGTTTAGTAGACTTATTCCTCTATAGTTGGCGCAGTTTAGAGGATCTCCCTTTTTCAGGATCGGGCAAACAATGCTGAGGTTCCATTCATCGGGCATGCATTCCTCTGACCATATCTTACAGATGATTTGGTGCATGCTCCTATCTAGCTCGTCGCCTGCTGCTTTGAACAACTCAGCAGCTAGTCCATCTGCTCCAGCGGCTTTGTTCGATTTCAGCCGTGATATTGCGGTTTCCACTTCTTCTAGGTCGGGTTCACGGAATTGTTGGCTATCATCGTGTCCGATGAAAGGCTCCTGTCTGACGGCGGTGTTTTTTTCGTCGTCGCCGTTATACAATCTACAGAAGTGGTCTTTCCAAATCCCCAGCATTGACTGATTCTACTATGCAGGCATCGGTTCTTGCTCGATGACCTTGAGCCAGCTGTTTAACCTTTCGGTAAAACCTCCGGACATCATTCCTGTTGTTGGCTATCTCAACATCCTCGATCTGACGCTTCTCATGCTCTCTCTTTTTTCTCCTGAGAAGCCGGCAATCCTCTCTCCTCTTTCGCTCGTAGAGCTCACGAGCAGCTCTTGTCCTTCTATGCAGCGCCGCTTTGTATGCCTCCTGCTTGGCTGCATGGGCCTGTCTGCATGCTTCGTCGAACCAGGGGTTTCGTTTTTCGAAACCCAGCACATTAGAGGTGGCATCTCTAACTGCTTTCTGGCAATGTTGCTACTGTTCTTCGATACTTGATGTTGGTGGCATAGGACTCCTTAAGAGGTTGTCGAAAAAATATTGCTTCCTCAAAAATTGATTTTGGAATAATTCAACAATTTATATACTTATTTGTAAAAAACAAAACATCTCTGGGAAAAATAAAGAAATTTTAACACACAATTTCAAAGTGTATAAGAAATCATCCCGTTAGGTGATGACTACGTACAAAGAATTTTATCAACGGCTCATAATTCATAAAAGAAATATTTGCCTTATTTTGTTGTTTTTTGTTTTTATTGATTTGTCAGCATTATCTTCAACACTCACCTTATTTATGGTTGAACAAAATATTCATGAATTTAAATTAAATTCTATAGAATTGATGTTAATGGAAAAGAAACAATTACAACTAAACTGTTGAATGGTCAATCGTTTTTTGGGTTGCAATGAATATGAATAGTTTAGATGTAGACAAATACCTACTTTGTACCTATATGGATCAACAAATATAAATGCCTACATAGAAATAAACATTTAATATACATATAACAAAATATGAAACTTGCATTTGGAATAAAACAAAACATAAAAAAGTATATTTAAAATTGTTGTTTTTATCTTATAGTCCAAGACACGGCTGCTCGATCCTACTCTACATGTCGTCCCGAAACGAAATGTTGAAAAACCATTTGCCTAGCATAGGTCCAAACCGCTAGCTTGTGTTGTTGTATGTCTTGTCTATCTATATTATTGTAATAGGCGTGTTTTTTTGGCATCGCTATCTGCAGCCACATTCGATTTACCAAAAAAACGTATCCGCAGTTGCCCATCCGCAGCAGTTTTATTTTATTTTTAAGTTGGTAGACTTCTCTAGCTGCTGGATAATAAAACAAAAACAAACAAAAACCGAAATTTATTCAAGATTATCTTTGAGTTGTTTTAACGTAGGTATAATTAATTTATAAACCAAAGTAAATTGCTTAAAATGGAAGATTTACCTTCTTTCCTTATTTTCCATTTGTGCATCCATCTGCATTTGTTCAGAGTTTGACTTGTTATTTTGGTTTTACTTTCGGATAAGTTTTTGACATGTTGGGGTATGTTCGTATAGATTTCTTCAATCGTCGTTCAATAAACAAATAAATGAAAATAAATAAAACAATAACAAGCGTCAAACAGAGAAGTGTGTTTGAAAGTGTGTGTGCTTGTATGTATGTGTGAATTTTGATACAAAACAAGATTCAGATTTTTGAATCTCGAATCCATTCTTTTTAATCTCAAGTCTCAAATAGATCATGAAATCTGAGATTTTTCCACTTTTTCACAAATTTGACTCTAAAGGTATGACTTCAACGAGCACTTTTTGCAAAATTTCAAAAATTGAAAATTTTCAAACTCATTTTGTGACAGTTTTTCCACCCCAAAATAAAAAGAAATGATGCAGAAAGCTTTTTTTTATGTCAAAAACAATTTTTGTAGTTTTTTTTTTCCAAATTCAAATGGCGCTACCAAGAAACAAAAACTTTTATTTTTAAATTTCGTACTTTTTGCAAAAGGTGACCGTTGTAGTTATACCTTAAGTCTCGCAAATAGAAAACGACATTACAGAAGAAAAATATTAAACACCATAAGGCAACTATGTGTGACTCGTTCCTTGATTTGGCCGTTCCAATTTTAATTCAAAATAAACTATAATAAAAGAACGCACATAAAATGTTTTTGCACTCCGCGAACACAGCCTTAGAGACTCTTTGAGTTATCCGATTATCCGAGTTACCAACCTAAGAAATTCAATTTTACTCCAATCGAGTATCGATACTCGAACAAATTTCAATTTTTTATCCGCAGTCAGATTTAAGTTTAAGTTTTATCCGCAACTGCGTGTTGTATTTGTAATACATGGAAGCTCCAACTGCAGATGCGGATAGCTGTGCCAAAAAAACACGCCTAATGTGTACAACAATAATATACAGTCAGTCACAAAAGTAAGTACACAAGATGCATTAAACTACTTTCTGTTGCAATAGCTCTATGATTGCAATCATGTTGGCCTTGAAACAAGTTTAATCTGTTGTCCAACATGTATTCAGTTTGGATACATGCAAAAAAGGACAGTTATGTAAGCTCAACTCGTTGCTTTGGAGATAGCTTACAAAATTAAACTAATTTGTATGACAAAAGTAAGTACACAGTAAGAACATTCCATTGTTACACTTGCACAAATACGCACAATTTTGAAAAAAAGGTGAGTTTTTTTTCCAATTTTACATTTCCTTAATCTGTTTTGATTGTTTTTATGCAAAATTAACACTTCAATAGGACAAAAGTTGATATGGCTCCTAGAGGTAACCAACTTTCACAAGATTTGAAGGATTTGATAATCAAGCATCATCTAGAAAACAAAAGCATAAGGGATATTGCAAAAATAATTGATAAAAGCCCATTTACAATTCATAAAATAATAACAAAGTACTAACATACAGGAAACTCTAAAAATAATGCCCGCAGCGGACGCCCACGTATCTTCACACCTGCAGAAAATCGAATCATTATCCAGAAAAACAAAAGTAAACCTAAATTAAGTGCCCCAAAACTACAAGGAACAAGTCTCTGAAGAAATTGGTAAGCAATGTAACCCCCAAACTATTCGCCAATTTTAAAAAGTGATGGTTACAATGGTAGAAACATCAGAAAAATACCTTTTATAAATAAAATAAATAGAACAAAAAGAATTAAAATTTGCAAAAAAGCATCTCAAATATAATGCAACATTCTGGAACACCGTTTATTTTTCAGACGAGAAGTTTAACATTCATGGCTCGGATGGAAGGGGTAAAGTGTGGATCTATTCACACGTACCAGAATGTTGCATTATATTTGAGATGCTCTTTTGCAAATTTAATTCTTTTTGTTCTATTTATTTTATTAATAAAAGGTATTTTTCTGATGTTTCTACCATTGTAACCATCACTTTTTAAAATTGGCGAATAGTTTGGGGTTACATTGCTTACCAATTTCTTCAGAGGCTTGTTCTTGTAGTTTTGGGGCACTTAATTTAGGTTTACTTTTGTTTTTCTGGATAATGATTCGATTTTCTGCAGGTGTGAAGATACGTGGGCGTCTGCTGCGGGCATTATTTTTAGAGTTTCCTGTATGTGAGTACTTTGTTATTATTTTATGAATTTTAAATGGGCTTGTATCAATTATTTTTGCAATATCTCTTGTGCTTTTGTTTTCTAGATGATGCTTGATTATCAAATCCTTCAAATCTTGTGAAAGTTGGTTACCTCTAGGAGCCATATCAACTTTTGTCCTATTGAAGTGTTAATTTTGCATAAAAACAATCAAGACAGATTAAGGAAATGTAAAATTGGAAAAAAAACTCACCTTTTTTCAAAATTGTGCGTATTTGTGCAAGTGTAACAATGGAATGTTCTTACTGTGTACTTACTTTTGTCATACAAATTAGTTTAATTTTGTAAGCTATCTCCAAAGCAACGAGTTGAGCTTACATAACTGTCCTTTTTTGCATGTATCCAAACTGAATACATGTTGGACAACAGATTAAACTTGTTTCAAGGCCAACATGATTGCAATCATAGAGCTATTGCAACAGAAAGTATTTAATGCATCTTGTGTACTTACTTTTGTGACTGACTGTATATAGACATAGAGAGGCGGAGATACAAAGTGTGTACACATTACAATAGATTGAAATACAGAGATATACACCCCTATTAATAAACACAAAATAACCCTAACACAAGATTAACTCGTATCTCAAATCAGAATTCATATTAATAAACGTGTGTTAGCCTTATATGACAGTTGTATACAAACGGATAACTTATTTGGTCGATTTTTGCGTATAAGGACCGAATATCTTTTTATTTCAAAATGTTTGACAACAAATTTAGGTAGGTAATTTACTTATAGGGATAAGCAAAATTGCAATTGAAATTCGATCGTAATGCTTTGGAAAAAAAATTTTGGTTTACATTCTCTCCATAAATTTGGTGCGCTTTTTTTCTAGATTCAAGATGATAGCGCTGACATATGCGTGGCCTAAGACAACTTGAATTGGACTCAGTTGCTTTAAAACCCACTTTTGTTCAACTTTACCTACCGTGATGAAATAATTTATTCGATTTTTGATTGAATCGCAACTGCTGCAGTTACCAATCCTGTAGAACTTTTAAGGACAATTCCATACCTCCAGAAAATTGCAAATAGAATTTGGTGGACAAATAATGCAAATGCAAATACTTCATACCATTGACGTTTTTATTAAAATCATTAAAATTAAGACTTCCTTCGAATACAAGAAAATTTATTGTTTACGCCCTCCCCTTCATGATATTATCCACCCAATTGCACATAGAAGCGTGGAACATAATCATCATATTCGACTTGAAGGAACTACCAGCAATTGGATCGCCCAAATGGTACATCTCGGCGAATTTCTGAATTTTGAAGCTTCGGTGTGCTTCGCGTTTGTTCAAGCCTCTTCTCGGTAAAATTAATTTGCAGTTTTGTTTGTAAACCGAAAACGCAAAGCGAATGCAATCCAATATCTTTTGGTGGTCCAAAGAAAATATATGCCGACAAAACTTCACCTTTGTACATATATTCGCTTATTTTTATTTTAAAATAATCAAAAAACTATGAATTAATGACAACCAACCTTCAAACTCAAAAAAATACTAGATTTTATAGTACATTTTGGAGCTATTCAATGAATATCTAACACTAGGAAAAAATATGTTTATTAATAAACTTTTTATCAAATGAATAATTTCACTATCCGTGTGCTAGCTATAACGTGTGTTATCCAGTGGATAGGGTATTTTTATTAATAGGGCTGATAGAGAGGAAGGGTATACATATAACAGTATCAATGACCCCAGAAACGACATCCAGGTTTCTCAAACCAAACGTGACAACAAGAGCCTGACCGTGGAAGCAACAAGCAAGTATAAACGGCAGCAAATGTGTGGCTACCATCGACACCTGTGCCACGGGGGCGTCCATTTTTTTTTTTTTTTTTATAATTTGCACACACTAAAGGGACTTTTTATACCCACACAGACACAGTGAGCGCATTAAGAAAAGATGAAGGGGTTTAAAAGTAAGTGTCGGTGTACATGGTTTTGAATTCATCAACATTGCAATGACTGGGAAAGACAGAGTGTGGTAGGGAATTCCACATTCGCGTAGTACGGCTAAATAACGATTCTCTATACTTAAGTACTCCGACGTTGGGCTCGAGGGTAAACTGATGGGCATTCCTGGAAGTTCAAGTATTACGGTTGAATTGTTTAAGGGGAGGAATGCAACTGGCTATTTCTCTAGAGCACTTACCGTAGAAAAAACAGAGAGACACGAAACGTTACGACGGACGGTGGTCTAAAGGAGTGAATGAATCAGTGATGTCTTTATTACCGATCATTCTTGCGGCTCTTCTTTGTATACCATCCAAGAGGCTTAAGTAAGTTACTGGAGCACCAGCCCAAAGATGGGAATTGTACTCAAGACTTGGGCGGATATAGGTTTTTATAGATAATAGATAATTGTACTGCAGGACCTTATTAAGCAAACATGGCTTCACAACACCAATAGCAGTCGTCTAAGGACTGCAACTGGAGAAGCCGCAAAAGTTTATGGTGAGGTACGTTTTAAAGTCCGGATGTCAGAGTTGGAATTCTCTCACCTGTTCCTGGTAGCAGATATATGTGACGAGTGCATTGCCGGCGTCGATTTCATGAAAGAACACGGGGTGATATTGGACATCGGGAACCAAGTCCTGAAACAAGTCGAAACATCGAGATTCCGATGATCTATGGGACTTACTCGTTTGAGACCTCGTCATCTGTGAAAACCGTCTTCAAAGAAAATCTCACTTTGTATGCTAACCACCATGAATGAAAAGGGTCTGGTCGAAAACTCTAAAAGCTTTTGGGCGTCTCCAGTGGTGCTGGTCAAGAAGAAAGACGGATCAATCCGCTTTTGCGTGGACTATCGAAGGTTGAATGATGTGACCAAGAAGGATAGCTACCCTCTGCCTAGGATCAGCGATACTTTGGACGCCATGGAAGGAGCACAATGGTTCTCAACTTTGGACTTGAAAAGTGGATACTGCCAAGTAGAAATCCATCCTGGAGACAAAGAAAAGACAGCATTTTCAACAGGAAATGGATTGTGGCAGTTTAAAGTGATGCCGTTTGGACCATGCAATGCTCCAGCGACTTTTGAGTGCCTAATGGAATGCGTCCTGTAAGGACTGACATGGAAATCTTGCTGGATGGCGTCATTGGGACATATCATCTAATCCCATGGAGTTAAGACGGATCCTGATAAGGTTGACACCGTGAAGAATTGGCCAACTCCACAGGACAAACATCAACTCAGAAACTTTCTGGGTCTACAGATTATGGACGTTCTGCGAAAGATGCATAATGAGTTTCGGGAGGCCACCTAGGAGTAAACGCTAGAAAAGGTTCGACAACGATTCTACTGGCTATATGCAAGGGAAGATGTCGAGACGTTGTGACGAATATGCGATACCTGTGGTGCCACTAAAGGGCCAATAAAAAGAATCATAGCCGAATGCAGCAGTATAATGTCGGAGTACCCTTCGAACAGCGGCGACGCGTGCCTGTAAAATGTTGTCGTTAAAACCCAAAATACCCCGACATTACTGCTGCTCTATCATAAGTTTGACAAATTAACTTTTGGGCACAATCGAAATAATTAATTTGACTTATGATATGTTCAGACAGACTTTCTGCACTCTTGTTGTTACTTACATCGGAAAAGCCCAAAAATCGCTTTTCAATTATTCCGTTTATTTCCTTTTCAATTTCATTTGAAAAAAATGTGCACGACTGGATCGTACGAACTTGCTCCTGCATGCTAAAACTAAATATTTATGATTACTTAAATTGCAAAAAGTAGTGTTAAAATAAGAGATATACTTTGACCAATTCTGATTACACTCTTACTTACAGCTTACACTTAACTCACAAAAAAAAAACTCAATATATAAAAATAATTAGAATTCATTAAGAAAATTAAAATTTGAAAATGTACCTCATTACATTTCATTCCAAAAATTTAAATGCCAAACAAATTCAAACCTTATTCTTGATTTATTAAATTTTTTTTTAATTTTTATATATAATTTTTTATATATAAAATTTTTCAAAAATGTCTTAAAATTAATTTGGGTATGCAGTTTTCAAGACCATGTAAATATACATATTATACTCCAATTTGGATCTTTAAAATTGATCCGTTTTTAAGATACAGAATTTTGAAATAAAAGTTAAAAATATTTTTTAAAAATCCAAAAAAAAAATTAAAACTTTTTTGAAAACAAAATATTATTTAAACAATATATACGTACTTTCGAAAAAAACTTACGCTGATCGGACTTTCAGTTTTCGAGAAAATCTAATAAAAAAAAATGGTTCTATGGGAGGTACCGTTTTGGGGCAATACAAAATGTATTTTTTGACATAAAATATATGAATGTTTAAAAAAATAAAACTTGACGAAGTTTAAAAAAAATCGTAGGAGCCGTTTTGGAGAAAAAAAAAGTTTTGGTTTTTTGCCAAAAAAATCGTATGGTGGCTATCCTAAATATTGATCTTAAAACAAAAATACAAAAATTGGGATATGAGTTTTTGCTCAAACCTCTAGTTTTAAAATTTGAAGTCAATCGAACCAGTAGTAGATGCCTGTAAACTTTCCGACAGACATACAGACGGAATCGCCGGACCCACTTTTTTCGACTTCTCTATCATCGTAATGTCATATCTCATCCTCATCTAAATTTTTTTTTTACGAATTCAATACATGCCATATATTCTATGTCGTCGCAAGTAAAAAACTATGCTGGGCTAGTCTCATTATGTATTGTATGTATGTATATCGTATTTGGAATAAGAAAACAAAACGAAACAATGTGTGAGATGTGAGTACATTGCGTGGAAGGTGGATATGCTAGTCGTTCATGCACGACTTGAACAATATGACGCGTCGCCACTGCCTTCGAAAGGATTGCAGCAGACGTGGCGGGTCCAATTCTGGAAACAAATAATGGGTATTGCTATATTCTGGTCGTCATGGATTACTTCATCAAGTGGCCTGAAGCATACGCCATTCCAAATCAAGGAGCCAAAACAGTCGCAGACCAAATTGTGTTCAACTTGGTGAGCAGATTCGGCGTTCCATTGGAGCTGCACTCCGACCAGGGTAGGAATTTTGAATCAAACATATTCCAGGAAGTTTGTGGGCTTCTTCACATCAAGATGACAAGAACAACACCACTCAACCCACAATCTGACGGCAATGAAGACACGCTACGATATACGAGCGACAACAACAGATTTCCAAGCAGAAGATCGAGTGTGGCTTTACAATTCGCATCCATATACAGTCATTACAAAAATCAACGACATCTTGTACCGTACATCACGACCCCCTTCATCGCTTCAGTGGTGATGAGGATGATGGATTTTTCGGGACGATCAATCCTAAGGAGGGGGCAATGTAAAGCTTAAAGCTCTATTCACATGAGCACGACCAACGAACGACGAATGAATGAAGAAAAGTGATTTTAGATACGTTTGAAGCCGTATTTCCTTACAAATTCTGAACAAAACGATAAAAGTATAGTTTATGTTTGATTTGTGATACATTAATTAAATTTTTAATGTATACACTCTATGTATCTCTATCACTATCTTTATCTCTCTGTATCTCTGTCTATATGTAATGTGCATACATACACTCATTATCTCAATCACTCTAATATTGTGTTATTGCTGAATAATTATGTAGCAACAGTTTTATTTGTAGTTGTAAGTAATTGTGTATACACTAGGCCAGTTCCACCTAATAACATCTCACTGAGATCTCAATATCACTTTGACTGAGGCAAAATCATTTGGTGGAACATCATTGAATAAGAAGTACAGGAAGCGGTGTTAGCTACATGTACAGTGTACGTGAGTGAAGCAACAAAAATGTCTGGTGATGTCCATTTTAAGGGTATGTGCTGTCAATTTTTGGGGTATGTGCTGACAAACTTTGACTGTGTTTTCAGTTGAGTTCATGGGTGTATTATTTCTGTTCGTGATGGTAAGGCGCTGCAATTCGTTGAGTTCCCGTAGTGTGAACGGTTGTTTTGAATAGTTCTTTCATCGTGTTTCGAAACGTTTTTATTTGTTGGTTGTATTACAATGGGCGTAATAAACGTGATGAATTACTGATGAAAAATCAAGAAAATGTACTGGAAAATAAAAAAATTAAATATTAAAAACCGTGCACATGCAAATTTAGTGTGAAAACACCATGCATCCTAAAAAAAGAATTGAGATTGAAAAAAAGTTGAAGCATAATCGATGAAATCTAGATTCAATCAATGTTTGCTTGGCGCCCCTGAGATAAACTATTCAACTGCAGACCAGCCCTGTTGTAATGCGTTTGTGTTTGTAAAAATCACACTACTTAGAAAAATGGTTCAATTCTTGTTCATAAGACCCCTTCCTGTACTTCTTATTCAATGGGTTATTCAATGCGAAGTGCCAAAGTGCATGCACCAGCTCATCTGCCAAATTTGGTCGGAGGAAAGCATGCCCGATGAATGGAATCTCAGCATCGTATGCCCGATCCTCAAAAAAGGAGATCTCCTGAACTGCACCAACTACAGAGGTATAAGTCTGCTAAGGAGTAACATCGCCTATAAGATCTTGTCTGCCGTGCTGTGTGAACGTTTGAAGCCCTTCGTCAACAACCTGATAGGTCCTTATCAGTGTGGCTTCAGACCCGGAAAGTCCACCATCGATCAAATATTCACCCTACGGCAGATCTTGGAGAAGACCCAGGAACTTCAAATCGATACCTACCATCTTTTCATCGATTTCAAGGCCGCGTATGACAGCGTCTATAGAGACCAACTATATAGAGCAATGTCTAGTTTTGGCATCCCAGAAAAACTCATCCGTCTGTGTAAGATGACAATGGAAAATTCACGCTGTTCCATCATGGTCGGAAAAAACCTAACGGACGCTTTTGATGTCAAAAAAGGTTTTAGACAAGGCGATGCGCTGTCATGCGATTTCTTCAACATCATTCTTGAAAAGATTGTGCAAAGCTCCAATGTCAACACCAGAGGCATAATCTTTCAAAAGTCCGTCCAGCTACTAGGATACGCAGACGACATTGACATAATTAGAAGAGCACAGCGTGATGTCAGTGGCGCGTTTGTGAGCCTTGAGACGGAAGCCAGGAAGATGGGTCTAGCGGTTAACGAGGGCAAGAACAAGTTAATGCTGTCGACAAGAAAGGACAACCAACATCGACGTCTTGGAGCAAATGTCAAAATAGACAGATTTAACTTGGAGGTAGTTAGGGACTTTGTCTACCTGGGATCCGCTATCAACTCAGACAACAACACCAGCGCTGAAATCAAACGAAGAATCACTCTTGCTAAACGCTGCTTCTTTGGACTTAGAAGGCAATTGAGTAGTAAAGTCCTCTCCCGAGCAACTAAAGTAACACTCTACAAAACCCTCATCATCCCGGTCCTCATGTATGGTGCAGAGACATGGATTATGACAACATCTGATGAAAACGCTTTGGGCTGCTTTGAGAGAAAAATTCTTCGAGTGATTTTTGGTCCTGTCTGCATTTATGGAGAATGGAGACGAAGATTCAACCAAGAACGAGCTGTACAGCGACACTGACCTAGCCAGAAAAGTTAAGGTCCAACGACTTAAGTGGTTTGGTCATGTTGAGCGAATGGAAAATAATGCTCCGGCTCGTAGTCTTCGAATCCAATCCGGAAGGACGTCGCAGAAGAGGAAGACCGCGACTCCGGTGGAGCACACAGGTGGTAGAGGAGCTGAACCAACTTGGCGTGCGAAACTGGAGACAGTTAGCCAGGGACCGAGCTGGCTGGAGAAGTTTGTTGGGTGAGGCCCTGGTCCGACCTGGACTGTAGCGCCACCATAAGTAAGTAAGTTACATGAAACTGAACAAACTATAGCCAACTCTTGAAATTGTTTCAAGTTTATACAAGGCCAAATGGGTGAAAAGAAGTGAATAACTAAGCATTCATTTTATTTACGTTTTATTTTTATTACAAAAAGGAAACTATCATATATTTTCTACTTTATCTTAAGAAAAAAAACAGTGGAGAATCTTCACATTTTATTTAATTTGTTATAAACAAAATCCTTTGATCAGTCATATCAAATTGCCGGTGGTGCATAGCAAACTAAAAAAAAATAAAACAATTTTTCTAACGTGTATCGCCCCTTCGTAAAAATCGAAAGGGCTATTCTTTTATTTTCTCTATTGAAACAATTCTAGATTCTTCATTTCATTTTTTTTTTATTCAGTCGAAAATATGACTTGATTTAACAAAATTTGCAAAATAAAACCAAATGAAGAAAACTCTTAGAAATTAATCAATAAATTAATTTAAATTAAATCATACAAAAAAAAAAAAACATGATCTTAGTTTGTGTTTTGAAATGCCTTAACTTAGTGGAGAATTTTTTAGTTTTGTGTGAGCGCTGTTTTAATTTTATTATTGGAGAGTTTGGGGTTCATGGTTTTTATTCTTTGACGCCCTCTCCATTTGTTCTCCCCTGTCAATCTTATCTCTCCTATAACTCTTAGATCTCGTCTCGGAACATTTTTGTTGTTTACAGTTCATCCTTTAAGTCGTCACCTTCTTCTGTTGGTGGCACACCTCCTTGTCCCTGATACAATTTGGCAATGATAGGTTGCACTATGCTTTCCAGTTCTTTCTTTTGTTTTTTGTATTCTTCTGGATCGGCATCGGCGTTCTGTTCCATCCACTTGATCTTCTCGTCGATGGCTTCTTCCATTTTGGTCTTCTCTTCTTCGCTCAATTTGGCACCGAGTTTCTCCTTGTCGCCGATTTGGTTCTTAAGACTGTATGCGTAGGATTCGAGTTCGTTCTTTGATTCGACGCGTTCTTTGAGTTTCTTGTCTTCGTCGGCGAATTTTTCGGCATCCTTGATCATGCGATCGATGTCATCTGGTGTCAGACGATTCTGGTCGTTGGTGATGACGATCTTTTCCTTGTTACCGGTGCCCTTGTCTTCGGCACTGACTTGCAAAATACCGTTGGCATCGATTTCGAATGAAACTTCGATTTGTGGAATGCCTCTTGGTGCTGGTGGAATGCCTGTGAGATCGAATTTACCCAACAAATGGTTGTCCTTGGTCATTGGACGTTCACCTTCGTACACTTGAATTGTCACTGTGTGTTGGTTGTCTGAGGCAGTCGAGAAAATCTGAGATTTCTTTGTTGGAATGACTGTGTTACGTGGAATCAACTTAGTCATAACACCTCCGACAGTTTCAATTCCCATTGTCAATGGATTCACATCAAGCAAGACAATGGCATCGGTATCTTGTTCACCAGACAGTACACCAGCTTGAACGGCAGCTCCATAAGCAACAGCTTCATCGGGGTTTATACCTCGGGATGGTTCCTTGCCTCCGAAGAAGTCTTTAACCAATTGTTGTACCTTGGGAATACGAGTCGAACCACCAACTAAGACAATTTCATGTACATCCTTCTTGTTCATGTCAGCATCCTCGAGTACCTTCTGTACTGGTTTTAATGTCGATCGGAAAAGATCCATGTTCAATTCTTCGAACTTTGCGCGGGTGAGAGTTTCAGAGAAATCCTCACTTTCGAAGAACGATTCAATTTCGATGCGAACTTGATGACTTGACGAAAGAGCACGTTTTGCCTTCTCAACTTCACGACGCAATTTCTGTACGGCACGATTGTCCTTGCGGATGTCCTTTCCACGTTTCTTCTTGTACAACTTTATAAAGTGATCCATCACACGCTGATCGAAATCTTCACCACCCAAATGAGTATCACCATTTGTAGCAACGACTTCAAACACTCCATTGTCAATGGTCAACAATGACACGTCAAAAGTACCACCACCCAAATCGAAGACCAACACATTCTTTTCACCTTCCTTCTTGTCTAGACCATAGGCAATAGCAGCGGCAGTTGGTTCGTTAATAATACGCATAACATTCAGACCAGCAATGACACCAGCATCTTTGGTTGCTTGACGTTGGGCATCATTGAAGTAGGCCGGCACTGTGACGACGGCGTGTGTGACCTTCTTACCGAGATAAGCTTCAGCTGTTTCCTTCATTTTACCCAAAACCATGGCGGAGATTTCTTCGGGAGCGAAGACTTTGTTGCCCTGCGAGGTAGCTACACTAATGTGTGGTTTTGAATTCTTTTCGACAACCTTGAAGGGGAAGAATTTGATGTCGTGTTGAACATTCGAGTCGGACCATTCACGACCGATCAAACGCTTAGCATCGAACACTGTGTTCTCGGGGTTGGTAGTCAATTGATTTTTGGCAGCATCACCGATGAGACGTTCACCGTCGGCAGTGAAGGCAACATACGATGGTGTGATACGATTACCCTGGTCGTTAGCAATGATTTCAACTCGGCCATTCTTGTAGACTCCGACACTGAAAAAAAAAAAATAATAAATAAATAAATATTTTTTTTCTTTATAAGAACATCAGTGTCAACTTACCAGGAGTATGTGGTTCCCAAATCAATACCAATCACAGTTCCAAGTTCCTTGTCTTTTTCCTTCTTCTCTTCTCCAAAAGAAAGCCCAACAAAGGCCACAACGGCCAATAATATGCATAACCTCATTCTGTATGTTTATAGCTGCAAATAAGAATTTTTTTTTATTAATTGAATTCCCCATCAGGTTCTGCTTCGTATAGTTCATAATTCTTTCACTAGGTATGTCGTTTGAAGGTAAATGACCTTAAAACCAAATTGGCTCTCAACCGTTTTGTTGACCTACTTAACACGCTTCGGTTCTTGTGAAAGTCAACGTGTTAACAAACTAAACGTGATTCAAATAAAATATGCAAACCAGAACATTGGCCGCAATTATTAAGTCTACACTCTTTACAAGTTCAATATGCGGAGATCTTGGTGCAAACTTGACAGGAAAAGAAACCATTTTAAGGTGATCTTTAAATAGAAACTGGTTTGCGGCATACACCAACCGGTAGCGGCGTCCAATGACACGTTTGACCGTAATCAATAGAAATTTTATGTTTTCTTCTTTGATATTTAATATTTTGGAATTAGATAAAGATTATGTTCTTGATATCGACAAATTCTCCGAAAATGTTAATGAAGTTGGAGACAAAGCTTAAGTGACCGCACTTTGAATATCAATTTAATGGATGATGTGGCGAAAGACTTTGTTTTGCAATTTCATCAATGACGTGTACTTCTGTAGAATGATGAATGACATTACAGTAAATCGGTCTAAAATGTTTGTTCAGCACAGTTTGGAACAGAAGAGACATTTGCTGTTCCAACCTTGAAACAGTTTAGGACAGGATTTTCTGTTCCATCATTTTAGCTAGAACACTTTAGTGTTCTAAACTGGTCTGAAAGCTGTGCTGTGCTGTCTTTTCTTCTCTCTGAACAAAGCTTATGAAGCAAACGCCCACACATTTTCACCGTTCACAACCAATCACGTACGTAGGTTCGTTCTTTCGTAGCGTAGATCTGAGAATTGTAATTTGTTCTTGTTCTTATGTTACCGACACGTCAGCTTTCTTATAGTTTTTGTTTAATGGTTTAGTTTGAATTTTAGAGGATTTTGTTGAATTTTACATTTACACATCCACTTAACATTTCCATTGGTTTCGTATTTTCATACATTAACTTATGGGAAAAAAGCGTTTGGTAGGAGAAAAGGCAGAAAAGCTCTGCATCAAGCAGGATGATGACGTAGCATCTCTCCAAACTCACACAGTCTTATCGCTCTACAAGAGTCGTTGCTATGGACTCTCCATGAAAAGAAATTTTATTCTAGAACATTATTGCATTCAACAAAATTTAAATTTTGAGTCTTTGCTGCAAAATTAACATCACAAATGATGAAATTGTTTCAAAACTTTGTATTTTTTTTACTATTAACACTTCTGTTTGAACTTGAGCTCCAATTTGGTCTCCAAAAAAAGTAGGTATTTTTTTAAAGTTGGTCAGGCTCGGTGAATTTATCACTGTTTCTTTTTCTATTTAGAGTACTTACATTATAATTAGTTGTTGTGCACAAAAAAATAATAATTTTGTATTGTATATAAATTATCCGTTGTATGTTCCAATTGGAAAATCACAAAAGTTGTTTGAACGTTCGCTGGCTAAAATGTATATTTTAATGTTCTCTTTATGGCGTGTAAATTTCAACTGAATAGCTCTCCGAGCCGGCTGCCTATTTTTACCCCTTAAAATCTAGCGTGGTGTTATCTGATTGGTTAGTTAGTTGTCAGTTTTGCTTGATTGTTATTGGCCCACGTTCGGAATGAAGTGGCTCTCTTTTCGAGGTGTTTCTCGAAAATTTCTTATGTGATTAGGCTGACATCGCGTGAGTGATAGAAGATTTAAAAGCTTAGGTGGTGGTTATATTTCTTTCGTTGTATATGGAGACAGCTAGTATTATTGGTGTTTTCGATTTTTTGTGCTGCATCCCAAAAAGAAAAAACAAAATCCCAATACCAAACTTTATAAAAAAAAAGAGATTTGGCAGGTCTCAAGATGGCACTATAATCGATTGTCAGATCGCGGTAACACCTAACCCGGCGGCCACACGAGCAAGTTGGCATACAATCAAATATTTTAATCGCACAATCAAACTCTTAGTACTTGTTGCGAATTTTGAAGCCAGTAAACGAGCAAGTAGAAAGGCAAGTAATTTGACAGCTTTTGCCAAATTTATCAAAATGAACACAATTAAATAAGAATATTAGTTGAAGCGAGAGTTTAAATTTCTTTTATTGTTGGTGACATCTTCGAAATTCAAATTTTGTTGTTTCTTAGATGTCGCCAACAAAAAAAGAAATTAAAACTCTCTTACTTATTGTTTTCAATGGAATCAATATTCGATTAATTGTATTTAAATTGAAGAAAATATTCTTTATTAAAAATGAACAAACAATATTGAAAAAGATTTGAATCGAGAACAATAAATTTTCTAAAACAAGTTTTGATATAAACATAAAAACATTCTCAGTTTAAACAAACATAAACAAAGTACAAAATATGTTAAAGTATAAATTAACATTAAAGATAATATTAATTGACTTCAACACTTTCCCTTGTTAATTGATTTTTAACATTTCAAAACAAACCCATTTCGCTGCATAACAGTTTCAGTCTTGGACATGGAAGGGGTTTAGTCATGATATCTGCAACTTGTTTTTCGGTTGATATCTGTTGGATTTTAATTTTTCCTTCGGTTACTTTTTCTCTGATGAAAAAGTGTTTCGTGGCGATGTGTTTAGTTCTTCTGTGGAATTCTGGGTTTTGAGCCAATCTTACAGCTGCAGAATTGTCCACTTGGAGAACCGGAATCTGTTTTAATTTGACCATTCCTTCGAATAATCGGCATAGCCAAATTATTTCTTTAGCTGCTTCATTCGCTGCAACGATTTCAGCTTCAGTAGTTGATGTTGCAACCATGGCCTGTCTTTGGCTGAGCCAGGAAATAGCTCCACCTGCGTGAGTTATAACAACACCAGAAGTTGAACGCCCAGTGCTTTGGCATCCACCAAAATCAGCATCACTATAACATTGTAGGATTCTGGTTTTGTCATTTTTCTTGTATTCAATTCCTAGATCCAAAGTTCCAGCTATGTACCTGAACACTCTTTTAACTTTAGATACATCTTCTTTGGATGGATTCTCTAAGCTTCTTGATAAAAATCCTACTGTGTATGCTAGGTCTGGTCTAGTTCCTAGCATTAAATACATCAGCGCACCAACTGCTTGTCTATACGGAAAATTGTGGTTTTCATCATCTACTTTCCCTGTTTTTGAAGTTTCTGTAGTTTTCACAATTGGTGTAGAAATTGGCTTGCATTCAGAAAACTGAAAACGATCGAGGATTTTTCTTGCGTGTGCTTTTTGGCTGACTTTTATTCTTTCTTCATTCTGTTCTATTTCTAGTCCCAAAAAGAACGTCGCTTTCTTCGAGGTGATCTTGAATTCGGTTTTCAGTTCTTCGATAAATTTCTCTAATTCGTATTGATCAGTTGAACCAACCAGCCCATCATCTACATACAGCACAAGAACAAGTTTCTTTCCGTTTCTTTCCCTCATATATAAACAAGGATCAGCTTCACTAACTCTGAATCCTAGTTTAGATATGAAACTACCAAAACGCTTGTTCCAACACCTAGAGGACTGTTTAAGACCATATAAACTTTTCATTAGTCTGCATACCTTATCGGTTCCATCTTCGTATCCAGCTGGCTGTTTCATGTAGATGACTTCTTCTAAATCACCGTACAAGAAAGCTGTTGAAACATCAAACTGAATGAGGTGCATCTTTTCGCTAGCAGCTATACTCAGAACTGATCTTATAGTCCCCATCTTTGCTACTGGGCTGAAAGTTTGACAATAATCGATACCTTCTCGTTGGCTAAATCCCTTGGCCACTAGTCTTGCCTTGTATTTGTCAATGCTGCCATCTGGATTTTTCTTTAGACAATATACCCACTTGCAAGGTATTGCTTTTGCTCCTCTTGGCAATGTTGTCAACTTCCAGGTTTGATTTTGTTGCAATGATGTCATCTCTCTTTCCATAGCTTTCACCCACTCTGATTTTTCTTTGCTGTTGATAGCTTCTTGGAATGTTTCAGGAATCGAAGAAAAATTGACATAATCTTCCGCTGCCATGACATAATCCTCCAGATTTTTAGGTCTTCTTAAAGTTGTTCTGTTTCTTAGATTTCTCTGGCCTTGTTGGTTTTGCTGGTCTTCTTGGTCTTGTTGGATTACATCTTCATCAAGTTCTTGATTTTCACAGTTGTTGTCACTCGCAGTTTCGTACTCATCCGAATATATGCTACTCTCTGCAATTTGTTCTTCATTTTGCTCTTCCCCGGTTGGGTCAACATCTTTGAAGGGTAACTTGATTGCATTTTCACATAGTATTGGATTTTCCTGAAATTTAACATCTCTTGACAGGATAACTTTGTTCTGTTCCTTGATGTAAATTCTGTATCGTTCATCACCATCATATCCAACAATATAGCCTTTAACTGCTTTTCTGTCCATTTTCTTTCTCTTTTGAACTGGAATATGGGTGTAGCAAGTTGAACCAATTATTCTTAAGTGCTTGATTCTCGGCTTCTTTCCAATCCACAATTCATATGGGCAAACTCCATCTACTGATGACTTCCCAGTTCGGTTCAGGATGTACACCGAGGTGTTAACAAGTTCCGCCCAAATTGCTTCTGGATACTCAGCTTCTCTACTTGAATACTTTAAAGTTCTTGCCATTTCAATTAAAGTTCGGTTTTCACGTTCACTGCCGCCATTCTGCTCTGGAGTGTATGGCGCTGTCAGTCTTTGGGTGATTCCATTTAATTGAAGAATCTCTTTTACTTCTCTGTTGTCAAATTCACCGCCATTGTCACTCAATAACTCTTTAATCGGATGACCCAAGATCTTGGCATTATCAATCACTTCTTTTAATACATTCTTGACGTCAGATTTGTGTTCTATGGCGAAACCGTACCGGAATTTAGAGAAGCTATCTTTAAAAACAACGAGATACTTTTTCTTCTTAAAAGAATCGCTAAAGGGTCCGCATACGTCGGTGGACATAAGCTCTCCTGGTATTGTCGCTTTTCTTCTCGTTCCGAAAGGTAGTCTATGTGCTTTGCCATATATGCACGGCTCACACAAATTCTGGTCAATCTTAACTTTGATGCCTAATTCTTTTTCTATTATCTTTTTGACGTGTCGCTTGTCTTGATGTCCAAACTTCTTGATACAGTTGTAGTGTCGTATCATCTCCAACCAGTACATTGAACTGAATATCTGACTTCACTTTCGAAACAATTGGTGTGATCGCTGCCTTGTACAAAGATCCGTTCACATGACGATATCCACGTAACACTATCTTGCCATTAACATCAAGCCAACACTGTGTAGTTGTGGACTTGAAAACACTGTTTCGATTTCGGTCTTGAGCGGCTAGAACAGAAAATAAATTTCTCGAAATAGAAGGTACATACCAAACATCATTCAAGGTCACTTCTTCATTGTTGTGAGTTGATTGGACTTTGATTTTCCCTTTTCCAACAGCTGTAAGAGTTTCTTTTCCAGCAGCTTAAATTTGACATGAACTCTCAAATACTTCAAAATCGATCAACCAGTCTCGACAGTTGGTGACATGTCTTGTAGCACCATTATCGATCCACCAATCCATTGAATTTAGTTCAGTTGCATAGGCATTATTGCAAACAGACACTAAGGATGCATTTGTATCAACAATGTTGCTTGGATTTCTGCTAAAATTCACGTCTTTTGCTGGTTTTCCTTCAGCTAACCACTTCTTGCAGTCTCGAACCCAATGACCTCTTTTCTTGCAAAAATTACAAATATCTTCTTTCTTGTTTCTTGAATAATTTTGTTTTGGTCGAACTTCTTGCTTCTTTTTGTCGAATCTTGATGCAATTAGCGCCTCTTGAGCTAAATTATCGTTTTCTTCTGTTTTCTTGAAATTTCTTTCATACATACAAAGCTGCGTGGTCAACTCATCAAATGTCTTGGCTTCATCTTTTGTGAGTAACATCCAACTTGATCTGAAAGTATCAAATCTTGATGGTAAAATATGCAGGACTTTGCATACCAACATCAAGTCTGGTAACGTGTTCTCTTTCTTAGCTTTGAGACCACTATTCAGATCGTTCCATAAACCTCTGAGCTTCGCAATGTGTGTGGAAACATCTTGAGAAGGATTCCAACTGAATGCAAAGAGATCAGTGCATATCTTGAATAGTTGATCCTTCGATGTTGCTTCAAATTGCTGTTTTAAAGCTTCCCACGCATCATGTGCAGTCTCTTTATCCATTATTTTCTGATAAACTTCTTCTGTGACCGAGCTTGTTATCATCGATTTAGCGTAGCTATTCGCTTTTCGATATAAGTTGCTCATTTCTTTATGTTGACTTATTTCTTCTGCTTTAGCTGTCGCTGATAAAGGATCTGGCTTCTTCAGAATTCCATCTATTGCATCTAGCGCTCCCTCATGGTAGTCAAGTAAGTCTCGAATTTTTCTTTTCCAAATCGGCCAATCTGTCTCACCAGCCAAAAGCTTGATATGCTTTGCTAAGTCCATCTTCAAATAGACTATATCTCACGGTTCACAAATAACGAAAATTAAATTCAAATAAAAACAAATTAATCAATATTGCATACTGGGCCCATAACCTATTGTTTTCAATGGAATCAATATTCGATTAATTGTATTTAAATTGAAGAAAATATTCTTTATTAAAAATGAACAAACAATATTGAAAAAGATTTGAATCGAGAACAATAAATTTTCTAAAACAAGTTTTGATATAAACATAAAAACATTCTCAGTTTAAACAAACATAAACAAAGTACAAAATATGTTAAAGTATAAATTAACATTAAAGATAATATTAATTGACTTCAACATTACTTACATACTCATGGTGGCACTTCAGTCCAGGTTGGATCAGGGCCTCACCCAACAAACTTCTCCATCCAGCTCGGTCCCTACCTAGCTGTCTACAGTTTCGCACGCCAAGTTGGTTCAGCTCCTCTACCACCTGTGTGCTCCACCTGAGTCGCGGTCTTCCTCTTCTGCAACGTCCTTCTGGGTTGAATTCGAAGACTCTACGAGCCGGAGCATTATTTTCCATTCGCTCAACATGACCCAACCACCTATGTCGTTGGATCTTTACTTTTCTGGTTAGGTCAGTGTCGCTGTACAGCTCGTACAGTTCTTGGTTGAATCTTCGTCTCCATTCTCCATTAATGCAGACAGGACCAAAAATCACTCGAAGAGTTTTTCTCTCAAAGCAACCCAAAGCGTTTTCATCAGATGTTTTCATGGTCCATGTCTCTGCACCATGCATGAGGACCGGTATGATGAGGGTTTTGTAGAGTGTGACTTTAGTGGCTCGGGAGAGGTCTTTACTACTCAATTCCCTTCTAGGTCCAAAGAAGCAGCGATTGGCAAGAGTGATTCTTCGTTTGATTTCAGCGCTGGTGTTGTTGTCTGAGTTGATAGCGGATCCCATGTCCTTAACTACCTCGAAGTAAAATCTGTCTATATTGACGTTTGCTCCAAGACGTCGATGTTGGTAGTCCTTTCTTGTCGACAGCATTAACTTGGTCTAGCCCTCGTTAACCGCTAGACCCATCTTACTGGCCTACGTCTCAAGACTCACAATCGCTCCACTGACATCACGCTGTGTTCTTCCAATTTTGTCAATGTCGTCTGCATGATAACGCATCGCCTTGTCTAAAACCTTTTTTGACATCAAAAGCGTCCGTTAGGTTTTTTCCGATAACGATGGAACAGCGTGAGTTATCCATTGTCATCTTACACAGACCGACGAGTTTCTCTGGGATGCCAAAACTAGACATTGCTCTATATAATTGGTCTCTATAGACGCTGTCATACGCGGTATTGAAATCGTTGAAAAGGTGGTAGGTATCGATTTGAAGCTCCTGGGTCCTCTCCAAGATCTGCCGCAGGGAGAATATTTGATGGATGGTGGACTTTCCGCGTCTGAAGCCACGCTGATAAGGACCTATCAGGTTGTTGACGAAGAGCTTTAAACGTTCACACAGCACGGCAGACAAGATCTTATAGGTGATCTGAAGGAGACTTATACCTCTGTACTTGGTGCAGTTCAGGGATCTCCTTTTTTGAAGATCGGGCATACGATGCTGAGGTTCCATTCATCGGGTATGCTTTCCTCCGACCAAATTTTGCAGATTAGCTGGTACATACTCCTAACCAAATCATCTCCAGCTACTTTGTACAGTTCGGCGGCTAGTCGGTCTGCTCCAGCGGCTTTGTTCGACTTTAGGTTAGATATCTCTATCTTCACTTCGTCAAGGTCGAGTGGGTGGAATTGTTGGCCTTCCGCACGCAAATTGAATGGTTCTGTATTGCCGACAGTGTTGCCACTGGTTTTCCATGTCTTGTGCTGGCAGCAAAGGGGTTCTGAGGAGATTTTCGGAGACTAGATCGGAAAGGGATCTAGCAATCTCTTGCGTTGTAGCCGTTTGACGTCGAATTTCCTCCTAGCATTTTCGCGTGTTGGCCTTGATCGAGATATCTGTATTCGTACCTTGGCTACAACAAGGTAGTGGTCCGCGAGTCGATGTTGGCATCTCGGAATGTGCGGACATCTTGCATGCTAGAGAAGTGTCGTTCGTCGATCGCAATGTGATCAATTTGGTTGACGGTTGATTGGTCAGGAGATTTCCATGTTCCCTTGTGGATATCGAGATGTGGGAAACGCGTACTTGCTACTATTACGTCTCGCCCCACAGCGAAGTCGATTAGCCTTAATGCGTAATCGGAGGTCGTGTTGTGTAGGCACATGGCTTACACGATTATAACCACCCAGGTTACCATTCAAATCTCCAAGGACAATTTTAATGTCATAGCTAGGGCATTGCTCATAGGTCTTGTCGAGGAGCTCGTAGAACCTGTCTTTGGTGTCATCATCCTTTTCTTCAATGGGGGGCGTGAGCGCAGGTGAGGCTGATGTTGGTGAATTTAGCCTTGATATGGATTGTAATGATGCGCTCATTCACTGAGTTTAAACTCAAGACCCAGTGGCGGATTAAGCGTTGAGGGCGCCATATGCAAGCATTTCATCGGCGCTCCTATATTGAACAATATCTCAAAGGTTCTTTACTTTGATCAAAACCGATGCACGCAGTCCTGGAGCAGCAAGTCTTATCTCTTAAGAAGATTTTCCCATCACGAATTCTCTATTTTCCCATTGTTTAAAATCCAATCAAAATTTGACTTGGGGTTTTCATGCTCTTCAGGAGATTTCCATTTTACCATTTCAAAACTAATGCATTTCAAATTTTCCATTTTTCATTTTTTTTTACTTTTTCTTGCTTTCCAGTTCCCCATCACAAATTTTCCAGTTTCCCATTGAATAATAATGAGTTTTCCGAGTTCTTTTCGAAAGTCCATTTGTAAATGTTCCAGTTTTCCATTTAAAAACCACTGTACCTGCAATTGCATGCAATTTTCAAATCAAAGAGTTTTCCGAGTTTCATTCGAAAACCCATTTTTAAAAGTTTTTCATTTGAAAACCAATGCATCCACAATTTCATGCGATTTTTTATTTGAAAACCAATGAGTTTTTAGAGTTTTTCATTAAGAACTTTCTATTTTTCCATTCGAAAACCCATTTTGAACCAAGAAATTCCAAGCAAAAAAAATCTAATTTCCGACCTTTGTTTGGTTTTTCCAGTTTTCCCAATCTTCCATGAGGTTTTTCCATTTTTTTTTTTTCACAGAAATCGTTACTGAATACAACAGTATCAATATTTGATGGAAGCGATTTAATAATTTCTTAGCTTGATTTTGACTGTCATAATTGATCTCCAAATAATAACATAGCATGTACCTAAAGTTTAAATATAACCGTCATCTTAGACTTCGAATTTTTTTCAGCATTTACTGCGCCATCTATGTATGATTGATTATTATAGACTACCAAATTCGGTTGAAAAAAAGCACAGTTCTAATAATAATTGATATTAATGGTTTGTGTCGAAGATAAAAAACCATTGCACTCTGTATGAATAAAGTGAATATGTAGGCGACTTATTCGCAATAAGTGTGCAGAACGAAGCGTACGTTGATAGCATGGTTGCTTTGTGATGGGCTCTTGAACTGAACGTCGCGAGTTCGAATCCAGAGGAGCTCTTGAATGCTTTTATTCTTGCAATGATGGTCAAAGGTAATTTACGACTGAAATTTAATGTTGGAAACATGTTTCTGAGCAAGAATTTCTTTTCGTAATATTTTATCCGAATGATAATTATATTGGTTTGTTTTGTTTTGTTTTTTTTTTTTTTGTATATTTTATATGCATGTACATTCGAATTATGTATTGTGCTAAAAATTATGGATTGTTATTACATCGATAGTGCTTTTGTCCAATTGGATTTGTGTGTCGGTAGTCGGTGATAACCTGAACAGTTTAAAGAAGAAAAAAATCGTATGAGTGGGGGGGGGGGATCTATGCACTTTATTAAGGCAAAATACAAAATTAAAAATGAAATTTTAATATGCCATGACAAACTAGTTAACTTCACTGATCAGTTATAACAAGATTGGAAACCTACCTACGTTTTACACTCCAAATACCTCAAAACTTATTTTATTCAGACACCCATACTCTTGCAGCAAACTTGCTTTTTATTATGTACGCAATTGTGTCTTTAGCTTGTAGGCAAATGTCAATGTGACAGCAAGCTTTCCCATCTTGTTATAACTGATCAGTGCAAAGATTAAATATGTAACAAGATGGGAAACTGACTTACGTTTCACTCCCTAGATCATTGAGAATATAATAATGCCTAGAGTCGCGACTTCGGGTGTTCGCTCTCTTTTTGCCTACAAGCTGCAATTTGGTCGTTTTCACTAATCTCTATATTACACTGGATAGTGTATTACCTACAAAATATAACAGTTTTTTTTACTCCATTTGAAGATGACAGCCAATGTCCCTTTTCGATTTTTTGTGGGGCAGAAAAAAAAATTTACTCACGGCTGAGTACTCACTTTTTTTCACCTCGTACACAGATTCACGGACACGAAAAAGAGAGGATTGTGAGAGTTCACCTCAGAAAAATTTTCGAGGGTGTTTTTGGCAAGGGAGGAAAAGGTCGCGACTCTAGGTATTATATATTCTCTATGCTATCAGATAAAGTCGAAGAGAGCTTAAAGAAAGCCACATCTAACGACCATTAGTCTTAACCCAGAAAACTGTGTTGACCTTGACAGACCGGCTCATCACTTAGTGCAGTGTTAGTTGTTAGTAGGCAATCTAAAACAAACGAACACTTACACAAAAAAATGACAAAATTATACAAATACAAACAAATAAAAACAATACATGAATAGACAACAATTAAAACAATTAAGAGCGTGCTACACTGGTTTTAAGTATAGTTTTTAATTTATTCTTATTAATATGAAAGTCAATAAGATCCGTATAATGATTCAAAAGCCTACTCATCCTTGTCAAGGGCTCATGCATTCCATAATTGATCCTATGTCTTGGGACTTTTATTAGATCGATGCTGCGAAGGTGATAACCTCCTCCTCTATAGTAAAAAAGTATAGCACTAAGAAGGTCTGGTGCATCTGTGACGCCTGTTATGAGTTGATGAAGGAAAACTATATCATTGTTGGTCCTTCTTTGAGACAACGTTTGCATTTAAAAAATTGATACTCTGTCCTCATAAGAAGGAATATTTTGAGGATCATGCCTTTTAATGCGAAACGAGTAAAATTACGTTGCACCGATTCTAACCTGTCAATATGAACGTCATAATAAGGACTCCAAATCTGTGAAGCAAATTCAAGATGTGGACGAACAAGGCAATTATAAAGAGACGTTAGAATCAAGAAATTCTTTTGACCACCGCTTAACTAACCCCAACATAGAATTAGCTTTATTAACAATCTTGTTAATATGCTCCGTAAAACCTAGATTCTGTGTAAAAAGAACCCCTAGGTCCTTTGCTTTAAGGACACGAGAAAGAATCTTACTTACTTAAGGTGGTGTTACAGTCCAGTCTCCAGTTTTGCACTCCAAGTTGATTGTGGTCCTCTTCCACTTGAGTGCGCCACCTGAGTCGCGGTCTTCCTCTCCTCTCCTGAGTCGCGATCTTCCCCCTCCTCCGCTCTAAATGACCGAGCCATCTGAGTCTCTGGACCTTGGCCCACCTGGTTAGGTCCATGTAGTTGTACAACCCGTAAAGTTCGCTGCTGAATCTTCTTCGCCATTCCCCTTCAATGCACACGGGGCCAAAGATGACCCAAAGAACTTTCCTCTCGAAACAGCCTAAGGCACTTTCATCCGATTTTGTAAAGGTCCATGCTTCCGCACCATACAGCAGGACTGGGATGATGAGTGTGTTGTACAATTTTACCTTAGTTGCTCGAGGGAGGGTTTTTCCACTCAATTGCTTTCTTAGCCCAAAGAAACAGCGATTAGAAAGAGTTAATCTTCGTCTGATCTCGGCGCTGGTGTTACTGCCCGTGTTTATAGCGGAGCCTAGGTAGACAAACTTCTTTACTACTTCGAAATTATATGTGTATTGTGACGTTCTGCCCGAGCCGTCGGTGTTGGGTGGGTGTTCTTCCTCAAAGACAGCATATACTTCGTTTTTCCCTCATTTACCGTCAAACCCATTTCTGCCGCTTCTGTCTCAGTTCTCACAAAGGCGCCATTGAAATCACGCTGTGTTCTTCCCATTATATCAATTCCATCGGCGTACGCGAGAAGTTGAACAGATTTTTGGAAGATAGTGCCTCTCGTGTTGACGTTGGAGTTCTGCACTATCTTCTCAAGAACGATGTTAAAATAATCGCATGATAGTGCATCGCCTTGTCTGAGTCCTTTTTTGACGTCGAAAGATTCCATAAGCTTGTTGGCAACCTTGATGGAGCAGCGTGAGTTCTCCATCGTCATTTTGCACAAGCGAACGAGCTTGGCAGGGACGCCAAAACTAGACATAGCTTTGTACAGTTCGTCTCTGTAGATGCTGTCATACGCGGCCTTAAAATCGATGAAAAGGTGGTAGGTATCGATTTGGAGTTCATAGGTCTTTTCCAGGATCTGCCGCAACGTGAAAATTTGGTCGATGGTTGACCAATCAGATTGTTGACGAAAGGCTTCAGACGTTCACATATTACGGCAGAGAGGATCTTGTAGGCGATGTTTAGTAGACTTATTCCTCTCTAGTTGGAGCAGTTTAGAGGATCTCCCTTTTTCAGGATCGGGCAAACAATGCTGAGGTTCCATTCATCGGGCATGCATTCCTCTGACCATATCTTACAGATGAATTGGTGCATGCTCCTATCTAGCTCGTCGCCTGCTGCTTTGAACAACTCAGCAGCTGGTCCATCTGCTCCGCGGTTTTTGTTGGATTTCAATCTCGATCGGGACATTATAAAACGTGCCTTGTTTGATATTTTTCAAATAGTTGAAAAAATTATTATTTTTTTCATTAAACTCAAGGAATTTTTATTGCCACTAATATTTTGTATGGTTAAGAAAATACAGAAGTTTTCATTGAATAAGCTAGTTAGAAAAAGGAAATATTATAGAATATACCCGATACGCAAATTCATTGCATGTACCAAACACAAAATACCTTCTTCATCTTCATTGTTCTTTTAATTTAAATGAGTAACAACATTAGAAAAATTATGTTATGCGCGACTGCATTGTGTTCTCAAATTTCTCACCGATTTGAGAAGCGAATTTTTGATAGCTGAACAGAATGCAGATCGCCAGTCACCCGGCGACTAATCTGACAGCTGTCAAAATTCGCCTTCCAAATCGCTGAAGAAATTTGTGAACACAATGCAGTCGCGTGACGATCTCTCTAATATGCCCATGAAAACAAAACAGAACATTATTAAACATTTTTTTCTTCATGTTTTTATTCATTCAAATTAAAAGAATATATTTTGTGTTTGGTGCATGGGCATGCAATGAATTTGCGTATCGGATATATTCCATAATAATTCGTCACTTCTAATTAATTCCATGAAAACTCCTGTATTTTCTTAACCACACAAAAAGTTAATATCAGTAAAAATTCCTTGAGTTGAATCAACAAATAAATTGCTTTAAGAATACAAGGAAACAACAACACGATATAAAAAAAAACAAACGTCAAACTCGTCGCGCGACTAAGTTGAAAAAAGTTCAACTTTTGGGCGACTAGTTCGGCGACGAACGACGCATTGTGTTGCAAATGGGCGACTGCTATACAAATTTAACATTTTTGACAGCTGTCAGATTAGTCGCCGGGCGACTGGCGACTGCATTCTGTTCAGGTCTTAAAGAACAGACCCGTTGTTAAGTGGAACTCGTCTAATGAATTTTTGATATGACTTTGTTATTTGACATTTTATCAGATAAATGCCGGATTCCCACTACCATCCCCAATCCCCTTTCTATCACTATTTGTGATGTTTTTATTTTTTTTATGAACATTTTATAAACTTTTAAAAGAATCTGTATTTGAGAAATTTGTAAATTACAATACTTTTCAAAATGTGTGCAAACAGATCCATGCCACAGTCGAAGGAAGCTCTTCTTAAATCCTACAACACAAGGCTTAAAGAAGATGTAAAAAGTATGTTGGAAAACTTTGAAGGTAATGTTAAAAATTATCCAAACCACTTTTGGCCCATACAATTAATTCCATAGTTTCGTAGAAGAAATGAGATTCATTTTCCTGTCTGAGAGCTTGTGATATTATAATTGTTTTTGTTTGATTGCAATTAGTCATATTGTCTTCAACGTGAAAGCCACGTAAGAGATACATCAATATTTCAAGGGCCATTCGAACAGTGTTCCAAATGCATACCATTGTTTTTCTTCAAATTATCTTTAATTTATTATAAAATATGGAACCACTTCTTTTTGCTTAACACTGAATCCAACCACTCTAATCCTTCCAAAACACCATTACCCGTAACTCCCGAAGTTCCAACTATATGCCGTCTTCGACTTATTTCCTCAAATTTAATCACCTCTGCTACTTTGGCGGGCTCCAGTGCATTCGGTAGATCTTGCTTATTTGCGTATATGAGGAAAGCAGCATTCTGCAACAAATCAACCTCTAACATATGAACTAGTGTTCTCCTCACTTCGTCCATTCCATCGGGATTCGTTGAATCAACCACAAAAATAACTGCGTCACATCGACTATTAAGCAAATTCTGCACATCGTAGCGAGAAGTGAGATAGCTCGCAATGTCACAAAAGTGAAATACATGGTCTTTTTTGTTTATAATTCCTTCACAGACATGAGGCGTTGGCATTGGATAGTAGTAGCTATCCAATTGCATTTTATTGAAAATTGCAGACTTTCCGACTTGGCCTACTCCATAAATTAAAATAACTTTTGTTGGCTTAGCGAAGAAATAGTTATTTAACGATGAATACATTTGACCCATATTTTAACTTATTAACTATTTTATGTCAAGATTAAACAATAACAATCAGCACACAACAAGATTGTTCTACTGACGCGGTGATTCGACAAGACTATACAATTTTGTCTGACTTGTGAGTTGTAAGGTGTGTGAAACAGCTGATGGCTTTTAGTGCAGTGGGTTTTCTTAAATTAGTAAGAATTGTGAGTCATGTTTAAAATTAAATCTTTTTGTAACTTTCGTCAAACAAGTTTTAATTAATTGCTTGACTTTTTCTTCTTCAACATTCTATATAAATATTCCAAGCCTTCTTCCAAACTTTTCCTTGAATAAGCTGAAGTCCCCTGCACGTGAAATTCATGATTTCTCGACTTCATGTTCATTCTTTCCGCTACTTCTTCTGGCTTCAAAGCTTTCGGAATATCCTGCTTATTCGCCAACAACAAAATAGGAACCCCTTCTAGGTCAGCAGACCAAAACATATCAGTCAAAGCAATTTCCGCTTCGGCAATTTTCTCCACATCCGAAGAATCAACAACAAAAATCACTGCATCCGTGTGTTGCAAATAGTGAGTGAACTTGCGACGTATAGATGCACTGCCAACAAAATCCCAAATAGTCCATCGATGATTCTTGAAAACAATATTCTCAACGTTAAAATATACTGTCGGAACCGCATTGACGTCTTGGTTGAATTTAAGTTGATAGAGAATCGTTGTTTTGCCAGCCCCTTGAAGTCCGAACATAACAATGCGCTTGTGTTGTTTTGGAATAAGATAATACACCATCGATGAGAATGAATGACTGACTTTAGACATTTTGGGAACAAGGAGCGATTTTTTTTTTATTTGTTTCCAAACAAAATTGACAAACACGTATTATCTTCTGAAGTTCTGAAGTGGCAAGTTGAGAGATAAGCTTACACGATCTCCACACAATCGGCAATGACAGTTTAATTAATGAAACAGACGTAACAATGGCAACCGAAAATATTTTTCAACAAACAATATGCGTGATTTATGTTCGGACCGTATGGCGCCGCCGTTAACATCAAATAAATTAATATGGTGGGTTTATAAATACATAAGTTCTTAAATATATTTTATTAGTAATCAAATACACGACAAAAACAAAAACACTAATTTCTATTCGACAACATTCTGTGCAAGTAGTCTAGTCCTTCATAGAGTCCACTGCCAGTCTGCGCACACGTCCCCTGCACATACCATTCATGTTTCCGCTGGTGCATTTGCATCCTATCAGCCAACTCCGAAGGAGACAAAGCATTTGGTAAATCCTGTTTGTTGGCCAATACCAAAACCTTTGCATCTCTCAGTTCGTCACTCTCCAAAACCGACGATAATTCTGATTCCGCCATATGAATTCTTTCTTTATCAGACGAGTCCACGACATAAATAACTGCTTTGGAATTTTGAAAATAGTGTTTCCACATCGTTCGAATAGTTGTCTGTCCGCCGACATCCCAAACGGTAAATCGAAAGTTCTTATATTCCACCGTCTCCACATTGAAGCCGATTGTAGGAATTGTTGTCACCACTTCGCCAATTTTCAGTTTATAGAGAATTGTTGTTTTACCAGCTGCATCAAGTCCAATCATTAGAATTCTCATGTCTTCCTTGGGAAAGAAACGAGTGAGCAGATAAGAAATCGAAAGACCCATCGTATTTATTGATTTCTTCACAAACTGAACTTCAACAAAAAAATTCAAAGCACGCAAATTTTTTGTGTGATTTTGTTTACTTCTAATCGCCGGCTTATTTGATCTGTGACTCTTCGGCTACTTCGATACTCCTTTAAATGGAAATTATTGAGTGACGTGTACTTTTTTCTTTGAGTGTTTGACCAAATTTTGCATACGAAAATGATGAAATTCATTTTTTTCTACGTGGAATAAAAACCGTTGGAATTATTTTGGTTTTGATTTTTGCAGTTTGAGAAGCCCAAGCCATGTTGTTTGAAGTTTGTTTCTTTGCTTTTAGAAATCGTTAAACTTGCTCGTGGAGAAGGAGACTCGCAGATTTCTAAAACAACACAATGCGAACAGGACACATATGAAATGCAAGTCAGATCTGCAAATATTGGTTTGTCTTTATTTTTATTTTTTCAAATTATTTGTAATAATTTTTGGGATGTTTACAGTTCGAGCTGGAGAATCGTTGATGAAACTAGTTTCGGATATCAAACAGTATTTGATTCTGAATGATTTTCATTCGGTGAATGAAGCTATCACATCCAATTCGCAGCTATTTCGAGCCACGCAAATTGAATGCGACAAGAAATTAATGAAACTGAGAGACGAAATGGCTATGGATTTGTATGATTTGGAGGAAGAGTACTATACAAGCGTCAATAAATAAAAAAGATACCTAATTTAAATAAAACAATCCATATTCATAACTTTCGTCTTCCTGTTTTTATCGGGGCTCGCCGGGGCTGACCAAGTGACCACAGAAATCGACAAGCCTGGGGCTGACCAAGTGACCACAGAAATCGACAAGCCTGGGCCGGAATCATGTAACGCGATAGTTGATTATCACAAATTATTTATCATTTTTGATTATCAACTTATCCTTGTGTGTGTGAAAATTCGTGTGAGAATATGTGCAAATCTGTCTCCAAAAAGAGATTTCAGAGAAATCAATTCTTCAAGTAAAAAATTCAATACTTTTCCCAATGTAATTTATTTAAGGGGGAAAAAATTGCCACACATCCGTGAAGAATCAATTTCTTGACTCAATGTTAAATCCCATTAGAAATTAATGTCGTTTTCCATTGGTCTTTTTTTGACGTTTCTTCTTCTACCTCCAATGAAAGTGTCATTCTTCGGACGCTTCTGTTTTCAAAAGACGATGTTCACATTGGACTATTTCCGCCGACTTATTTTGAAGTAAGGCCAATCTGTCGTGTTCAAACACAAAAGTAGTGTGAACACTATAGACTCACTTTGACGTCTTATAGTTGTCATAAATTGACAATAGGCCAGTTCCACCTAACAACATCTCATTGATGTGAGACGAAGAAGAATTGCTACTGAAATTCAATTTTTTTTTTTGGAGTGTAAGAAATGTGAAAAATCGAATCAATCCCTTATTTGAATGTCTTCGTTGTCTGGTCAGTTGTTAAATCGTTTTGGAAGAGTTCTTCTCTTCTCAGAAGCATTCCGTCTGTCAAAGTCATATATTTTGGGAGTAGTCTCTAGCTCAGAGCTCCGAAAAGAAAAACGCCTAATGTGCCACGGATCAATTCTTTGGTTGTTAGAAAATCTCTTTCAATATCATTCAATTTATCTGTCAAAATTTGTATTCCTTTGAAAACAAAACTGTTGTTTAATTTTATACGGAGCTACTTGTACAGCAGATAAAGAAAATTTTACGAAATTGTTTTCATATTTTTTGGGCACAAAATGACTTCGAGCGTTTCGCAAGATATTATAAAAATTCTAAACGACAGTGGTAGTGCCGATACAAAAAGACAAATATCTAAAATCACCGCGGAAATCAAGAGATATCAAGATAAAATCAAAACTTATGTCGAAACAAATCATGTCGAATTTCTGGTGAATTTATCAAGCAACGAATTGTATTTGGAAGAGGGTGAAACGCTTATAAAAGAGGTAAGATTATTTCTTCAATAAGCGAAATTCAAAAGTCCATAAGATTTTCGAGTTTACGCTTTGTTTCCACAATCGTCATATTTGCAGGTCGAATACCTCCTCCAAAACATCGAAGGAGGCACACAAAATGCTATTTGCGAAGCAAATGAAGACCTACAGCAATGCATCGATGAACTCAAAGAAATATCAATTGGCCTCAAAGTTTCGTGCAAAATCCTGCGAATTGATGATCTATTTCAGAGTCTCGAAGAAGCCAAATCCAATAAGGAATACCTCATTGTCATGGACATTGTTGGTAAACTCAAACACCTCATCGACGATCCCACAGACCAGATATTCAATCGTCTTGAATGCTATCACAACATCAAAATTAAATTCCGTCTCGAATCTGATATGCTTCTACAAAATATGAAGAAATGCTTCGATCGTTTGGTACAGTTTAACGAGAAGAATTTTCAAAACACCAAATCAGTGACACTGAAAATTTCTAAAGACGAAAATCAACTACAAGACACGGTCCTCGCTTTATTCAACGCCCGTTACAATCCGAAGAAAATCTGTGAATTCCTGTTGGATAATTGCTTCGAGCCAATTGTTAAGAAACCGGTGTCGATGGAGTTTCGCGATGATGCCAGTCCGGAATTCTTTCAACTTTCGCTATCGTACAGTTTAAAAAACCTTGGAGCCTGTTTGAGACCCAACTACAAGGTTGTCTTCAAAAACATCGAAATGCTGGTACTGTGTTTGGGTCATATGAATATTCAGCTGTCCGATCAATTGTATGTGTTTACGATTTTCGGCGACCAGTTGAAAGAGCGCCTTCTGGCATTGATTATCAATGAATGTCTGATGAATGCAGTTCCGGAAACAATGGACGAAATGCACGAATCAACGCTGGTTAAGGATGTCCTTAATTTCCATAAATTTTTAGCCGATTCACTGCTTATTAACGAGGATAGCGATATTGCCCTAGTCGAGTTCACAGAAAAGTTTGATATTTTGTTCCGGAATCGATTCTGTGGGACGATTTTGGACACAGCGGTGGATATCATGCGAAAGGATTTGCACGAAATGACATTGATAGCCGAACAAAACAGCACCGAAGAAGTGGCCAACAATCCGTTTCTCTTCCCGCGTTGTATGGTGTCAAAGAGCATTTTGGTAGGAAACTCATTACAAATAGTGAATGTTGTGTAAACTGCTTATTTTGCGTTCTAGGAACTTATCCACTTGATGGAAAAAATAATCCGACATGCTGGTTCGGTTGACGGTGATCTGAGTGAACAGTTGATATCAGTTATTCCAACTCTAATCCATCGTTACGTTGCCGAGGTGCCAACGCATCATGAGAAATTCTTGCAGAATATTCCACAGCAATCAGCATTATTCTACAATAACACAATGTTTTTGAGCCTATGGGTGACCAAAAACTCGGATAAGGGAATTGCTACGTTCGCAACGCTCGTCAAATGCCTTCACACACTGGCGATGGAGCATTTAAACAGTCAAATAAGACATCAACGGAGCTTGCTCATGGGAATTCTTAATGAATTGGGTATGATTTCAAATCCGAAGACATTTTCCTTTCATTGATTTTTGTTGCCTTATATAGATTTATCAGAAGCCATCACAACTCTCGGCATTGCGCCCCTAAAGCTTGTCGGCCAATGTCTAAGACAATTGGAATTGTTGAAAAACGTCTGGCAAAATATATTACCCGACGAAGTGTATAACAAAACAACGTGCAGTCTCCTCAACGATGTTTGTTTAGAAATTATTCGAAAAATTATGGTTATGGAGGATATTTCGGCAAAGGTTGGTGATCAGTTGGCCGAATTGATTGCAGTTATTCTCGACAAAGCCCCAACGCTTTTTAAAGACAAACACCAAATCATTCACGTCAAATCATGGATGAAACTTGAGCAACTAAAAATGATCCTCGGTGCGTCCTTGGTGCAAATAACTGAGCAATGGTGTGAGGGCCATGGCATTCTGACGGCCAATTTTAAAGCCGAAGAAGTCAAACATTTAATACGAGCACTTTTCCAAAACACCGATCGGCGTGCAAATGCACTGGCATCTATAGTTTAAACTTTAAAGTAAACAAAAACAAAACAATAACAATTTTAAAATAATAATTATTCTCATTTTATTACCAAAAATCCTACTTTGTAGATATTTCATAAGTTATTTCCATCATTAATGAATTAAGTGTTTCCTTGTACAAGGAATGGTCGCGACCATGTGTGACTTCGATTATTTTGAAAGCCTCCATTAAATTGTGTCGAGCTTCCTTTAGAAATCCTTCGTACAATTGAAGTTTGGCTACTTTGCAATATAATAATCCCAGCAATGGATTCCACGGGCCATAGTATTTTCTGAAGTATTGAAATTAAAGTCAGTTAAAAATTTTGTTTAATAAGATTAACTAACGGTATTCATACCTAAAACCTGGTATCAGTTGAATGGCAAATTCTAATGCATCATTCCATTTTTCCATAGAAAATGCACTCTCAACAGCTGCATCGAGTGTCTTCACATGCCACAAACTCAACGGATGAAGAATTCCCTTCTGTCGGGGCAGGCACATTTTGCAAATATCAAGATCTGCGACAAACAAAATTTTTGAAAATGTTCCAAGTCAGACGTTCAATAGCTTACAAGTGGTTTCTTTCATATTTTCCAAATGATACTTTGTCAGTGCCAAAACTTCATTGTACGCATTTCGATGCTTGGGAGTAATGCCAGTTCCACATTTCGAACAATGCATGAGTGCCATGTCAACTGGTTCGCTGCAATTCCGATTCGGACATGCACCGCCATTCATTTCGATTGTCTCCTGTGGATTTGAGCATTTCGAACAGATGCACAAGAAGAAGTAATTGTCTTTTAATTCTTGACGTCGCTGTTCGGGAGTGTTGAGAAGGTCGATGTAGCTGATGAAAACCTTCAATCAAAATCAAGTTTGAAAACAAAGAAAAAGTAAAACCGTTAGTAGAAGAGAAACCTTTGACCAATCGAGATATTCCATATCCTCGGTAACATGAATATGCAATTCGATTCCTTCGAATGTGGCCACCGCATTCGGCTTGCAACTGTGATCGGTCACAGAAACACCTAAGTAAATCCCAGTGGCTATGGCATTCATTTCGGCATCAAGAATGTTAAAGCCATTCGTAACCAACTGCAATGAAAAAGATAAAACAAAAAAACAAATTTAATGTCGTATCCCGTGCCGGTAAACAAGATTGCTCATGTGCCAAATGTCTCTAATTTTGAGAGACAAAAATAGCTACACACTTAATGTTGAGTGTGAATTCGGGTGGTTGATAAATGTGTTCCGTCGCGATTATGATGTAAGGAATGTGTTTCGGACAAGAGGTGAGATGGCACGTCGCCAAAAAATACGGAACGCAATCATTTTGAACAAAGAATTCTCATTTAGTCATTTAAAATGACTAGTCCCACGTTCCACCTAACATCTCACTGAGATCTCATTGATGTTTTAAAATTGAGATTGAGATATTATTCACTCAACTGTTTTGACGTTATTGACACACGAACAACAGCAATGTTTAGATATCTCAATAATAATTACATATTATAATAAGAATCATGTTCCACCAACTGTTTTTGAGTCAGTCAATGTAAATTTTTTGGTGTAAAATCAGGAGATAGGGGAATTAATTTTCTGCTTCAAAAGTGACAAAACTTACAAGATACTTGAGTAAAAGAACAGAAAAGTGTGAGAATTTGCGAGTTTTTAGGAGTTTAAGGGAGAAAAAAAACAGACCAATAGAGATCTCAGTGAGATGTTGTTAGGTGGAACTGACGACGGTCTGATTTTACATCTCTCGCAATGTTGGAAATCCTTTTAGATTGTTTAGAGGGCTCGAGCGAGGGGTAAAATCAACGCCCTGATCGTTGATCTTTTTCTTTTTTGTTGTTGCCAGTACCTAGTTAACATTTTGGGACTTCATAATCAAACTTGTAATGTCGTTTTCCATTGGACGTCCAGAAGCATTCGGAAGAGTCCAGAAATCTTCTGAAACCGTTCCATTGGACTGACTGACATACGGAATTCTCCTGAGAAGAGCAGAACTCTTCTGGAAAACGACATAAGCATATCACTCTCATCCAATTGAACTAAAATGACAGTCGCCATCACTGATGCATCCGTTTTCTTAACGCGGCTAATCCGAAATTAATTTATGTCAGATGTATGCGTTCTTTAGTTGACGAATAAGGAATATTGGCAAACAAATATGCAATTTTCAAAAGCAAAATAGAAAGGGTACTCACCCGTCCGTAGATTCCCATTAGCTCTGACATATTTGGCACGAGTCTGCCTTCCATTAACTCACACAACACAGCGTGTAATGCTTCTAAATGTTCGATTCTCTTTGCATCGTTCTTCAATTCCGTATAATCTGCAATTATGATGCTAATTAGTAAAATGGTAAAATCAGTTTCCCCGCCTTACGAGACATGAGATCTTTAAATCTGCGATAGCACGTCTCCGTATAGTAGCTCTTCACCAAATCTCCGCCCGATTCAAGTTTAATGATAATTTTAGAAAGAATTCGAGCTGCGTCTGGCACAGTGCGGGAGCCAATCTTTTTCAAATTATTACATTCGCTCTTGTGCATTATCCAGGCTTGCACTTGACAATCTCGATTGCAGTAGTAAACGTATTGACAGTTTGAGCATTTGAGAACTTTTCCGCTATTAAAAACAAAAATGCATGAAAGTTCCAACTCATGGTTTTGCAATCATCCAAATTACCTTTTTAAACAAAAGTCACAACGCTCTTTACGGTATTTCGATTGCAAAACAAAAACAAATGGTTTTTCTGTTAGAATTCGATCGCCTCGTTTTATGAGTTTTGTTTTTGCCTTTGGTTGCATTTTCTTTTTATTTATAAATTAATAAAGCAGGTGAAATAGACTTCCCTCCTTCTTAAAGAAGCCAACTGAAACTAATTTAATAACACTTCATGTGCAACCCAACAGAATACATAATCTAGTGGTTTTTTCCTTTTGTACAAAGTCGAGATATGGTGACGTTCATCGAAGTTTTCTTTAGAATTTATTTGTTTGTTTTTCAACTTTGAGCGTCGATCTTACTATACATATACCTTTTTCGGCGTCAATCAAAAAAAATCACGATAAAGAAAAGTAAGTTTTTTTTTAGAAACGCAAAGTGATGTTTTTCAAGAATTGTGTATTATTGAGGTAAGGTAAACAAACTTTTCTTTCAATCGATTGAAACGTATTTTGGCAGAAGAGAATTGAATAAGTTGGAATGTCGTTAAGTTGTGTAGGTTAGTTTGATTGGAGCAAATGTATGATCAGTTATAAAAAGATTGCAAACCTGCCAACGTTTTACCCCATGATACAACAATAACATGACATAATATATATGGACTGCTAGTCATTTGTCATTTCCATACATTTCATGCGAAGAAAAAAGGTACCAGTTACAACAGCGCCATTGGTTCGAAAGTGGCCAAATTAGTCCAAGAATATGTTTTAAATGCAAATAATTGAAAAAACAAGTAACGTTATCTGCTAAATTTGACCGTTCTATAAAACAAAACAAATTTATGTATTTAACACTGTTCACCTTGATTATTTTGTATATTTTCTTTAGCCAAAAAATCAAGAAAACAGCGACCTCTTGTTTATGTTTTTGTTTTCTTTGATTTTTTACAGCTGGAATCGTTCTATTTTTTGGCCACCAAAAACCAATAGCGCTCTTTACTCTGGAACACGCGTGAAGTTGGCAACTAGCAGTCCATATATAATATGTCAATGACCATAAAGATAACGCATTGCGCATGGTAGGTTTTGGTCAGAGAGAATATACAGTCAGTCACAAAAGTAAGTACACAGTATGCATTAAACTACTTTCTGTTGCAATAGCTCTATGATTGCAATTATCTTGGCCTTGAAACAAGTTTGATCTGTTGTCCAACATGTATTCAATTTGGATACATGCAAAAAAGGACCGTTATGTTAGCTCAACTCGTTGCTTTGGAGATAGCTTACAAAATTAAACTAATTTTTATGACAAAAGTAAGTACACAGTTAGAACATTCCATTGTACCACTTGCACAAATACGCACAATTTTGAAAAAAGGTGAGTTTTTTTCCAATTTTACATTTCCTTCATTTGTTTTGATTGTTTTTTTATGCAAAACTAACACTTAAATAGGACAAAAGTTGATATGGCTCCCAGAGGTAACCAACTTTCACAAGATTTGAAGGATTTGATAATCAAGCATCATCTAGAAAACAAAAGCATAAGGGATATTGCAAAAATAATTGATACAAGCCAATTCATAAAATAATAACAAAGTACCAACGTACAGGAAACACTAAAAATAAAGCCCGCAGCGGACGCCCACGTATCTTCACACCTGCAGAAAATCGAATCATTATCCGGAAAATCAAAACTAAACCTAAATTAAGTGCCCCAAAAATACAACAACAAGTCTCTGAAGAAATTGGTAAGCAATGTAACCTCTAAACTATTCGGCGAATTTTAAAAAGTGATGGTTACAATGGTAGAAACATCAGAAAAATACCTTTTATAAATAAAATAAATAGAAAAAGAATTAAATTTGCAAAAGAGCATCTCAAATATAATGCAACATTCTGGAACACCGTTATTTTTTCAGACGAGAAGTTTAACATTCATGGCTCGGATGGAAGGGGTAAAGTGTGGATCTATCCAAACGTTCCAGAATGTTGCATTATATTTGAGATGCCCTTTTGCGAATTTAATTCTTTTTGTTCTATTTATTTTATTTATACAAGGTATTTTTCTAATGTTTCTACCATTGTAACCATCACTTTTTGAAATTCGCCAAATAGTTCGGGGGTTACATTGCTTACCAATTTCTTCAGAGACTTGTTGTTGTATTTTTGGGGTACTTAATTTAGGTTTAGTTTCGATTTTCCGGATAATGATTCGATTTTCTGCAGGTGTGAAGATACGTGAGCGTCCGCTGCACGCTTTATTTTTAGTGTTTCCTGTACGTTGGTACTTTGTCATTATTTTATGAATTGTAAATGGGCTTGTATCAATTATTTTTGCAATATCTCTTATGCTTTTGTTTCCTAAATGATGCTTGATTATCAAATCCTTCAAATATTGTGAAAGTTGGTTACCTCTAGGAGCCATATCAACTTTTGTCCTATTTAAGTGTTAGTTTTGCATAAAAAACAATCAAAACAAATGAAGGAATTGTAAAATTGAAAAAAAAACTCAACTTTTTTGAAAATTGTGAGTATTTGTGCAAGTGTTACAATGGAATATTCAAACTGTGTACTTACTTTTGTCATAAAAATTAGTTTAATTTTGTAAGCTATCTCCAAAGCAACGAGTTGAGTTTGCATAACGGTCCTTTTTTGCATGTATCCAAACTGAATACATGTTGGACAACAGATCAAACTTGTTTCAAGGCCAAGATAATTGCAATCATAGAGCTATTGCAACAGAAAGTAGTTTAATGCATACTGTGTACTTACTTTTGTGACTGACTGTATAATACCTAGAGTCGCGACCACTTATCTCTATAATACACTGGATATTGTAAGTGTATCCATACAGTGACTCCATTTGAAAATTGTTATAAGGTCGAAAAGGGAAAAATTCGTATAACAGTATAACAATTTTTTTTTTTATTTTAGTATAACAAAAATAATCGTTGAAGAATCCCTTATCTCTATATTACTGATCTCTGTATCGGTGCAAAGAACAGAGTAGTTTGTTTTCATTTATAGGCGTTTTTCTTTATTAGTTCGTAGCTCTGAGCTCAGAGTCTTCAGAGCTTGCTGAACAGACTCTGAACAAAGTTAGCTCTGATAAATTTCTGAACGTTCTGGTGTCATTTTGAAATACAATTGAGCACTTAATATTTGTTTTATTGGTATAGTTGTATTTATTACAAAACTGATATTCTCCGCCATATCAACTTGTTCCCTTCATCGTTTAAATTATTTTAAACATTTCTATTCATTTCACCACATCTCACATGCTTGATATTTGTTTGTTCAGGCATTTTGCTCACAATACTCGGTCCCTTTTTTTCCGAGCGCGTCGGTCGAACTCTGAACTCTCAGAATCAGTACTTTGAACGAAAAAAGTAACACAATTTTAGTTTGGAAGTTCAGGCTCTCTTAAGATGTAAAAAAGAAAAACGCCTTACGTGTATGCTTTTTTCTATTATGTAGTTAAGAGCTGAACAGAATGCAGCCGCCCGGCGACTAAAATGACAGCAGCTGTCAAAAATATGAACTTTGTATGGCAGTCACCCATTGAATAAGAAGTACTTCTTATTCAATGCAGTCGCCCTTTAGCAACATGTCGCCGAACTAGTCGCCCAAAAGTTGAACTTTTTTCAACTTAGGCCGTGTGCGAATTGGGTTAAAAAGTGGTTAAAACTTGACGTTTGGTTAAAATTTGACACTTCGCATTAAATAAAATGTGTTAAAAATTAGACTAGCTGCGGAGCAGGTTAAAATATGACAGAGATGGTTAAAAATTCATCCATTTTTAACCACAGTTTTAAAAAGTGGTTAAAACTTGACGTTTGGTTAAAATTTGACACTTCGCATTGGGGTGAACCGATACCGATACCCCTTAACCGAGTAACATTACTCAGTTTGAGTAGGATTGGGAAAGACAGTTTTTTTTTGAATACTGAACTTTGTTCCATCAGCGGTATTTTTGATGAGGCGAGGAAACCGTATAGGCTAGTACCATAGTCTATTATAGGGAATACAGTCATATACCTACGTTGATGAAACATGAGATGATTAGAAGAAAAACCGCCGATGAGTTCCACATCGAGTATAAGCATACTAAGTGAAGTGATTAAGCTAGTTAAGCACAGTTTCGCAACATTTTCAAAATGGTCGAATGTTGAAACATCGACTGACAGTGTATTATATTTCCATAAGAACGAATTAAAATTGAAAAGGGGTGAGTTAATGTTTGAAAAGGTTAGAGTAGATAGACTAGACAGGAAATTCCGATACTTGTTAGGTGAATTTTCGGGGGCACGAGTTGCAACAACGACGACGACCACCTGCAACGTTGTCGACGCCTTAGTAAAGCCGTCAAGGACTGTTGCGAAGGAGGATTTTGGGGAAAGGCTCATTATCGTGGAAAGCCCGTGCCAAACCCGGGTTATACAAGTAACCAAAGTAGTTTTTTTGTTTTTTCGAGGATTACAAAGCGCACTCGCACAATAGAAAAGTTAGTGCTATTTTATATTCGTGTAAGGAGTTCAAGTCGATCGTTACTCCCTCGCAATCTATCTCGCCCGAAATTCACCCCGCAATTTCTAATCGAAACTAAGTAAAGTAAAACTGAACTCGTCAGCGAAGTAACGACTTACGAAGCCAAGAAGATCGAGGTCAGACCAAGGAGACCCGCTGAAGGGGCTCCGGCGGCCGATGCGAGTTCCGGATTTTATGTGTTGTGTTGTCCTTATTTGTTTCTTATATATATATTTATCTTTTCGGCGTGATATTTATTGCATTATTTATTATTAATTTTGTTTGAATACTTTATTATTTTTTTTTTTTTGATTATAAGATTATTTATTGATTATTATTATTGAATATTGGATTGAATATTATTACATATATAAGAGGAATTAGTAACGAGTTGGTCGGAGACCATAACTACAGGTTCACCGTAGGCCTGGACAGTTAAAAGCGCGATAGATTAGTCCGAACATCCACCAGTCAGGGGCCCACCTATCACAGAGCTCTAAATAGGTAGGTTCCTGGAGATAAGATTTGACTTGTCGTTGAATTGAGGTTGAAGAAGTCCCGAAAGAGAGACTTGGTGCGCAGGCCTAAGGCGAAGTCCAAGTTTTGGTTTTTTTTGTTTTTTTCAGGACTGAGGTTACTGTTTTCATCTTTCTTTACTCATCATAACTTAGACGTCATAGATTTTATTTGTTAATAATAATAGTTCTGTTCTCAATATGTTCCTAAGCACTTTCAGTAACGTACCTTTTTTCCAAATAAATTTAATGGTGTAAGTCACGCCGTGGCAATTGAAAATTGAATTTTCATTGTTCTTCATTGGATGCGAATCCGTCCAATGAGTTGGTAGAGGGTGTCTTTTAAGGGGGGTGCGGTAGGGAACCGCATTGAAGGTAAGCATGAGTCGATGAAGAGTTTAGTTTTGGTGAGCAAAAGGGGAATCCATCCGCGAGACTTCGGATTCCAGGTAGGGTGGGTGCAGACATCGCTACGCCAACATCGGTAGCGACGGAGGTGAAGCGAAGATGGCTCCGAAAATTATTGGATCGATACCAGCCCGTGGCACGATAAATGTTTTTTTTTTGAAACAGGTGAGGTCCTATCTAGAAGGAAAGATCCCCCCCCCATTCCGACGAGCGCAGCCGCGCATAGCTAGCGTGCCACTTCCTTTTAGAAGGATGGATCGGAAGGCCCCGCTCCACCTCAGCCACCTCTTCATGTCTCATATTAAAAAGATGCGTTCTGTTGAAACACAAAAACAGATTTTTTTAATACTGTAATATGTATACACCTCTATATCTCTGTATGTCAATCTATTGTAATGTGTACACACTTTGTAACTCCGCCTCTTTATATCTCTATACTTAAATGTGTAAACACTATCTATCTCTGTCACTCTAATATTGTCTAATTGCTGAATAGTTATGTAGCAAAAGTTTTATTTGTAGTTGTAAGTAATTGTGTATACACTCTAGTGGTTAAGAGGAGAACTTCGTTAAGCATCGAGAAGTTTCAGCGCCTACTAGAATCTAGTAGTTTCTCGAACTAATTTGAGTTATATAAATACCCGCTTGGTGTCGAAAATGAATTAATTGAATGTGAACTGCTATAAAGTAAAGACACTGTGTTTGAAAGTAATAATTGAAAGTGTTGAATAAATAAGTTTGTGAGTGATTTGAATAAAGTGAATTTGTGTTTTATTTGAAAAGTGAATAAGTTTTAATTATCGGACCAAGCCGAATATTACATTGGTGTCAGAATAAGGGATTAAGACTTATTGAAAATAAAACAGTGAATAGTGATTAAATTGTTTGTGTAAAGAAGTGAAGTTTAAAATAAAAAAAAAAAAGAGAGAAAAATGAGTAAAGTGTTGAAAGACTTAACTGTCCCTGAGCTAAAGGCCGAACTAAGCAAACGTGGCTTAAGTGGGGCAGGAGTGAAAAACGAACTCGTTAAACGGCTGCAGGAATATCTGGAGCAGCAAAATGAAGACCCGAATACATTTGCTTTCGAATTTGAAGCAAAAGTGGAAGAGGTAAATGCAAATGACACCTTATCTAACATGATGTGTCTTCTTCTAGCAAAGTTTGAAGAGAATAAGAATGATGTCCGGGAGCAACTACAAACTCAGAACAAAAATGTTCTGCAGCAAACAACTAGAAGGAAATGTTCTCAAACAACTAGAAGCTCAAAGAAATGATGTTCGGGAGCGGTTTGACGAACAGAAAAATCTTCTAGAAGGCAGGTTTGCGGATTTCGAAGAGAAAATCAATGCTCTCGACGAGCGCGTCGAAAAACAAAATGCACGTTTTGAGAAAATTGACGAACAAATCGAATCCATCACAAACGAACTAGAAAAAGTGCGAAAGTTGAAAGTTCGAGAACCTTCTGGTGAGTGCTCAAGGAAGAGAGAAGTAAATCCTCCAAGCTTTGATGGTCAGATTCCGTGGTCAATCTACAAGAAACAGTTTGAAGCAGCAGCATTAACAAACGGCTGGGACGATGACGAAAAATACATTGCTCTCACACTTGCTTTGAGAGGAGCAGCTGCAGAACTGCTACAAACCATCCCAGCAGAAAAGAGTGGTGACTTCACAGTTCTTGTAAACGCAATTGAACAGCGGTTTGGAGATAGCCACATGACAGAAGTCTTCCGAGTTCAGCTAAACAACAGGGCACAGAAAAGAGGTGAAAGTCTGCAGCAGCTTCAGGCAGATATCGAGCGATTGGTTCACCTGGCATATCCAACAGCTGGCAACGAGATAATAAATCAACTTGCTGTTGAAGCCTTTGTGAGAGCTGTTAGCGATATAAATCTCCAAAGGGCTATTCGCACTGCCGGAAAGAGAACACTTCCAGAAGCATTGGCTTTCGCTCTAACTATGGAAGCCGCGGAACAAGCTTCCCAAAATGTGCATCGCGTAAGAGAATTGGAGGTCCAAGAATGCTCTTGTCAAAAAGCTACTGTAGAAAGGAGTCAGCGAGACGGACCAGCACGATGCTGGAATTGCAATAAGACTGGGCATCTACAGCGACAGTGCAGAGTACCACGAAGAGGAACCACATGCCAACACTGTGGAAAGAGAAATAATTTAACTGGTCAAAGTAGCACTAACAATAACGTTGCTTCCGAAGCTGTTTCCCACCCGGGAAACGAATAAGAACCAACTTCGAGGGGCAGAAGCTGGTTTCTGGTATCGATGGCCCCAGAAACGACATCCAGGTTTCTCAAACCAAACGGGACAACAAGAGCCTGACCCTGGAAGCAAGTATAAACGGCAACAAATGTGTGGCTACCATCGACACCGGTGCCACGGCGTCCATTGTACGGCAGGACCTCGTTAAAAAGACATGGCTCCACAACACCAATAGCTATCGTCTAAAGACTGCAACTGGAGAGGCAGCAAAAGTGTATGGTGAGGTACGTCTTAAGATCCGGCTGGCAGAGTTGGAATTCTCTCACCTGTTCCTGGTAGCAGATATATGCGACGAGTGTATTGTTGGTGTCGATTTCATGAAAGAACACGGAGTGATATTGGACATCGGGAACCAGGTCCTGAAATATCGAAACATCGAGATTCCGATGATCTATGGAATCCACTCGTATGAGACCTCGTTATCTGTGAAAACCGTCATCAAAGAAGATCTAACTTTGCCTGCTTCTTCAGAAGTATTCGTGTGGACAAAATTGAGGGGCAAGCCTGGCAGCCATCGATACCTCATGGTCGAACCAGCCTCTGTAAAGTCCTCCCAAAACGTCACCATTGGGAAGACTCTTGTTAGACCTGTAAAGAACATGGTTCCCGTACGAATACTGAACATCAAGCCGTACGAAGTTAAGCTTAGAAAAGGTGAGATTATCGGACAATGCGAATCTGTATCAGCGATAACAAGGATCAACGAAGAAGAGCCAAGGCAAACCTTGAAGTACGAAGAGCTGAGTTCCATAAAGACCAACATTCTGAAGTCATCTAATCTTGGTCACCAACAACGAAGAACGGCAGAAGGTCTCCTCGACGAATTTGCAGACATTTTTTCGTCCTCGCAAGGGAAATATGGCAGAACACAACTGGTTCAACATCGAATCAACACCGGGGATGCAAAGCCGATTCGTCAACCTGCAAGACGCCTTCCACTAGCCAAACAAGGTGAGGTTGAAGAACTGATAACCACCATGAAGGAAGAGGGTCTGATCGAAAACTCTAAAAGCCCTTGGGCGTCTCCAGTGGTCCTGGTAAAGAAGAAAGGCGGATCAACCCGCTTTTGCGTGGACTATCGAAGATTGAACGATGTGACCAAGAAAGATAGCTACCCTCTGCCTAGGATCAGTGATACTCTGGACGCAATGGAAGGAGCAAAGTGGTTCTCGACTTTGGACCTGAAGAGTGGATACTGGCAAGTAGAAATCCATCCTGAAGATAAAGAGAAGACAGCGTTCTCAACAGGAAACGGGTTGTGGCAGTTCAAAGTGATGCCTTTTGGACTATACAATGCTCCAGCGACTTTTGAGCGCCTTATGGAATGCGTCCTGCAAGGACTGACATGGAAATCTTGCCTGGTCTATTTGGATGACGTCATTGTATACGGGAAAACCTTTGACGAACACTGTACGAATCTGAGAGCCGTGTTTCAAAGACTTCGAGAAGCCCACCTCAAGCTCAACCCAGAAAAGTGTTCACTCTTCAAAACCGAAGTGAAATATCTGGGACATATCATCTCATCCCAAGGAGTGAAGACGGATCCTGATAAGGTTGAAACTGTGAAGAATTGGCCAACACCACAGGACAAGCATCAACTCCGAAGCTTTCTGGGTCTAGCCACCTACTATAGGCGCTTTGTCAAGAACTTTGCTGAGATCGCAAAGAGTCTACATCAGCTTACGGAAAAGGGAAAGCAGTTTAAATGGTCAGGTGAGTGCGAGCGCAGCTTTCAAGAGCTCAAGCAACGCTTGTGTAATGCACCAGTGCTGACCTTCCCGACTCCGGAAAACCGTTCATCATTGATGCTGATGCTAGCAATGTCGGGATTGGTGCTGTATTGTCACAGGTACATGATGGCGAAGAAAAGGTAGTTGCCTATTACAGCAAGGTACTTTCCAAGTCGGAAAGAAACTATTGTGTGACCAGAAGAGAACTTCTTGCACTGATCTTGGCAACAAAGCACTTCCATAAGTATCTCTATGGACAAAAGTTTCTTCTCCGAACCGACCATGGAGCACTAAACTGGCTTTTGAATTTCAAGAATCCAGAGGGTCAAGTGGCGAGATGGATTGAGAGCCTACAAACGTACGACTATGAAATCCAACATCGGAAGTGGAAGCTGCACTCAAATGCTGATGCACTATCTCGGAGACCATGCAAACAAGACTGTAAGCATTGCAGACGCCAAGAAGAAAAAGAAGTGGTTACTGTCCAACGAACCAGAGCGGATCCCATATGTGGCTGGAGCAACGACGAGTTGAGGAAGGCTCAACAAGAGGACCCAGATATCGAACCCATCCTCGCATGGAAGGAACACCAGGAAAAACCAGAATGGGCTGATATCTCCGACAGAAGTCCGGCTCTGAAGGCCTATTGGGCACAGTGGGACTCGCTTCATGTCCAAGAGGGTGTCCTTCGGCGTAAGTGGGAATCAGCTGACGGGAAGTCCTATGTAATGCAGCTAGTCTTACCGAAATCAAAGGTTATGGACGTTCTGCGAGAGATGCATGATGGAATTTCGGGAGGCCATCTAGGAGTAAACAAGACGTTAGAAAAGGTTCGACAACGATTCTACTGGCTACATGCAAGGGAAGATGTCGAGAAGTGGTGCCGAAAATGCATTACCTGTGCTGCCACCAAAGGCCCGAACAAAAGGAATCACAGCCAAATGCAGCAGTATAATGTCGGAGCACCCTTCGAAAGAATTGCAGTAGACGTGGCGGGTCCATTTCCGGAAACAAATAATGGAAATCGTTATATTCTGGTCGTCATGGATTACTTCAGTAAGTGGCCTGAGGCATACGCCATTCCAAATCAAGAAGCCAAAACAGTCGCAGACCAAATTGTGTTCAACAGGGTGAGCAGATTCGGCGTTCCTTTAGAGCTGCATTCCGACCAGGGAAGGAATTTTGAATCAAACATATTCCAGGAAGTTTGTGGGCTTCTTCACATCAAGAAGACAAGAACAACACCACTCCACCCACAATCTGATGGCATGGTCGAACGATTCAACCGAACCCTGAAGGAACATCTTTGCAAAGTCGTGGACGACAACCAGCGAGATTGGGATCGGCACATTCCTCTGTTTTTGATGGCGTATCGAAGTGCAAGGCATAGCTCAACTGGCCATACACCGTCCGAGATTTTGATGGGAAAGAACATCAGACTGCCGAGCGAAATAAAATTTGGGTGTCCCACATCGGAGCCGCAAGCCGAGGACGACTACATGGATGAACTTAAAGAAAGACTACTTCAGATCCACGACGATACCAGGTTGAAAATAAAGATGTTCAGTGACCGAATGAAGACACGCTACGATATACGAGCGACAACAACAGAGTTCCAAGCAGGAGATCGAGTGTGGCTTTACAATCCCCATCGGCAAAAAGGGTTGTCACCGAAACTTCAACGGGACTGGGAAGGTCCATATACAGTCATTACAAAAATCAACGACGTCGTGTACCGGATACAAAAGGGAGTCAGAGGAAAACCTAAAGTTGTACATCGCGACCGGCTACATCGCTACAGTGGTGATGAGAATGATGGATTTGTTCGGGACGATCAATCCTAAGGAGGGGGCAATGTAATATGTATACACCTCTATATCTCTGTATGTCAATCTATTGTAATGTGTACACACTTTGTAACTCCGCCTCTTTATATCTCTATACTTAAATGTGTAAACACTATCTATCTCTGTCACTCTAATATTGTCTAATTGCTGAATAGTTATGTAGCAAAAGTTTTATTTGTAGTTGTAAGTAATTGTGTATACACTCTAGTGGTTAAGAGGAGAACTTCGTTAAGCATCGAGAAGTTTCAGCGCCTACTAGAATCTAGTAGTTTCTCGAACTAATTTGAGTTACATAAATACCCGCTTGGTGTCGAAAATGAATTAATTGAATGTGAACTGCTATAAAGTAAAGACACTGTGTTTGAAAGTAATAATTGAAAGTGTTGAATAAATAAGTTTGTGAGTGATTTGAATAAAGTGAATTTGTGTTTTATTTGAAAAGTGAATAAGTTTTAATTATCGGACCAAGCCGAATATTACAATACTTTAAAAATTGCATAACTTTAAACAACAGTAAAAAAAAAAAAAATAGCAGACATTAGTTGCTTAAGACCCTAACCGCACTTCCACGCCAACTTTTTTGTCTAATCTCTTACAACCCGATGTAGCAAAGAGTCCACTTTTTCCCGAAAAAGTTACGGAATTGTCAATGATTTTACTGTAAAAGTTAAGAAGAATACATTTCGGTTAAAGACAAAGCTTCATTCTTAACTAAAACTAACTAACTCAATTAATTTGGTGTCAGGTTCCTTGTTCCAGCGATGAAATTCTTTTTCCAAACACATGAAAACATGCTCTCTTTCCAGCGGGAAAAATGGCACAAAGTGATCGACGAGATGTGTTTCTATTAAACCAGAACCCTGCATACCTCCTTCCAAGTTATATGCTCCATTTTCAAGTAACAGCTCAAAGTCACTTTCTGCTAAATCTTCTCGTCTTTTTCCTTGGCTCAAAAGTTCATCCAAATGTGCATTGATCTGTTCACCAGCAGTGTTGGAAAGAAACACAAATATAGATTTTGTGTAGTCAGTTTTCTTCGAGTTAAAACCGTAATCAACAAGCGATGTTAGAGCTTCAAAAACGCCACTTGGCATTTTCTCAACTTCGTCAAATATAAACAGGGTACGCGGACAAGCGATGGCTGATTTTTCAACAAGTTCTTTTATTTCTTTCTGCATTAGTATAGACAAAATTAAAACGTTTGTTCAAAATGTAGGCTTCATAAACTCACCGAGTATTTTATGCTTTCAATTTGTAAGGGAAAATCGGCCCGTCCTTTGAACAGGTGAACAAACTTACTATCCAATCCTTTTTTGTAAATAGATTTTGCTATAAAATCCGCAACATAGTTTTTTCCAGTTCCCGATGTACCATGGAAACTTAGTATTAATGGTTTTTTAGAAGCTGTTCGGTCACTGAAGTGTGCTTGCAAGGCCGCGACAAGCATTTTTGTGGCAATATGCTGACCAAAAAGATGTGAATTTAATTCGGAACTTAATTCTATAAATTTATTCGTGATTGATAGAAAGGAAATACCTAGGGTCATTTAACTTACTGGTTATATTGCCTGGAATATAATCATCGTTGCAACATTCCTCAATGTTACAGTACGTATATCGTTTTATAAAATCTAGACCGACACCGGAACTCGTTGCAAGCCAGCCTATACCAGCTCCAGTTACTATTGAAACGGGATCAATTTCATGGGTTGATTTGATAACTAGTGAAAAAATTGCAACAGTTACTAGAACATACATTTCTAATTGCATTTTAATTTTTTCAGATCATAAATTATTATAACATTTAACTGGGTTGACAGGCGAATGACAATGGCTACGTTCAATCATGTAACCAAAAGGTATCGGATAGCTTTTTGTTTGTAAACCATAGTAAAAAATAGCAAATACATGAACCGTTTACTGTCAAAAAAAAATCCAGAGGTATCTGAAAATTTTTGGTATACCTCGGGTATCCGAGTGTTCAGCTGATCAACATATGATTTCTTTGCCTTGACTTTTCTGGCGCGCAATTTTATCAGCTTCCAAATTAAAAGAAAATTGAAAGAAATATAAGCAGATGACTATCGATCTGATTTTTAACAATACTTGTTATATTTTAGATGACTCGGAAGAAGTTTACTAACGGATTCACGGCCATAAACAATTTGACAGCAATCTGGATACTGGTATCTGTCTCGTCCAAAAAGATATCCCAGATACGGGTATCCCAGATAGCCTATCCGATATATGATTGAACGTAGCCAATAATACGCGTTTTTCTTTCTTAGCTCTTAGCAGGGTACGGAGCTGTCAAAAAAAAAACGTATTTCTTTTTTAGATCAGACATATCTGAGCGCTCAATTTTTGTTTATTTTTTCGATCAGACCGTGGTCAGAGCGCGATCTACGAGCTTTGTTAAGATTGATGGAGTAGGTGGAGTAAAAATTTACGTGCGGCCAACTTCATTTATTTTGTTCATATCATGAGTGAGATGACGTGAAAAAAAATTAAAACGGTGGAAATAGCGGGCTGTCGAAGTAAGTTGTTCTCCAAATGAAGGTAAATAAAAAATTATTTTTGTCAGCTTGTCAATTTTTTTATGTTTGACAGTTACGTCCTCAGGTTTGTTTCTTTAGGCGTTTTTCTTTTTTAGCACCGAGCGGGGCTTGAGCGAATCGAGCGCGACATGAGCGCTCAGAACTATTTGACAAACACAATTGAGCACTGAACTGTCATAATAAATTTGTTATCCACTTGCTCATGGCTTATATGGACACAAAATGTGTTACTTATATCCCGCGCTACGTCCTGGAATACAATTTTTTTCATTTCGCTGTCCAGCCGATGTATGTTTGTATTTAGTAGGTCTACCAAATATGTGGTCATGTCATTTGTCCACTTGATTCCTACAGTAAAACCAGAAAAAAAGTAAATTAAATAATAATATTTTTCTAAATTCAAAATATTACTTACCATCACTGGAAGAGCAACCGGCTTCGCCCGCCATTTCTTTTGTTTTGGTTGTTTGTTTTTTTTTCGTCCCTCAAAAACTCAACGCTCTTTATTTGCTCTATCTGCTCGATCATTTTTGACCGAACAAATCGAGTCAGCCCCGAGCGTACTCGGTTCTAAAAAAGTATCACAGATCGAGCGCTCCGACCGCCCCGAGCTAAAAAAAAAAAAATGCCGATCTTTTTTTGACAGTTCTATTCCCGCTCCGTGCTATAAAAGAAAAACGCCTTTTATTAACTCGCAAAGGTCAGAGCTTGCTCTGCTCAGACATAGCTCGATGAGCTCACGCTCTACTCCGCATCCTGCTTAGAGCTAAAAAAGAAAACGCCCTATATATAAACGCCTGCACGACACCACATCCGATAACGGATTCAGGCTGATCGATTTTGCTGCGGGGCGAAATGTTGTGGTAGCAAGCACCTGGTTCCCTCATCTCAACATCCATAAAGGTACATGGAGATCTCCTGATCAATCAACCGTCAACCAGATTGATCACATTGCGATCGACGGAAGGCACTTGTCCAGCATTTTAGATGTTCGAACTTTCCGAGGAGCTAACATCGACTCGGACCACTACCTCGTCGTAGCCAAGGTAGTGCTACGAATATCCCGACAACGGCCAAAACAAGGAAATGCTGCAAGAAAATTCGACGTCGGACGGCTACAATCGCAAGAGATCGCCAGATCATTCTCTGATCGAGTGTCAAGTAACCTCTTAAGGAGTCCTATGCCGCCAACATCAAGTATCGAAGACCAGTGGCAACATTGCCAAAGAGCAGTTAGAGATGCCGCCTCTAATGTGCTGGGTTTCACACAGAGACCAAAACGAAACCCCTGGTTTGATGAAGAATGCAGGCAGGCCCATGCAGCCAAGCAGGAGGCATACAAAGCGGCGCTGCATAGAAGGACAAGAGCTGCTCGTGAGCTCTACGAGCAAAAGAGGAGAGAGGAACGCCGGCTTCTCAGGAGGAAAAAGAGAGAGCATGAGAAGCGTCAGATCGAGGATGTTGAGAGAGCCAACAGCAGGAATGAAGTTCGGAGGTTTTACCGAAAGGTTAAACAGCTGGCTCAAGGTCATCGAGCAAGAACTGATGCCTGCAGAGATAAACAAGGGAACATCATAGTAGAATCGCAGTCAATGCTGGGGATTTGGAAAGACCACTTCTGTAGATTGTATAACGGCGACGACGAACAAAATACCGCCGTCAGACAGGAGCCTTTCATCGGACACGATGATAGCCAACAATTCCGTGAACCCGACCTAGAAGAAGTGAAAACCGCAATATCACGGCTGAAATCCAACAAAGCCGCTGGAGCAGATGGACTAGCTGCTGAGTTGTTCAAAGCAGCAGGCGACGAGCTAGATAGGAGCATGCACCAAATCATCTGTAAGATATGGTCAGAGGAATGCATGCCCGATGAATGGAACCTCAGCATTGTTTGCCCGATCCTGAAAAAGGGAGATCCTCTAAACTGCGCCAACTATAGAGGAATAAGTCTACTAAACATCGCCTACAAGATCCTCTCTGCCGTAATATGTGAACGTCTGAAGCCTTTCGTCAACAATCTGATTGGTCCTTATCAATGTGGCTTCAGGCCAGGAAAGTCAACCATCGACCAAATTTTCACGTTGCGGCAGATCCTGGAAAAGACCTATGAACTCCAAATCGATACCCACCACCTTTTCATCGATTTTAAGGCCGCGTATGACAGCATCTACAGAGACGAACTGTACAAAGCTATGTCTAGTTTTGGCGTCCCTGCCAAGCTCGTTCGCTTGTGCAAAATGACGATGGAGAACTCACGCTGCTCCATCAAGGTTGGCAACGAGCTCACGGAATCTTTCGACGTCAAAAAAGGATTCAGACAAGGCGATGCACTGTCATGCGATTTCTTTAACATCGTTCTTGAGAAGATAGTGCAGAACTCCAACGTCAACACCAGAGGCACTATCTTCCAAAAATCTGTTCAACTTCTCGCGTACGCCGACGATATTGATATAATGGGAAGAACACAGCGTGATGTCAATGGCGCCTTTGTGAGAATTGAGACAGAAGCGGCAAAAATGGGTTTAGCGGTAAATGAGGGAAAAACGAAGTATATGCTGTCTTCGAGGAAGGACACCCAACACCGACGGCTCGGGCAAAACGTCACAATAGACGCATATAACTTCGAGGTAGTAGAGGAGTTTGTCTACCTAGGCTCCGCTATAAACACGGGCAATAACACCAGCGCCGAGATCAGACGAAGAATAACTCTTGCTAATCGCTGTTTCTTTGGGCTTAGAAAGCAATTGAGTGGAAAAGCCCTCTCTCGAGCAACTAAGGTAAAACTGTACAACACACTCATCATCCCAGTCCTGCTGTATGGTGCAGAAGCATGGACCCTGACAAAATCGGATGAAAGTGCCTTAGGCTGTTTCGAGAGGAAAGTTCTTCGGGTCATCTTTGGCCCCGTGTGCATTGAAGGGGAATGGCGAAGAAGATACAACAGCGAACTTTACGGGTTGTACAACGACATGGACCTAGCCAGAAGGGTCAAGGTCCAGAGACTCAGATGGCTCGGTCATTTAGAGCGAATGGACACCAATGCTCCGGCCCGGAAAGCCTTCGACACTATTCCCGAGGGACGTAGGAGGAGAGGAAGACCGCGACTCAGGTGGCGCACTCAAGTGGAAGAGGACCTCAATCAACTCGGAGTGCAAAACTGGAGACGACTAGCCAAGGATCGAGCTAGCTGGCGGAGCCTGTTGATTGAGGCCCAAGTCCACAACGGACTGTAGCGCCACCTTAAGTAAGTAAGTAATATGATTTTACCCATTGTATATGGAATCAGCTAGTATTCTCAAGAATGGTGTTTTCGATATTTTTTGCTACATCAAACCAAAAAACAAAATCCCTATACCAAACTTATGTTAAAAAAAAACAGCACTGTGCCAGGTCTTAAGATGGCACTACAACCGATTGCCAGGTCGCAGGTACTAGCTAAATAGAAATAAGAAATACAATGGCGCAAAATTATAGTCCGCTAATGAACAACTTTAGTGTGATACTAGGTTAAAATGACGTTTAAGTAATGACTCAAACGTCATTTTAACCCGGCGGCCACACGGGCAAGTTCTGGCTAGCAAGTTGGCATACAATCAAATGTTTTACTCACACATTCAAACTTTTAGTACTGGCTTTAGTACTGGCCAGGCAACTGGCTTGCGAATTTTGAAGCCAGTAAAACGAGCAAGTAAAACGGGCAAGTAATTTGACAGGTTTTGCCAAATGTATCAAAATGAGCAAAATTAAATGAGAATATTAGTTGAAGCGAGGATTTTAATTTCTTTTTTTTAATGCCGACATCTTTCAAATTCCAAAATGTTAAAAGCAGGTAAGCTTCAAGAATCGTTGAAATGGAAAAAAATATGTGAACTTGCTGGCAAGTTGACTAGCAAGTTTTTTGCCACCTACGCTACGGCACACCAAGTACACCGATACAGATTTGACAAATAATATATGTAGGCTACTGGCAAGCCAGAACTTGCTCGTGTGGCCGCAGGGTAAGCTAGTATCACACTAAAGTTGTTCATTAGCGGACTATAATTTTGCGCCAATGATTTTACCAAAACAAGAGCCAAGATTCTTCATGGGACATGGATCTGTGCCAATTTACATTCAACCGCCACGAATCGCTACTAAAATTCAATGGTTTTTGGGTTCAATGTAATTTATAAAGTCAAAAGTAGCAATTTCTTTTTTAAATACCAAACTTATGTAAAAAAAAACAGCACTGTGCCAGGTCTCAAGATGGCACTACAACCGATTGACAGGCCGCAGGTACTAGCTACATAGAAATAAGAAATACCTACGGCACACCAAGTACACCGATACAGATTTGACAAATAATATATGTAGGCTACTGGCAAGCCAGAACTTGCTCGTGTGGCCGCAGGGTAAGCTAGTATCACACTAAAGTTGTTCATTAGAGGACTATAATTTTGCGCCAATGATTTTACCAAAACAAGAGCCAAGATTCTTCATGGGACATGGATCTGTGCCAATTTACATTCAACCGCCACGAATCGCTACTAAAATTCAATGGTTTTTGGGTTCAATGTAATTTATAAAGTCAAAAGTAGCAATTTCTTTTTTAAATGTGCGTGTGAAAGCTATCAAAACAGATTTATGATTGTATTCTTCAATTTAAATTTTTTTAATAACTTGAATTTGAATACAATTCGTAAATTTATTTTCGGCAAAATATCAAACAAACCTTTGTAATTTGTGTATCGATCTTCTAATTTCTATATACATGCAAAGGTAAAGAAGCTGAACAGAATGCAGTCGCCAGTCGGCCGACGACGAAAATGACAGCTGTCAAAATTTCTCAACTCAGAGAAATTTCTGAACACAATGCAGTCGCGCGGGCTGTCAAATATTAAAGTTTTTAATTATGAATGAACGAAGAAGATATTTTGTTTGGTGCATCTAATGAATTTTCTTTTCGGATATATATATATATATGTACTATAATTTTGCACCAATCCCTTTAAAAATATCTGTAAACAGAACACGATTCAAGAAAACACAAATGTCAAACACGTCGCGTGACTAAGTTGAAAAAAGTTCAACTTTTGAGTGACTTGTTGGGCGACTAACGACACATTAGGTCTGTTTGGTAACTCCAACTTTTTGCAACGAAGTACAACGAAGTAAAACGTTTTTACATTTTCCTGTTTGTTTACTCGAATTAGTTGCAGAGAAAGGGGAAATCGAGAGAGCAAAATATTTCCCCTCCAACGAAAATTTTGCAACTTCTTGCAACTGAAAATTCTTGTTGCAAGTTGTTTTTGAATGTCATTGATCTTCGAAGAACGGGTAATTGACAGATGACATATTTATTTTTTGAATTTGCTCGTGGTCAAAAGTGAATTATTTTTTTTTTTTTGGTAAAAAAAATGTCAACATTTAATTTTTTTTTCAGTAGGCCAAGTGATCACAGACTGGCTCACATAACTCAAGAATTTTATGACTCTTTGAATAATTGTATGAACCGTCCACAGAGATAAATCGAAACGATCCGTCAAATCTCGGAAAGAGCATGCTTCATGCCCAGGAAACCTTTATAGTATAATTTGTGTTAATGTATTTCATCATAAATTTCATAAACAAACCATAGAAACAGTGCTAGGTGCTTGGGTCCACTAACTGTTTTGTCCGAACGGAGACTAGCATAAACCTCCTATGCACAGAATTTGTCACTAAGGTGTTCGAACAAAGTTTTGGAAACCCAAAAGTGCACCTTGAATTCTACGTCCGTATACTGCGGTACCACTTTTTCGAAGTAATTTTCGATGCAGTTTCACCTATTTCCCATTTCTCTTTCATTGCCGTGATCAAAAAGCTCGTCGTCGGTTATTTAGCAGTTTCAGTGGTGGAACAAAATTCTCAGTTCTCATTGAGATAAAATGGTTACCTTACAAATTGTTGTTGTGCATATGTCAGTCACGTCAAAATAGCTGATTGAGAAATCGAATCCAAAAAATTTTCATCTCAGAAATCTCAGAAAAAAATCTCAATTCTCAGCTGAGATTTTTTGTTCCACCTAAAAAATCTCTGAGATCTCTGAGATCTCAGTGAGATGTTGTTAGGTGGAACTGGCCTATTATTTTTGACATTTTTTGTTTTAAAAAGGATCTTTAATATGAAAAACCTACAATTCGAATCAAATCTTAAAACCAAATAATTTAATTTGACAACCGTTTTGCCAAAATGAAAATAAACTGCAACAAATTACATCAACGCGTTTGTTTACTTTGTTGCAAGTTTATCTCTTTCTGAGAGAATTTTACTCTCTTCACCTTATTTGACAGATTTCAAACAAACTGCTACAAAAAGTTCCCAAACAGACCTATTGTGTTGCTAATGGGCGACTGCTATACAAATTTCACATTTTTGACAGCTGTCATTTCAGTCGCCGGGTGACTAGCGCATTCTGTTAAAATGTACCACAAGAGCAGGTGAGGTAGTTTAATATTATTTATATAGGGTGCTATTTTGCAGAAATGCTAAGTCGGTTTTTCTTGGGCCGTGAGTGTAAAATTAATTTTTGTTTATTCAAAGGCATTTTATTTAATATAATTTGTTTGAAACAACTACCGACATAAAAGGTACATCAACAAAAAAAAAGTAAACACCAAATTAACCGTTGCGTCAAATGTGACATTTGAGGCTTCTCATTGCAAAAGATAATATGTCCAGTCAAAAAAAAAAAACAATGGATTTCGGATGAGATTGCGGAAGAGAAGTTGGATTGGGTTTTACGCTTGTGGAGCCTCAGGGTTAAGCGCACAGAGGAGGTATACCTAGAGTCGCAACTCAAGGCTTTTACTCTCTTTCGACTTAAAAAATTAAATCTGATAAAATATACCACCCAATGTAAATGGGAGGCCGAACCAACACATTTGCAATGGGTAGGCCTGTGTGCTGGGCTCAATAAGGTGAAAAGCCTAGGCTCAATTTTAAAAGCCTGCGCTCAAAATTCAAAAATAAGAGTCAGTTAAATTAAAAAATTTAATATATAAAAAATAATTGTATGAAATTCATGTTTTACCCTGCGGCCACACGAGCAAGTTCTGGCTTGCCAGTAGCCTACATATATTATTTGTCAAATCTGTATCGGTGTACTTGGTGTGACGTAGGTGGCAAAAAACTTGCTAGTCAACTTGCCAGCAAGTTCACATATTTTCTTCAATTTCAACGATTTTTACAAGCTTACCTGCTTTTAACATCCAATTTGGAATTTGAAAGATGTCGGCATTAAAAAAGAAATTAAAATCCTCGCTTCAACTAATATTCTCATTTAATTTTGTTCATTTTGATACATTTGGCAAAATCTGTCAAATTACTTGCCCGTTTTACTTGCTCGTTTTACTGGCTTGAAAATTCGCAAGCCAGTTGCCTGGCCAGTACTAAAGCCAGTACTAAAAGTTTGAATGTGTGAGTAAAACATTTGATTGTATGCCAACTTGCTAGCCAGAACTTGCTCGTGTGGCCGCCGGGTTAAGTTTTTAAATAACAGTATAAAGTGCAGTGCATAGTGTTTTTTGCTTTTTAAATGGAATTCAACTATGATTTACGAATAAATAACTAAAAAAAACACATTTAAACACATTGGCAGAGTTTATTTCACCCTTAAAACAATGCGGTCATGTCCTTATTGAATTTTTTTTCACCTCTTTCACAGATTCACGGACACGAAAAATAAGAGTAAATTGAAAGACTCACCACAACATTTGTTGGACAGTGATTTTTTAAAAGAGAGAGCGAGTTGCGACTCTAGGTAAATACGATAAGGATTTTCCATATGGACTGTCACTTTTTATTTCCAAATGTATTTTCATTTGTTTTTGTATATCAAATTGGATCTTAGACGATTTGGATTTTTCGTTTGTAGTTTCAAAACATTGTTTTCCGTTAAAACATTTAGGTGTTTTAGGTGTTACATAGTTATTATTTTTTATTTTTTTTTACGCAAAGATCAAGGTAAATTTGGTAGTCAAAAACGATAAAAAATGTTGATAGTCAACTATCGCGTTACATGACTTTGGCCCAGCATATTACTGTGTAGCAGAATACGAAAAAGAAAGCAGAATCTATACCACCTCTTCTTGTGACTTGTGGTGTTTCAGTGAGATTGTAGAGATTCGGGATGTATCTTCGTTCACCAACTAAATTTCTGGTGTAAAATCTGAGTGTTGAGCATATGCATATACATAATAATAGGACAAAATGATCTATATTTTATTTGAAACAATAAATTCTCATTTATTTAAAATCGACAAGAGCTAGATTGATAAAACTGCCACCCTGTATACTAGTACAGAATTCCGCTTGATATCAACCGTCTGAACACATCCCCACAATCGGCCATTTGTAAATTGTTGTTTGACATAACTGAGGTGAAAATAACTCTTTTTACATTTTACAAGGCTCAATTCTCTTTTCCAGACTCGTGGCGAAGTATTTTTCAAGTTTTTCGCATAAATAACTATTCAGAAAAGTAAATAAAATTATCAGATTACATACGAGGATCAATACTTAACATACTTTACAAATTTTTTCTTTGAAAAACAGATGCCAGGCGTTGATACAATCAAATCTTCATGGGCCGATGAGGTCGAACTTGATTTCGGTGGTTTGCCACCCTCGACCGAGAACACGGAGAATGGCCTTAAATACGTCACTGAATATAAATACAATAAAGATGACAAAAAAATAAAAGTCGTACGTACGTACAAAATCAGCAAACAAGTTGTACCAAAAACGGTAGCCAAGCGGCGAACATGGGCCAAATTTGGTGATTCGAAGGATGATAAACCCGGTCCTAATTCACAAACTACAATGGTATCCGAAGAAATTTTCATGCAATTTCTCAATTCGAAAGAAGAAGAGAAAACAAATGAGAATCTGTTGGATCCAATGAAAAATATTGCCAAATGTCGTATTTGTAACGGTGAGCATTGGTCCGTCAATTGCCCATACAAGGGCACAGCTATGGATACTCAAATGATGGAAACCAAAGCAACACCAAGCACTTCTGATGCACCGAAGACAGGCAAATACGTGCCACCGTTTATGAAGGAAAGTCAAAAAGGTGGTCCGGGCATGCGTGGACGTGATGATACTGCGGCTATTCGAATTTCTAATTTGTCTGAATCGATGACCGAAGCCGATTTGGAAGAGTTGGTGAAGAAAATCGGCCCTCACAGTAAAATGTACCTTGCCAGGGATAAGAACACCGGCCTTTGCAAAGGTTTCGCCTACGTACATTTCAAACAGAGAAAAGACGCCGCCAATGCTATTGAAATTCTTAATGGCCACGGTTATGATCATTTGATTTTGAATGTCGAATGGTCCAAACCACAGACGAATTAGAAGACTTTTCTCTCTTTTGGTTTTTTGTTTAAATTCTTGTATGATTTGTAATAAAATTAACGCATACAAAACATAAATGATATTGGAATCACTTTTACCTGTTGTAGGTCTTGTCCTTCCGCCCTCATTTATCGTTTTTATTTCAATTCTGCTGTAGCCTTGCTTTTCCCTTTTATTTTTTAGACAGCACTTAAATTCAAATCAATTCGTATTTTCATCAAATACAGAGCTTAAAATGAAATTCTAAGTTTCTTTTAAAAATATCAAATAATATTGAGAAAAAATGAAGCAAGATAAGAAATTAACGGTTATAGTGCGTAACGACTCATTAGCAGTTCGTATTACGAACTTGCCACTTACCGCAACTATGGATGATCTGAGACTTTTGGCTACCAAGTGTCGTGGAATTTCAGAAATGTACTTTCAAATGGATCGAAAAAAAGGTGACTTCAGGGGAATGGCCTACATTCATTTCAGAAAAAGACGAAATGCCGAAGATGCTGTTTACACTTTGAACGGTTTAAATTACGATCATAAGGTCTTGAAAGCTGTTTGCGCTACTAGACCGTTTTATAAATATCGAATTTAACAATCGAAATAAACAATTTCTTTCTCATTATTTCTGTTGTTTCCAATTAATTGAACAATTTTGGACGGTATGGCATCATTTGTCTTTAACAAACTAACTCAGATGTCAATACTTTCTAGTTTCTATTCCAGAAAAACGTGCCTCAATTTCTTAACTTATTTTGCTACTGCGACTGAGGGTGCAGCAATTTCAAGTCGAACAATTTGTATTTAAATTTTGTATGGAAAATTCACACGACTGTAGACTGAAGAACTACTATTCACATGAGCACGAAAAACAAGCAACGAATTACCGAATGTTCGTGGATTTTGAATTTTTTTTTATTTCGTCGCGAATGAACAAAGCAAGAATGATTTTTGATGTTATCTTTATGGATGGTGTGAAACGAGAACAAAATTCTTTTCGCGACGAATAAATTTGTTTTCTCAAATTTTAAGAAGTTAATGTACCCATGCATCATAAATCAAACATAAACTGTATTTCTATCGTTTTGGTAGGAAATAGGGTTTCATTCGTCGTTCGTTAGTTGTGCACATGTGAATAGTGCTTATCAGGCGCCATGTTCTGTAACTCAAATAAAGTTTCGCATAAACAGTGCGAATCAAAACAAAACTAGGATGGAATGGGTCAAAAATCTCTTTCGCATTCAACTGTTTCTGTAACTTGTTTCCACTCGACCAGGAATAAGAATAATTTACTTACTTATGGTGGCGCTACAGTCCAGGTCGGACCAGGGCCTTACCCAACTTAATGCAGACAGGACCAAATATCACTCGAAGAATTTTTCTCTCAAAGCAGCCCAAAGCGTTTTGATCAGATGGTGTCATAGTCCATGTCTCTGCACCATACATAAGGACCGGGATGATGAGGGTTTTGTAGAGTGTCACTTTAGTTGCTCGGGAGATCACGCTGTGTTCTTCCAATTATGTCAATGTCGTCTAGGTATCCTAGTAGCTGGACGGACTTTTGAAAGATTGTGCCTTTGGTGTTGACATTGTAGCTTTGCACAATCTTTTCAAGAATGATGTTGAAGAAATCGCATGACAACGCATCGCCTTGTCTAAAACCTTTTTTGACATCAAAAGGGTCCGTTATGTTTTTTCCGACCATTGTGAGACGACATCTATCAGATACATTGGCTACGTTCAATCATATATCGGATAGGCTCTCTGGGATACCCGTATCTGGGATATCTTTTTGGACGAGACAGATACCAGTATCCAGATTTCTGTCAAAACGTCTATGAAAAAAAACAACAAATCACACGCTTGAGAACAAGAAATTGTTTATGGCCGTGAATCCGTTGGCAAACTTCTTCCGAGTCATCTAAAATATAACAAGTATTGTTAAAAATCAGATCGATAGTCATCTGCTTATATTTCTTTCAATTTTCTTTTAATTTGGAAGCTGATGAAATTGCGCGCCAGAAAAGTCAAGGCAAAAAAATCATATGTTGATCAGCTGAACACTCGGATACCCGAGGTATACCAAAAATTTTCAGATACCTCTGGATTTTTTTTTGACAGTAAACGGTTCATGTATTTGCTATTTTTTACTATGGTTTACAAAAACAAAAAGCTATCCGATACCTTTTAGTTACATGATTGAACGTAGCCAATGGCTACGTTCAATCATATATCGGATAGGCTATCTGGGATACCCGTATCTGGGATATCTTTTTGGACGAGACAGATACCAGTATCCAGTATCCAGATTGCTGTCAAAACGTCTATGAAAAAACAAACAACAAATCACACGCTTGAGAACAAGAAATTGTTTATGGCCGTGAATCCGTTGGCAAACTTCTTCCGAGTCATCTAAATTATAACAAGTATTGTTAAAAATCAGATCGATAGTCATCTGCTTATATTTCTTTCAATTTTCTTTTAATTTGGAAGCTGATGAAATTGCGCGCCAGAAAAGTCAAGGCAAACAAATCATATGTTGATCAGCTGAACACTCGGATACCCGAGGTATACCAAAAATTTTCAGATACCTCTGGATTTTTTTTTGACAGTAAACGGTTCATGTATTTGCTATTTTTTACTATGGTTTACAAAAACAAAAAGCTATCCGATACCTTTTGGTTACATGATTGAACGTAGCCAATGTGTTGTGTTGCTAATGGGCGACTGCCATACAAATTTCTCATTTTTGACAGCTGTCAGATTAGTCGCCGGGCGACTGGCGATGCATTCTGTTCAGCTCTTAACTCCGCTTCCTGTACTGTGCAAAAGCAAAATAGATGCAACAAGTTTGCAATTTTTCTAAGCTTCAAGCCAACTCGGTCTTAATTTTTTGTTTATTTATTTATTATAATTTGTATACCTCATAAAAAAATGAAGAAACCGTCGATTATTTTACTCATCTCACTTGTTACTGTATTTATCAATTATGCACACTCGCTTGTGGACCCTTTCACATTTTCTATTGGAGCCGCAGTGCTCGCTGGTTTAGGATACAATTACGATTTTGTGAAACGAAAAACTTACTGCAGCTTAAGGGAGTGCTGCAATGATGATTACATTCCCGGCAACATCAACGGTTAGTATTTTTCTTCGATTCTAAAGCGGTCAATGTACCTACGACATTAATGGACAAGTTCTTCGCGATGATATTAAATCGTGTGGAGATTTTCCTTCATGTTGTTGGTTTTATTACAGCCCACATGAAATATATTTATTTTTCTGTATTTCCATTATCAGACTCACTTGTTCAATATAACTTAATCGACTTCACAGCTGTGGGTCTCTTAACGAAAATACTGTAACGCTTACCAAATTCTTTTGTTTCAAACAGAACTACAAGGTGCATTGAATGCTTTCCTCTATGGTCAGCATATCGTTACCCGGATGGTGATCCCAGCTTTGAGTGCACATTTCAACAAAGGAACAGCTTCGAAGAAAGCCCTAGTGCTTAGTTTCCATGGTACACCAGGCACGGGAAAGAACTATGTTGCTGATTTCATAGCGAAATCTCTTTATAAAAATGGACTGGAGAGCAGATTTGTGCATCTCTTCAAGGGAAGGTCTGACTTTCCTTTACAAAGCGAAAGCAAATACTACTCAGTAAGTTTTATTTGAAAGCAAACAAATTCTGCTAAATAATAACGAACTTGCTTCTCAGGAAAAAATAAGAACCATTGTTAAGGAGGCAGTCACTGAGTGTCCAAAATCTTTGTTCATATTCGATGAAGTCGATAAAATGCCGAACGGCATTTTCGAATCCCTTGCATCGCTTGTAGATTACTATTCGAATTCCAGAGGTCTTGACTTCAGACAGGCCATATTTGTATTTATTTCAAATACCGCTGGAGTCGAGATTGCTACAAAATTAGGAGATCTCTTAAGCAAGGGCATTCCCCGCGAAGAAACGAAATTAAGTGATTTTGAGAAAACTCTTGAACGTGGAGCGTATAATTTGGAAGGCGGAATGAAGAGGACAAGTCTAATAGAAGCGCACGTCATTGATCACTACATTCCATTTTTGCCACTTGAAAAGGAACACATCGAGTTGTGTTTGAAGGCAGAGTTCGCTCGTTGGGGCAGTAAACCCAAGCAAGAAGTTATAAAGTAAGTTAAGGTATTCATTTGATCTTTGGTAAATCGAAAATTATTTCCTTGTAGCAAAATTATCGATGAAAACGTGTCATTTGAAAAGAACACAGGACTCTTTGCAACATCGGGCTGTAAGAGGCTTGATAAAAAGGTATCTGTCGAAGTCAGGTTGAATTATTAAGAAATAAACTTTGTTTTAATAAATTGGCCATAAAATTTATGATTTATTTACGTTCACCAATTATTTAACCATTTAAGACGTGAGTCTCTTCTTAGCAATTCTGTGTCAAGTCTTTTCGGATCGGCTTCGAACTCCTTGGTTGCTTCGAAACGCTTTTCCAACTGTACGATTTCTTTCATCACAATGCATTCGCCGTTTTCCTTGAGAATTGTGTGTTTGATGTCATTCTCTGAGGGCTCCCCGTATTTAAATGTAACTGGAGTAACTTTGATAAGATGCTTTATTTTCCATAATCGGGCGTTGTTCTCGGGGATGTTCTTGACAACAGTGAAGTTGCCTTGTTTTCCATCGAGTCCAAGATCTTGTAAGATGCGCTTTTCCCAAAAAGGATTGCCTTTGACTGGTTTAATGCGCTGAACGCGGAAAAGTTTAGCTGGAGTTATTGGTGGATCTTTGTGGTCCTTGTTTCTGCAAAATTGATTATTTATTACAAACTATATTCCTAGTTAATCGTTTTTTTCTCACCAACCGTGGGTAATAGTAGATTCCTTGGTATTTTACTCCATCGTTGTAAACATATTTCTTGTTATGCTTTCCATACGAACGTATCGACTGAGTCGTAGTTCGCAAGGCGCTTAAGAGCTTTGAAAATTCCATTTAGGATTAATTTGTATTTATATTTATTACGTTTACAAATGTATAAATATTGCAATAGATTCTGTTGAAAGGCTCAAAAAGCCAAAAGTGAGGTTGAAGTTACGAAACCTAATCATGAAAGAATGACATTTTTGTGGTGAAAAAAACTTTGGTGAACTTGCGCAGATGCATGCAGACGCAGAGTTTGCAAATACATATAAGGCCGAGTGCACAGATGAGTTAAAAAGGGAGATGGGAAACCGAGCTGTCAAATTGACCGAGTGTAGAGAAAAAAGAGATTGGAAACTGATTTATGTTTTACCCCATAGAGAATATATAATACACTGATCACTTATACCAAGATTGGAAACCTTGCTGTCAAAATGACATTTGCCTACAAACTAGGGGAGCAGGTTAGCTGTAAGAGTATGCGTGTAATACAAACTTAAAGACACAGGTTAGCTGTAAGGTATGTGTTTTATTGTAATAATGATACAATTGCCTACATAATAAAGCAAGTTTGCTGCAAGAGTATGTGTTTATGAAAAAAAAAAAACTTTTGCGGTATTTGGAGGGTAAAACGTAGGTAGGTTTCCAATCTTGTTATAAAGTGAACACTGATATAATACCTAGAGTCGCGACCTTTTCCTCCCTTGCCGAAAACACCCTCAACATTTTTCTGAGGTGAACTCTCACAATCCTCTCTTTTTTTCGTGTCGTGTATCTGTATAAAGAGGTGAACTCTCACAATCCACTCTTTTTTTCGTGTCCGTGAACCTGTGTAAGAGGTGACAAATTTTTTTTCCTGATGCACAAACCCAAAGTGACAGACTTCCACAAATATTGATACAAATATTGGTAAATTATAGTGCAATTATATGTTAAAAGTGCAAAGAAACAATATAACGTATTTATTGTATGTTTAAGTTTTTTTTTGAAAATGCTGAGCTCAACGGAATCTTATTTTCTAGATCTGAGCCCATGAAACCCACCTCGACTCCAACCTGAGCATTCTACCTAGCTCAGTGCGAATGTATGGGTGCAGTTTCTCATTTAAAAAGCATTGGAAAACTTACACATTCTCACTGGGTTATTACAAAACGACCGAATTGCAGC
>CAKKXW010000004.1:62368753-62381364 GCA_920937365.1 Sphaerophoria rueppellii | reverse complement strand
GTCATATCTATCTCGGTTGCTTTCATAAATGCATGGTTGCTTTGCTTACATGCGATCAATTGCAATCATATTAACGTCACACAAAAATACTTGCGCATGCGTTTTATGCTGCATTTATGAACACTTTTTTATGATTTGCATCATATGTCAAAAGACGGTCAGAATTTGAAGTTTTACTTACTTTCTTATATACCTGTCTCTTTTATTGAGACAGAAATTCAGTGTGCATGTGAGTTTTTATATTTGCACATTAGCGCTGCAAATATTTGCGTTTTGCTTTTATGAACATCTGACATTTATCATTTGCATTTATGAAAAACATGCATTCGTCAGACTCTCGCAACCATGCATTAATGAAAGCACCCCTCCTTATTTTTTGCACGAGTTCAATATTTGCCATATATTCTATATGTCACAAGTAAAAAAGAAAACGCAACAAGCAACTTGACAATACAATACAAATAAAAAACAACATAAAAACTGAGTATGATTCACGCTAATTTGATCGAACTGGGACGTAGTTGTACCTTTGTATATGGAATTTATAGTATTTTCAGCCTCGAGAATATTTGGTTGGAGAGTCGTCTCGTCTTGGCACTGTCTGTTTTTCTATATACAAGATTTTAGTTCTGTATCGCGTTCCGGACGTCACTGTCGTCGATTCACGAGACTGCAACTACTATAAATTCCATATACAAAGGTGGTACGTCCCATGTACTCATCTCTATATTACACTGGATAGTGTATTACCTACAAAGTATAACAGTTTTTTTGACTCCATTTGAAGATGACAGTCAATGTCCCTTTTCGACTTTTTGACGTCTAAAGCCCAGTACGCAGATCGGGAAAAAATTTATTTCTCATACAAAATTTTTCCTTGGACAAATTTTGTCTTCAATATTTTTCCAAACGGTACGCAGCTCACGCGCAAATTTTAATATTTGGAACCGCTGTAAACAAAAAGTCTCCGCTTAATTTTGCCTGGACAAATGATGTTCGAAGCATTATTCTGCCGGAAAAATTGTGACAAGAAAAAAAAAACAAAAGTAAACAAAAAATTAAACGAAACTAAGATTGGCTCTTTTAGCATATATTTTGAAGAGAAGACGTTATCAATAAAATCCAACATAAAATCAAGAAAAAAAATAAATTCTATTAAATTCGCAACAAAAGTATATGCATGTATGTTGGTATATTGTACATATGTTATGTTGGCAATAAATAAATCGCATAGTAGTATGGAGGCATTTATGCCGTTTTTAATTGGCAATCTGGAAGTAAAAAGAAGATAATTCAGTTTTGATTTTGAAACCAGAATGTCAGTTAAAAACGCCATTATTGTCGACAAACAGACATTTTTCTTAATTTCTCCAACTTCAAAATTTTGCGTGGGATAAAGAATTCATTTGTAGAGATAAAAATTGTAGAGATAAAATTTGTTTTTTCCCGATCTGCGTACTAGGCTTAACCAACAAAAAAAGAGCCAAAAAATAATTTCTTTTTTTGTCTCTTCTCAGTTACAGGAAAACAAAATTTTAGCTCACGAATCACAAAATGAAAAAACAATTTAACTCTTCAATGTCAGATGCCATATAGATTTTTTTGTAATGGAATTTCTTTCATTCCTGGATATAAATGCATTAGCTTGAACAATCGTCGAAGTCGTCCAATTGAAAATTGTCAGGGTATCTTCTTCCTCGGATGAAGACGAATCTAGGAGCAAATCCAGTATTCTGTAGTCCATGCTCTGAAAATGAAGTAGTTATGCTTCAACCATCTCAAGTATTCAATATACATTAATAATTGCTTGATCCTGAGAACACAACAATAATATTGCCTAGAAATAAATCAAATTTTTTATTGTTTTCACGGAAAATTTATTATTTATAATTTCAACAGAACGAAGCCGAATTCTTCAATTATTTTTTCCACAAACAATAATTTCATTTGACGTTTGCAAAATTGTCAAGTTTTTAGTATATGTTAAAATCAGTGTGAAAATCTGTGTGGATTCGTCTCAAAAGACGAATTCAAAACGAATCAATTCGTCGGGAAAAAATATCAATACTTTTCCAATTTGAAAACGTTTAAGAAAAAAATATTGCCGGCCCGTCGACGGAACATCAATATTTTGGTTCAATGGAAAACCACATAGCAACAAATTTCATGAAAAGTCACTAAAAACAACAAACAAACTTTGTTTCATTTATTTTTCTAGATTTTGCAGTGGTAATATGATATTTTGAAGCCACAGTAAAAAAATCTTCGAACAAAAATTTCGATTTTTGGATGATTGTTTTTTTCCGCGTGGTAACACTGCAAAATATGTTTTCACAGCCGATTTCTGTTATCTTTTTCAAAACAAAGAACAAATACTTCGTTTTTCGCTTTTAAAATATGATGAATTAAAACTTTTTTATTTAAATCTTTTGAAATATCAATGCAATTATTAATTAGTTGTTACATAGAACTAAATAAAACGGAGAAAAACAGAAGAAAACAACAAAAGAGAAGCAAAATTCTCTATCATTCATGTAAAAAAAAGACACGACAAAATTTTAACCCATTTAACCTGCTCCACAACACGATACATTTTAACCCATTTTACTCACCACGCTAGTGTCAAGTTTTAACCAAACGTCAAGTCTTAATACACATTTTAAGGCCGTGTCCGATTGGGTTAAAATTTTCTACCACTGGTTAAATTTTGCCGTCTGGTTAAAATGGGATCAGTTTTTAATTTTTGCTGTCCGAACTGGGTTAAAATTAAAGGGGTTAAATGGGATATTTAGTAGAAATTTCCCCTAGATTTAAGAAATTTCCCTATCCTCTTTTGTGTATCGTTATTCCAAAACATAAATATTTAAGACAACATACAGCTTAAAATGTATTAAAATACAAATTTGACTCAAATGAAATAGAATAATTTTCAATTCATTTACTTTTGTGGGTTTTGCATCAATAGCCCCTCATCATTAGGAACAAATCCTATTGTATATTGCTTGTTAATAAAGTCTGCGAACCACTAGTTATCAGCTGTTAAATGTCAACAATAATGAAAAAAAATTAAACACCCAATTCGTATTAAATTTCATCAATTTTGCAAGATGAATAACAATTAGAGGAAGTATTTCATTTTAATTCATTTATATTCCTTGAAATATAAGCGTATTTTTAATAGGACTGCATTAATCCAGAAACGACAACGCGGCAGCTTTTATAATCCTTTTGGGGATCTCCAAAACTTTCTCCTACCAATCTACAGTTTAACAGAAAATGGAATTACAGTAAGTTTAAACGGTAAACACTTTTGCACTAACCTCCATCCTTCGTTCATATTGGCGTTCTTCGAAGTGAAAATATGATCTAGCTCAATTCTTATTTTTAAAAGCTTTAACTTTTCTTCTTCTGACCCTAAAAGAAACAAGAATTCATTAATTGTTTTTATAATGAATTTGTTGAAACTTACATTTACAGTATGGGTTTCCAGAAGACCTTCGTTTTCTTGTTCGTCGTTCCATCGTTACGCTTTGAAAAATAATTTCAAATGTAATTTTTTTCTTTCTTGAGAAACGTCAAAATTTAACCACTTGTGTCTGGTCTGGAGCTGGGTAATTTTTAACCCATTTTATTCACCATGCTAGTGTCAAAATTTAACCAGACGTCAAGTTTTAACCCACATTTTAGCCCAATTCGGACACGGCCTAACGCAGTTCACACACGGCCTAAATTTTGAAATTGTCAAACGCGTTTTTTTTAAAACTCACCACGAAAGGACTTGAATTATGATTTTGGATGCGTTCCGAAACATTTGACCGAAAATATATTTTTTGTGCCTTACATTAAGGTATGCTTATATGCAGAAACGCATTAAAATGTTTAAAAGTATTGGCTCAAAATCATAGTTGACCGTTTTTACCGTTTTTTTTTTTTTAAATTTACATTTGAATTTCCTTAGATTTCGAGAAAATACGGATATGTATTGATCTGATATAACATGTTTTCTTACTATAATCAATACTATTTATTTCAAATAGATAAGGATGTACACAATTTCTATCACCGTCAAAATTTGAACGAACCAAATAATTAAATTTCACGAACAATTTCTACGCCGTTTTTTTTTCGTTGATATTTTCGTACCAAATTTACACTCTTTGTGAACATATCCAATAACTCACCTTTTATTTCAAATTTAACTGCCAAAATTATTCCCCTTTGGTGAATAGACGGATTGAAAGAATGTATTTGTGAAAACACGCACACATCTTAACAATCCGTAAATTTTAGCTTGTACGCAACTGTCACTTTGACAGCCTCGTTTCCCATCTTGTTACTTATTTAATCTTTGGCTCTATGGCTCTTGACAAGACGTCATCTCGTTTGACGTTTCCCGCCGGTACTCTATACATTTCTTATTCAATGGTAATTCCGTTGTATATGGAACCAAATATATGCAAAGGGTTATTCTATATACCTTAAGCCTTCCTAGAGTTTGGGGCTGTCAACTTTTAAACAAGTATCGTTCTCTCCAATTGAATTAAATTAAAGATTAGAAATCCATTTAAAAACAAAGATGGTTCTACAAGTTTTAAAGAACTCTTGGACGCTTCGCTCAGTTCAGCAGTTGAATAGAATCAACTGGACCACAACGTTGGTTCGGACGATGGTGAGTTGGTAAAATTTTGTTCATCTGTGTTATGTAATTTGGTTCTACAATGTTCCTTTTTGCGCAATGAAACCATTGTCAATAGTATTTAAAACAAAACAAAACAAGCATAAAGCCGATTCTTTAACATATGCATTAATTTTATTTCCAAATTATGTCGGGCTGTAGTGATAAGGTTGATTTCCCACGTTCCTATTAAACAACCCCAACCAACACTAATCAACGTTGATTATAATAAACGTCGAAGACGTTAACACAAGAACTATAAACTGGACTGGTTTAGTTTGTTTCAATTCCATTGTGTTGTCGGTCTTGGTCAGATTTCAGTTATATATTTGTGCGTTGAGCGGTTGAACTAGTTTTTTATATATAAAATTCTTCTTGGGGTCTTTTGGTGAACAGTTTTCTTGTATATTGAAGGAACAAACCAGCGCAAGTGAGAAATTCGAAGTTACAAATCATGGCCTTTACATGTGATTTAGTTAAAACAAAAGGATTAGAATCGGTAAGGATTTTTTTTTTAATGTAGTCTCAAAGTGTTTTCGTAATTATAAAATATATATCCGTTAAAATTTTTCCTTCAAAATATAAATTTATTTTAGAGACTAAAACTGGCCTGAAAAATACATTTGGATTAGTGTAATGGAATTTTATTTTCATATTTGTTTCATATTTGTACGTCGACCTTCTTAACGAGTTCAAATATTTTTTTATATCTTGTTCAACCAATTTCGTTGATTCTACTTCTTACATAGAAAGGCATATTGATAAGCACGTCCCGGATGAAGAAGTCTAGGACGTCGGTAGAGCTTGACATCTCTCGGGAACATTACATCTTTGTCTTGAATTTAAATGAACATAAATTCTATATTTTACAATTAAAACAATGTTCGTAACAAGAACAATAAATTTATTTGTTCGTTTCTTAACTATTGAATTCCCATTTCAGCATAATTATGACAATATTCAGTCAATACCCTATCGCTATTGTTAAACACTCACCACCAACCAGCACGGTTAATGTAATGAGTTTTGAGAATACAAGTTTAATACTCCACTCCTGCATATCTTGCTACAAAGATAGGAATGAATGGAAGGTAGGTAGAAATGGGTGTCCTACTTACGCGTAGGACACAATAAGCGCTGAGGGCGCTTGATTGATTTTGGTTTGTTATAGGCAGGCTTTTTCCTAGATATAACGCAACTCGTTAAACTATTTCACCTATGATTTGCTTCTAATGTGAATTTGGTTAGTATATATCCCTTCACAACTCCAAGAGGAGCATATACTCTCACTGCCAGTGAGCTATGAAGGGCTGATCCTCTACTAGCTAGCTCATCTACTTTCTCGTTTTCCTCTATCGGGCCCCTATGGCCCGGTATCCAGATTAAGGAGACGCTCATATCAAGTTCCTTGAGGGCCTCTCTGCATTGCTGGACCAGTTTAGAAGATGATTAAGCTGAATCAATGGCTTTAATAGCTGCCTGACTGTCTGTTAGTAAAGGTACATTTTAGTTCTGTCGGATATCTTTAAGAACTATACAAGCTTCCCTTATCGCAAACAATTCTGCCTGGAATATACTGGCAAAATCGGGAAGTCCCTAGGATTGTGAAATCTTAAGAGATTCACAGAAGTCACCTGCACCAAAACCACATTCCATCTCCGAACCATGCGTGAAGATAGTTGTGTCAAAAATTTTTAGTCACATCGCCTTCCTCCCAGTCGATGCTTAACGAGAGCAAGACTCTAAACTTCTTTGAGGTGTTTAGGGTAGGGATGCAGTAATCGGTGGTTGTGGATAGGATGCCTGATGGTATCAGGCTTGTTTGTTTGCAGTGCCTATTTCTTTGAGTCTCAATATACTGCAAGACACCTGATATTTAATAAAGAGGTCAATCGGAAAAAGGTCCAGCCTGTAGTTAAGTGCATCCGTTGGACAGGACCTGATTGCCCCTGATATTCCTACGCAAGTATTTCTCTGCACCATTGAAAGCTTGTTTACTATGTAAGCTTTGCTGAGAGCAGGCCACCAAACAATGGAACCATAAACAAGTATCGGTCTTACAACCGCTGTGTATGTCCATTTTATCATTTTTGACTGGAGGCCCCACTTTTTGCCGAAGATTTTGTTACATGCGTAGAAGGCGACACATGCCTTTCTCACCCGTTCTTCAATGTTAAGCTTCCAGTTTAATTTGGTGTCTAGTATTACGCCCAGATATTTAGCACTGGAAGACAATGATAGGCTTTCTTTGTCCGTTTAACTGAGCTAGAGTGATAGGTGGTACCTTGGTTTTGGTGGTAAAAAGCTTCAACTCGGTTTTTTTACTGTTAACACCTTGTCCACAGCTCGCAGCCCAGGTGCTTGCTTTCTTCAAAGCCATATTAGTGATATCACTGATCACGCTTGGAAATGTTCCTGAAACTAGAATGACCAAATCATCGGCGTATGTAACCGCTTTCACTCCACTACTCTTAAGTTTCACAAGACTGCTGTTCATGACCAAAAGCCATAAAAGAGGAGACAGTACACTTCCTTGGGGTGTTTCTCTGCTGGCATATTTGGTACACGTTGAATATCCTAACTTTGATTGAATCCTCCTATAACTTAGCATGGATATTATCCATCTACTAATGTAGTCCTCAACACCGAAGTCTGCAGGTGATTCTGCGATGGATTCAGTTAGGACATTGTTGAAAGCTTCTTCTACATCTAAGAAGGTAGCTAGGGCATATTCCTTGAAATGAATCGTATTTTCTATCGTTCTCACTACCTCATGTAGAGCAGTCTGTGTAGATCTACCCCTCAGGTAGGCGTGTTGGGAGCTAGATAGGGGACAACTACTCAGAATACTCCTTATATGAGATTCTACGATTCTTTCCAGGGTTTTAAAAAGAAAGGAGGAAATGATTAGAGGTCGGTAATCTTTGGCAGATCCATGCCCTCTTTTATCAATTTTTGGTAAGAAAACCACTCTTACCTGTCTCCAAGACAAGGTTAGGTTAGGTTTGAGTGGTTGTCTAGATGTTACTGACTCACTAAGACCTCATGGGTCCATTGTGATATGTACCGCTAAAGAAGTTACTCATGGGAGAGTAATGAACTTAAACAAACGATTTTGTGCTTTTAATTAAGTTATAGAGACATTTTGTGTCGATCGTTGCCAGTTCACTGGTATTATCGAAGAAGGGATTACCGAGATAGTAATGCCTTCTATTGGAAAGCGCCGAACATGTACACAGAAGGTGTTGGACTGTTTCCTCTTCCTCCTCGTCCAGCTTCTACAGAAGTCGTTTGCACAGAACGCTAGCCTCAAAGCATGTCTACCTCTGAGGCAGTGTCCTGTTATGACTCCAATTGTAGAGCTTATATTTTGTCTGCTCAGAGAAATCAAGCCTTTTGACCGTTTCAGGTCTATGCTTGGAAATATTTGTTTGACCATTTAGCATTTGTTGATTCTAGAGCATATTGTTTGAGAAGATATTTGCATGTAGGAAGTGGTGTTCCTATATTATTTCCTTGTCTAACAATAGGCAGAAGTGTTCCGTTTTTGGCGAGCTCATCGGCTTTGCAATTTCCCGGGATATCTCTATGGCCCGGCACCCAAATGAGATGAATGTTAAACTGTTCCGTCATCTCATTCAGAGACATTCGTGGACTATTTGAGAGTTTGTGGAGACAGACGCGAGAGATTTGAGAGCGGCTTGGCTGTCCGAGAAGATACGTATGTATATCCTTGCAAGATATAACGTTTTCTTTGAGCCAGGATAGGACTCTTTAATCGCTATTACTTCTGCCTGGAACACACTTCATTGATTAGGAAGTCTATATAATAGGCTGAAATTCAGTTGTTTCGAATAGATACCACTTCCAACGCCGTAATCGGACTTTGAACCGTCTGTATAGAAGTGTACCCTATTGTCTTCCAGGGCTCTCTCTTCTTCTTGAAGGGATTGAAACTTGGAAGCTATTATCAAATACCATTTTTGGGACAAAGGGACATGGTTTAGTAAGAGGCAACCTTTAGAGATACTCTCAAGTCGTGGTACTACTAGTTCAAGCTGATTCTATAGCATTATAGGCAGTATTCCATCAAGGCCTTGAGATTTGTATGGCGAGAAAGTTTTAATAGCCCAGATTATATTTTCTCTTGTTAGGATTGAATGAATAGTATTTATGACATAAATTGAATATACAAGCTAAGAGGTAACATGAAACTAATTCAAATGAACTTGCACTCGAATTCAAACTAATACTAATTGTTAAACCGGATTCCTTGGATAAAATGTAGGTCTTGTTTGGCGAGACATTCAGTTTTAACTAATTAAAGTTGTGTAATCGATGAGAAACTCGAGTTTCTGTATTCGAAACTGAAACATGCTCTCTCTTGAACGTTTCCTAAGATTTTAACTTTGTACACAAAAAATCTCACCTCACTGTTCAATGAATAAAGACCCAAAAGCAAAACCGATTATAAAACTACACACCTTCTCAATTCATTGCAACCTAGAAAAGTGTTGTCGATCTTTTTGGGGAATGTGTATGTGTTGTTACTGTTGCAACCGTCCGGGAAAGTCAGAGTACAGAAACAGATACGAAAATTTGAAAAGCAAACAAAATTAGGCACTTAATCAAACCTATCTCCCAGCTAAGTTCAATTAACAAGTTAGTGTTGTCGTACGTTGTCATATGACCTGCATTCTGAAAAGAAAACATCATTAGATCTGATTATTTTCATTTTTTTATTTTGTATCAGAACCAAGCGCTGTTGAGAACATGGAAAGTTTTTTTTTCTCTTTAGTTATTAGAAATGTATTTTTGTATTTATCAACAGGCAACGGACAAGAATAAGGATTTCAGAATTGAGTCTGATACCTTTGGCGAGTTGAAAGTACCCGCTGACAAGTACTATGGTGCTCAGACAATGCGGTCGATGATTAACTTCCCGATTGGTGGCAAGAGAGAACGAATGCCCGTAAGTAAATTTAACAGTTATTATTATCAAGATAAAAAATATCTCATTGCATTACAGAAACCTGTTATCCAAGCAATGGGAATTCTCAAGAAGGCTGCCGCTGAGGTCAACAAGGAGTTCGGTTTGAAAGCAGATATCGCTGACGCGATTTCGAAAGCATCCGATGAAGTTATCTCTGGAGAACTTTATGAAGACCATTTCCCATTGGTGATTTGGCAAACAGGATCCGGTACCCAGACAAACATGAATGTCAACGAGGTAGGAAATATTACCTAAAAGCGTGTGGGAAACATGTTCAAAAGTCTTGTCGTTTTATAAGGTCATCAGCAACCGTGCCATCAAGCTGATGGGAGGTGAACTTGGGTCCAAGAATCCCGTCCATCCCAATGATCATGTCAACAAGTCACAGAGTTCAAACGATACCTTCCCCACTGCCATTCACATTTCCATTGCACTACAATTGTGCAATAACTTAAAGCCAGCTCTCAAGACTCTTCATGACGGTTTGGAGGCAAAGTCTAAAGAATTCGCAGACATCATAAAAATCGGCCGCACACATACTATGGACGCTGTACCATTGACTCTTGGTCAGGAATTCAGTGGCTACACTCAGCAAATGAAGTACGCCATTGAGAGAATCGATGCGGTTATGCCACACATTTTGGAGCTTGCTCTGGGTGGCACAGCTGTTGGTACTGGACTAAACACTCGCATTGGATTTGCTGAGAAGTGTGCTGCAAGAATTGCTGAACTAACTGGACTGCCTTTTGTTACGGCTCCAAATAAATTTGAAGCCTTAGGTGCCCGTGATGCTACCGTTGAAGTCTCAGGAGCTTTAAATACCATTGCTGTGAGTCTCATGAAGATTGGCAATGATATCCGTTTCCTTGGTTCGGGTCCGCGTTGTGGTTTAGGAGAATTGATGTTGCCAGAAAACGAGCCTGGAAGCTCAATTATGCCAGGCAAAGTCAACCCCACCCAATGTGAATCTCTGACGATGTTGTGTGCTCAAGTGATGGCCAACCATCTAGCTGTGACTATCGGAGGATCGAACGGACATTTTGAATTGAATGTGTTTAAGCCACTTATAGTTTCGAATGCTCTGAGGTCCATTAGATTATTGTGTAAGTAAAATTTTTATCATTCAAAAAAGAGAAAACTTATTTTCTTGATTTAAAAGCTGATGGAGCCAGAACATTCAACTCAAATTGTGTCTGTGGCATCAAAGCCAATAGTGACCGTATCAATAAGATAATGAATGAGTCTCTTATGCTTGTAACTGCCTTAAATCCACATATCGGTTATGATAAGGCTGCTAAAATTGCCAAGACTGCACACAAAAATGGAACAACTTTGAAGGAAGAAGCCATCAAACTTAAATACTTAACTGAAGAACAATTCAATCAGTGGGTTAAACCATCTGAAATGTTGGGACCCAAGTAAACACCAAACATGTTAACTCTGTTTAAATTAATTTTCAAAAATATGTTAAAGAAATGAAAGTATACAATTAAGCAAAAGTAATTTCAATATACAAATTTAATAAAGAATTTAATAAATAAGCAAACTCTGGGACTTCTAGCTCTACTCGTATCTCAACCTCGAATGAATTTTTAAAAATAAAAAAATAAAAATTAATCACTCTTTATCACAGGCCGGGCGTAGTAGATTGGTACTACGAATCCCAAAAATAAGTATAATAGATCCCGGAAATTCGGAGTTCGTGAAAAGTCACATCACTAGCCCCGAATGAGTAGTTCACCGGAACTAGTAAGAAATAGGCAAAAGATTTAAATCCTTGTAATCAGGTGCATTAAAAATAAGAACAGAATACAAAGATATCGTGAAAAATATTAAAATTTTGTTTTCAATAGGGCAAATAAAGTTGTAACCAACAAAATCCAATACAAAAGGATGAAAAGGATCCAAGAAAGGCACGACATTGCCCAAGGTTTCACGAAAATATCAAAGGAGGAAGTACCTGCCTTTTGGGACCAAGTAAAACAAGAGCTAGAACTTGGAGAAAAGTATGTAATGAACATTCTTTTCAATTAGAACCGTCTAAATGTACTTCTTTTTTGTAAGGTTTGGTTAGATTGGAAGGCTTATACAAAGAGGAAGTTAGTTCTTAACATAAAGGAGAGACAAGCTACAGGCGGTGGCCAAAATAAAATGCACACCTTCTCTGACCTAGAAGAAACCGTTATTAAAATTACTGGTCTTCTAACCTCAACAAATGGCACTAAGTTTTTCATTTCATTTACATTTCATTTCATTTATTTCCTTAATAAGATTTTACTCCGAGATGAATCTCATAAATAAGTTCCAAAATTTGGATTATATTTGAAAATGGTTCTTACAAATGATGAAATTATAAGTAGAATTGCTATACATTGATTTTTTGACAAAGTTGTAGAGAAACCTAACAGTTAAAAATATTTAAAAAAAGAAATACAGAAATACCTCCACGGGGTAAGCCTTGACGTGGCGGAGCGGCTTACCGTAACTACTACTATGAAGCTTAGAGCTATGCGATCGCGAAAATTGATTTCGCAGAAGGGCCTCCCATATCGACAGGACGAAGCGGAGTAGGCTGTTACTACCAATTACCCCACAACGGAGGAGTGTTCCCACCAAGGCACTCCCACCGAGGGACGGCAGCAAATGAATTTCTTCTTTGGAATCAACGGTGGCGTCTCCAGTTCCAGTTAGGCCGAACTACTTGGGGAACACCTTTACGGGCTACTTCGACTTATTTGAAGCCCAGGCCGTAAAAGGAGCGGTTTTTCCGGCTCTTGCACTTGGAGTCACATCAAGTGCCTGGTACTCCAGGTTGGGGGTTGTGCGTCGGGGTGACTTCCCGACCACGTAGAAAATAACTTAGTTGCGAAGCAACAACGGGCCTCGGAAACGGACGCATACACTGATGATGACCCAAGCAAATGTACAAAGGACAACTAGATT
>CAKKXW010000004.1:62341812-62354089 GCA_920937365.1 Sphaerophoria rueppellii | reverse complement strand
ACAGTAACAGTTGCTCGCATCCCTGGCTCCTTCTTCTTCTTAAGATGTATAAAAAACGTTTACTGGTTGTAAAGAATGACGAAAAAACTTTTATCCCGAATAGGGTTAAAAGCATCAAACCCAAGGAAAAGTCATGGTTTGATTCAAGCTGTAAGGAGGTTATCAGGGAAAAAGAAGTAAAGTTCCGGTGTTTTAGAGCCAACCCAATCGAGGAAAACCGGAACAAGTTTAAACAAGCCAGGAAGGCCTGCAATGCCCATATTCGGCGGACCAAATTTTTACATGACCAAAAATTAAGGCAAAAAATACTGCAATTTCCCAAAAGCAGTAAGAAATGTTGGTCATTTGCAAAAAATATGTAGAATTCTTCTTCTTCCTCGGTCCCTACGCTCGTTGACAATGACACTCCAGTTGTTAGCTCGCTCGCGAAAGCGAACCTTTTTGCTAGGCAGTTCACCGCAAACTCTTCGCTGCCAGAGAGTGTCATGACTCCTCCAGTTCTTGAGCTCGTCAATGATCCCATGGGACAAATCTTCTTCCGCACTCGTGCTGTGGCGAGGGTATTAAAGGATCTCAACATACATAAATCCGTTGGTCCGGATGGTATCCCCGCTATTATTCTTGCGTAAGCTTTTCCATCTATCCTATTCTTCTGGGCTCGTTCCGAGCAGTTGGAAAACAGCATTTGTCCAGCCTATTCCAAAAAAAGGCGAATCTTCTTCTCCCTCCAATTATCGTCCGATTGCACTTTTGTCCCTTCTTTCTAAGGTCATGGAAACGCTGATAAATTATCAGCTCAAGAAATATCTCGAAGACCGAAAGCTTCTTAATGACCGGCAGTACGGCTTTCGCAGCAACAGGTCCACTGGTGATTTGATGGTTTATCTCACCGAACAGTGGAACAAATCTTTATCTACATCGGTTTGAGGAAGTAAGATTGTCCCACTTGATATATCAAAGGCATTTGATAAAGTCTGGCATCTTGCTCTTTTATCGAAAATGAATCCCTTCTTCGTTGGATTAGAAACCTTCTTTCGAACCGTTCAATATAAGTTGTATTGGACGGATTCAAGTCTGAAACCCACAATATAAATGCTGGTGTGCCCCAGGGCTCCGTTTTGTCTCTGACCCTCTTTATCATATTTATTAATGATCTCTTGTCTGTTACTTCTAATCCAATTAATTGTTTCGCTGACGATAGTACCCTTAGCTTCTCACATTCGTTCCCAGATTCCAACCCTCTTCTTCGGATGTGGAACTGCAACGGCAAAATATGATAAGCTCATTAAACTCTGACTTAAACAGCATTATACAATGGGGAATTAAAAACCGTGTAGCGTTTAATGCTTCGAAAACTCAATTCTATCTTGTATCGTTGAAGCGAGATATACACTCCTTGCCACTGTCTTTGAGTGGCACTTCCATCAATGAGACCGAGCATCTCGATATTCTCGGTATGTGCATCACCGACCACCTCTTGTGGACCGAGCACATACGCGATGTCGCCAAAAATGCCCCGTCTGATCTGGCTATTATCTATAAGACCTATATCCGTCCAAAGCTTGAGTACAATTCCCACCTTTGGGCTGGTGCTCCAGCTACTTACTTAAGCCTGTTGGATGGAATACAAAAATACAAAAAGAGCTGTAAGAATGATTGGTGATAGAGAGATCACTGACGCTTTCGCTCCTTTAGACCACCGTCGTCGTAACGTAGCGTGTCTCTCCTTGTTCTATCGCTACTTTTACGGTAATTGCTCTAGTGAAATAGCCAGTTGCATTCCTCCCCTCAAACAAATCGCCCGTAATACTCGCGCTTCTAGGAATGCCCATCAGTTTACCCTCGAGCCCAACTTCGGACGTACTTTCAAGTATAGAGAATCATTTTTTAGCCGTTCTACGCGAATGTGGAACTCTCTTCCACACTCTGTCTTTCCCAGTCATTAAAATATTCAATTTAAGACCAATGTACACCGACACCTCCTTTCCAACCCCTTCTCTTCTTCCTAATGCACTCACTGTGTCTCTGGCATAAAAAGGGTGTACAAATCCCTTGAGTGGGTGCAAATTATAAAAAAAAAATGAGCCTGTATGGGAAATTGGGCCCAAAAGTTCGTCTAAAAGAAAAGGACTCGTAATGCTCCGTAGAATAAAATTTGCGAACACAAATTAATTAAGTTTCGTTTCAAAGTTATTTTCAATCACCTGCCAAAAAAAGCAAACATTCCGTCACTAGAAATCAACTGTGTTGGTATGTGCCGTAAACGAAATAGGAATTATTTTGAAATTAGAACTTAGATCTATCTGCTTGGCCCGGTCGGCAGCAGCCGCTGTCTTCAAAATTCCCCCTCAATTTCGTCTGAAAAATATAAATCGACTAACTATACAAAATTCTTGGCAACAAATCTTATTGACTCGCAGCCCTGTAAACAAATGAAATGACATGGTTGGCATATGAAAAGAATAAAACACTCATAATCTATGAAAAAATATGTATTTAAGCTGAATTTTCCTTTTTTTTTTTAAATTATGTACAGAGTCGTATCCAATAATTATTATAATAAATATAAAACATTCTCTTAATATTATATTTTATTTATCAACCTAGCTAATGTTTAGTAGGCTTTCAATTCTTAAGTAATTTTCTTATTTATTGTAAAATTGTCTACTAAAAAAATATACAAGAATTTCAATTAGGTACAAAATAGGGAAAAAAAACTAACGATATTTCTCAATCACTTGCTTGCACTTGTCAAATCATTCTTTTTTTTTTTAATTTTATTTTTTACTTATTAATATTCTTTACTGAATAATTTGGTCAAATTTGTTTGGGTTAGTCCAAATGTGTCCTAAAAAATGGACTCTGATCATAGCTAAATTTATTTGTGATAGCCCAATAAATCTGCCAGGCGTTTTCGTTTCTTTATATTATTATGCTGCATTGACTGCGCAGCGCCGTCGTGTGTTTTAAAATTGGCACCACCAACCCGTCCAATACCAAAAATAGAAACATTCAAAGTTCTCATTTCCTTAAGGTATACTTGGTTAAAGAATTATTCTCAATATCAACAAATATGCCATGTCATGGTTGTAATGTGCAGATGGTGAAATATAATAGGCCACTGATTCATCGGGCTTGGAAAATTCCATTCAAATAAAACACCAATTGAAATGGCTAGCTGTGCCGCAGATGCCACTGCTTCGGCAGCTTTCATATGTACAAATTAATTGCAATTGAACGCAAACGCATAACAAACTTATTGAACCATTATAGCTGTCTCTATGATGGAGCACCAAACGAGCTGAATCGGAAAGTAGCTGCATTTCGTTGACAACGTAATATTGATCTGCGATGACACGGTGGCTTGATAAGTACTATACCCTGTTCGTTGCCTCTGTCGTTGTCATCGATATCTTTATTATATGGCGCTGCCGACACCACTATTTCGGAGCGTGTAATCAATTCGGCCGTTGAAGAGAGCGCTTCATAATTATTATCAACTCCTCTTATCAAGGTTGCGGTCGTGGAGGCACCGGCATTCGAATTTTTGGTGTTTGATATCGTGGAGGAGCAGGAACAGCATTGATTAGACTGCTTTTTCGGTTTGCGCGTGGAAAGAACTTTTGTTATTCGTTGTTTCATTGTTAGAAAACGGCTGGAGCGTCGATATGCTTGCTGCGGCGCAGTAATTTCCACAGCATTGCCGGCGCCGCCGCCGCCACCCTCACTATCGCTATAAGGTTTTTGCGTTGATTTGACGACAATTGAAACTGTTGTTGATTTAGACTGCTGCCGTGGGCCAGCATTGTCATCATCATTGGCCTGAAACGGCGATGTTGTTGTGTAGTTATTGTCAATATCGTAGAAAGTTTGATTGGCATAGCATTCTTGAGACAACTCTCATGATCGTTTAGCAGTGTCTTTGCGAAAGGACTTGCGCAGCTTATCGACCAAACGATTGTGAAACTTATTGAGGCTGCCCTGACTACCCGAATGTGTTTTGGCGGCTGGCGAACTCGTTGCCTGATTGTTGCTGTTGATATTGTTGTTATTGTTGCTGCTGTAATTACGTGTTGGCGATGCAGCAAACATATTGGAACTGCGTGATGAATTCCTTACAAAAGCAGCACGCGATGATGCAGAACGATTCATCATCTGCATGTGATTACTCGAGGAAGGTGACGTAGAGGACGTTTGGCATTCTGATTTGCATTCGGATACCTTGCGAGCACGTTGTCCGTTATTTGTACTTGAATTACTTAACTCGGACACCTTCCGGGTTCGACTACCATTATAGATATCGAATTCATTTTTCATCACGGGCATCATGAAGGCCATTTTTTCGTCGCACTTTGTTCTGAAATTCGCTCTCACAAAAAAAATAATTGGAAACAAAACAATTGCTTATCTTTTATAGGATGTTGTCGTCGTCGTTCCGCCTAATAACTTACAGTGCGATGATAAATTTAGCTATTTTATTAAAAAATCGATATTCATATAATTTATAGTGTAAATATTTTAATTAATATTAAGGCACACATTAATAATCTCTTCGTTGCTTGTTCGGCACTTTTTTCTTTCGTCTTTCTTCTTGTACGTCTTTTCTATAAAAATTTTCTTTGTTGTTTCCAGAAATTTCTTTTTCGTCTCTCTTTTTTTATATTAACTGCGTCGAAGTTATTTTAATATTTTTTTTTTTTTTAATTTTTATTTTGATTCAAAAGAGCACTTATTTAGTTAAATAATTTAAAATAATTAAATTTCATGCAATATTCCACTCGCAAGTAAAGTGTAAAAAATGTCATATATATATATTTTGTATGAGATATTACTTTGCGTTGTTTTTCATCCAAAACTTTAACTAACAGTGAAACACAGAATGCACATAAGTGTATTTATTAAATAAAATTGACTGACTGACTGAACGAGAGAGCGAAAATAAAAGAGAGGCAATTCAAACTCAAGTGAGATATTTTTTATTCATTTCAAAACGAAAAAAGAAATAGGTATTTAAAAATACTTGAGGCTTGCTCTAGCACTCTGCTGACTGACACTCTGGCAAAAGACACAAAACTACGTTAAAATTGTTTCTTAAATTAAACTTTGTTGTTGATATGATATTATGATGCGATGAAAATAAAAGGAACAGCACAAATAATGTAAAGAAAAACCAGACAAAAATTCTCGAGAAAATGGACGCCTCTTGAAGTGAGGACAACTTAATATCGAATCGAAATCCACACACAATTGTTAAATATTGCAAGAAAGTAATGCGATTACGTGATTCTAGAGGCATTTCTGATGGTGAGCCTTATGTAGGGTTCGGCTTCGAATGGTGGAATTTTTTTTGTAAATTTCGTTCAGCGAACCGAGGTTTATTTACAACGATTTTTTGCAGACACACTTGAATTTCCCAGAGAAAATCCGGGCTGTACAATCTTGCAAGATTTTGGGTTATTCACATTTATCTATATTAATTGGTCTTTGAAAGTGTTTATGTCGTCCTTCTTAGTCGACAGTTTGTTGATAAAATCTATCGAAAAACAAAAAACAAAAAAAAAAAACACGATGTTGAGGTGGGAATATCACTCATCAATCACGCGCTACATATGTGTTTTATAGACACTACTCATTGGGTGTGCATTTAACGTCACGGCTTATTTTTAAAAACTATTTATTTAATTTAAAATCATTTTCAAGACCTTTAAATGCTTGCCAGTAGTTTAGAGTGACGTATTATGTAATGAAGAGAGAAACTACTTATTCGAAACCGAACCCTTGCTTTCGCAAAAGAGAATGGTTACAATTACAACAAAATATAAAGCATCTTATTTATTTACCTACCCTAAGCTAATATACGTATGCATTATGCATAAGAGATTATGCTCTTGGATATCGATGTACATACATAATACATTACAAAGGAATGCAATTTTGCTCTCTTAAGCATGCTTAAGCGAATCAGCGAATGCACACGAGCCCTATGGACAAACCATAATAGGTCTGTCAGTTTTTGCAGTTTGTTTGAAATATGTCAAATTCGGAAAAGAGAAAAAATTCACTCCGCATGAACAAACAAACTTGCTACAGAACAAACAAACACAGAAACACGTTGATGCATTAGTTGTGTTCACTGAGGTTTTTCTAGATCAGAACAGCACAGCACAGCACAGTTTCGTGAGAAACGTCAGATCAAGTTAGAACAGTCAGTTAAACGTCAATTGTAAAAAAAACAACAAAACAAATTGCAAATTGTGTGAATTTTTCGTTTCTCGCTTATTTTTTTTCATTTTTTGTGTTTTTACTGTGAAAAATATTATTAAAAATTATTGAAATGGAAAATCAAGTGATTGCTAAGATAATACTAAATGAAAATGTTAGTGGTTCAGACACCGATAATGATTTTTCGTCGGATTCCTCTTCAGATGATTGAAGTGAAAGTGTGACGAATGTTATTACCTTTTATTTGATGAAATGTAAAAGAATTTGATGCATTTTTTTTCAATGTATTTTATTATTATCTAATAAAACAAATTAAACAAATTGGCAAAATAACTTTATTTTAATTTTTTCAAATCACGAGAAAAAAACACAAAGCACAACCAAATCAAAACGTAAACAAACATAACATTTCTCACGAGTCTGTTCTAACCTGTTCTAACTCAAAAGCAAGAACAGAAAATCCTGTTCTAAACTGTTCTAGGTTTGTCAATGAACAGGAAAGTAGAACAGATCAGCACAGGAAAAACCACAATGAACAGCAAAAAGCTGTACTTTTCTGTCTAGAACACTCCAGCACAGCGTCAGTGAACACAACTATTGAATAAGAAGTACAGGAAGTGGTGTTAGCTACATATACAGTGTACGTGAATGAAGCAACAAAAAAGTCTAATGATGTCAATTTTTGGGACCTGTGCTGTCAATTTTTGGGGCCTGTGCTGTCAAACTTTAACTGTGTTGTCAGTCGAGTTCAGGGGTGTATTATTTCTGTTGGTGATGGTAAGGCGCTGCAATTCGTTGAGTTCCCGTGGTGTGCACGGTTGTTTTGAATAGGTCTCCATCGTGTTTCGAAACGTTTTTATTTGTTGATTATAATACAATCAACTAGAAAATACTTCTATATTTTCCCATTGTCAATATTTGAGTCCCTGTCTTTCATTATAAAGAGGAAGGTATGCCGTTAATAATGGAACACAACCCCAATGGCATCGCCACGACCATAGAGTTTTTATTTGTTGATTGTTATACAATCTTACACTTTTCTTTTTGCACCAAAGATGTTAAAATCACTGCATATTTTTCGTGTGGAAACGACAGCGTGTTGTCAAAATTATTCGTAAAAAGTAAGTAAATAAATTTGTTATATTTACATCAAGAAATTGTTGAATGTACAGATAATTCACATACAAGAAAAAAGAACTCATAATGAGGTGTAGATTTCACAACTAATTTATGTTCATTATACCATCCACAGCAGTCAGCCGACATCACTGACTGTAAGGATACAACAAATCATAGTTTCGATATTAAATTGTGGAATTCACAAGAAATGCATTCAAACCTGCAAATAAAATACATGTTGAAACGACAAAAACTTGTGAACCATTTACCGTTTTTGAGTAATCCAGACGCCAGATGCAAACAATCTTTGTATCTCCTTCACATTTGATTCTCGCGTTTCAGTGCAAGCTTTTTAAAACTTAAAAATAATATCTGTGCTCTGTTTAAACAAAATGAATAGTGAATTTTTAGACGAGGAGAATAGTGTGCTTCAATTTTTGGACGCAGAAGTTTTAGAAATTGCAAACAATTTCACATTATTTAAAACTGCTGCCCCATTTTTAGCAGGTAAATTTTATTTCATTGTGCTTAAAACATTTTTATCGAATGGATTTGTGTTCGGGAATCTTTATAGGTCGAGGATTGACAGAAAGAAGCCTATTGCTTATCAAGTCAGAGCACTTGTCAAAAATCTTTCCAGATTTAGAACTAGGTCTTCATTTCGAAATTGAAGACGAATTAAATAAGTGGAAAGCAAAAGAAGTAAGTAGTATACTAACTCTATTTTCTTTACATGTACAAAAGTAAGGTGCATGCAATCTTAAAGTCAATTTATTTTCATGTTTAGCACGGTTTCAAGCGAAATCAGCACCAAAAATTGGATTGACTGTTTGTCACAAGAGTCCACTGCAACACTTTAATCCACAACGAGCTCCCTCCTACCAAATTCCTCCACGGATTTATTGGTTTGTTTACAGAAAATATATTTTGATTTTAATATTTTTTTTTTATTAGCCAATAAAAGGTATTCTTGCACTGTCCTTCACAGGAAGAAATATCTTGGAAAGTTACAGTGCTAACAAGGTTCTAAATCAGCGACAGCAAAAGCAAATTGTGCAGCTTATTGTGGAATTTTATAAAACAAAATTCCAAAAACTTCACACACGCGAACTAAACACAATCGCAAAAGACATCGCAGCAACATTCCATAGGGAAGAAAAGGTGAGAATACATTTTTACTTTTCAACAAACTTGAATAATTACAATGATAATTTTTATTCAGGGAACTTACTTTGTACCAACACACGGAAAATATACCCATCCCAGCGGAATTTTGTGTAACGCCTACCATAATTCCAATAGTATCCCTATTGGAACCAAGCATACAGCAAAACTTAAAGACGAACTAACCGATACATCATTAGAAAGAGCACCTATTACAAACGAACTTTATATCGATAAACAAGAATTTGAAGAAATTAAACAATTTCTTAAATTCAATGATCGTCCTTGGGCACTTATAGAAGAAAAATGGGAAAAGACAGCCTTCGACAGGCGTAATGAAATTTAAAAAAACACAGACAAAAATTGTACATGCGGATTCTTTTTCATTGGTAGGCTTATTTTCAAAGTTAAAAACATTAACATTTCTTCCAATTCTTGAAGAGTATATAACTTTACCTATTAGTAAATTCACCAGTCCACCTATCCAACTAAACACATTATTATTTATGTTTTGTTTAAATTCTGAAATGAATACAAATTTTATTGTAATATTTAATGCATTTTTATTTTTTCAAATTAAATACCTATACATTTCACCGCAAAGAGGTATCAAAATAAAAGAGAATCGCTTGTTATTTCTACTATTTCAAATGTAGATTATACAAAAGAAAGGCTTTTTCTATCGCATAATGTTATGAAAGTTACATCTACAATTTGTAATATTTGCAAATGAATGAGTATATTGGACAAATTTTACTGTGTGTTTCACAACAAAGAGTGTAAAATTTATTTTTTTTTAAGTTGTAAAAAGAACAAATGTATTTGTGATTTTCACAATTCATTTTTAATTTCTACAACTATGGCCTTGTTAAAATGAAAGCAGTGGATGTGGGGCCACTTCTGACAATTAATGCAGTAGAATAAATAGCGTTTTTGAATGTTTTTACAGCACTTTTCTTTGGGGGATAGCATCGCCATGAGCATAGAGGAGGTATTACCTAAAGTCGCAACTTACTCTCTTTTCTTGTGTCCGTGAATCGGTGTTAATCCATACCAATGCTAATTTGTTGGTTCGCCCCATTTGAGAAACCTACACATTCGCATTGATATGGATATTTTATCAAATTTAATTTTATAAGATCGAAAGAGAGCAAAATGCCTTGAGTTGCGACTCTAGGTATACCTCCTCTGTTGCCACGACCATGCTTACAGGACCAAATCCTTTTCATGAAATTGTCCATAACCAAATCGCAAAGTGCCTGCCTTATAGCCTCTGAGGTCTTGAATCGACGCTGGGCTGTTGGCGTAGACCTTATCTTTCACGTGGCCCCAAAGGAAGAAGTCACAAGGTGTTAAATCACAAGAATCCACCAATCCACCAATCCACCAATTTCTGTATTGCAGTCCGACAAGGTGCTTCACGACGACCCAAAAATGTTTTAGTTTTACGAACCGTCTCTGCCAAATTTCCAAAATTTTTATAGTGAATTCAATGATTTCAATGCGTTGTTGAGGCGAGTATCGTTCCATTTTTATTAATGGCGTAGTTTCTACTTGTCAAATGTCAAAAAATGCCAGTTTCAAAAGGGACAATATTTTCCGGTCGATTCGTATATAAATTGCATTAGTAATCGAAAGAAAACTTAGTTAAATATCCATTCAAATATTTTTCCTGATGGATTTTTATGATCGCTATAACTGGCCCCTTACAAAAACTGCCACAAGAAATTTTTGTGGCTAAAATCGGCAGATAGGGGAAATATTTTTCTTCTTCAAAAGTGACAGAACTTACAAAAATTGGGAGTAAGAGAACGGAAAAGTGGGAGAATATGACAGTTTTCGTCAGTTTTAGGGAGTAAAAGAACAGACCTAAAGTGATTTTTTTTTCTGTTTGTTTAATGGCGTTTTTAATTGGCAATCTGGAATCTAAAAAAGCATTCTGGTTTTAAAATCAGAAAGGAATTTTCTTCTTTTCAGGATCAGAATTGTCACGCAACGCATTCAGAATGTTTTTTTTTTTTTTAATTCCAGATTGCCAATTAAAAACGCAATAAGAAAGTATTCGCCAATCCCAACCAAATAATGCCTGGAATCGTGATGGGCATGTATCTCGTCGGTTGGAACTCCTGATTACATTGCTCCAGAACTGCTTGGGAGAATTTCCACCTGCATATTCAACAGACCTGAGTTCTTTCACGAATCACGAATGGCAAACTTAAATCTTTGGAAGGTGCAGAAGCAACTGGAAGAGCATCTTCATGAGAAGAAATTGACGTAGCGGCGAATGGAGCTGACTGAGGAGAAGATTAAGAAGATCACCAGAGAGAACGACAATTCGAAGAGGCAGTTCAAAGACGCTCTTGCACAGGCGCGGATCTAAAATTTTTTCTGGAGGGGGTCAAAGAATAGAAAAAACAATTAAAAATAAGAAGAATAACAAGAATAACCAAATAAACAAAGCAAACCAAATTTCTTCAATTAATAAAAAACAAAGGCAGAGTAAACTTAAGCAGAAGCTCGTCCATTTTGATTTACTTGGAAATTCATTACATTTATATATAAATTTACTGTGTATATAATATTATAAACGGTTTAGGTATATAAAAATGCAGGTACTCTCAAAACTAAAGAAATATCTTAGCCAATGTTTTTATTGCGAATTTTCTTCTGAAACGTTGTCTCGTGTGTTTTGAAATGACTTGGCGCCGTTTATGGTAGCGTGGCTAACTTCACAGTTTGCAATCAAAACATTGAAAGAACAACAGTCCATTGTTGATTTCAGTGTAGTTGGAATCAAGATTGTTTTTATTGAATTTGCAATAAAAAAAAGAAGGTAACAAAATTAAAACCAGAAAATAAACAGCAAAAGTAAGAAGATAAAACAACGATTCATTTGACGGATGCTTCAATGCTTAATTACGGGTACGTTAATTCAAATCGGGTACGTTGAGGGTTGAGCAAATCAAATAAATTTTATGTGAGGTGATGTTTTTCATAGACACCCCTATCAAAGGGTTCCTCGTAGCAAAATTCCCAACGTAGAGCTCCGCTACGAGTACGAAAAAATTATAATCATAAGTCCCGAATGAAATCAAAAGAGGCATTGCCAAATAAATACAAATCAATTATTCTGACTTTCGGAATCAGTTGACTACTTCAAAACTTGAAATTCAAAACAAATTAAATTTCTACGACGTGTATTCAAAGTAGATTTTAGGGTTTTTTTTTCCTAAAGATGAATTTGATAGCAATTTTTTTGTATTCCTGTATTTATTCGGCGCAGTCATCATTTACAACATCATCAATTTTTTGATTTGCACTATTTGCAGATCTGCAACATGTGAACAATTAAATCCAAGAAAACGAGTGAATTGGATGACATATGTTGACATTTCCAGCCCAGCCATTTTAAATACAGCTTATTCTGTATAAAGAATTGTGCTTTAACTTTTCTCTTTCTAAAAAAATATGTGGCTAAATTAGTTTTATTTTTGAATGTCTCAAAAGGATTATCACTTTTAAAGGGTTTTCCAATAAGAGGAGTTATTTTGAATAGCCCACTATTTCGATAGGTGTCACTTTTGAAGTTGTCATTTTTGACATTTGACAAGTAGAAACTACGCCATTAATAAAAATGGAACGATACACGCTTCAACAGCGTATTGAAATTATTAAAATTCACTATAAAAATGGTGAAAATTTGGCAGAGACGGTTCGTAAAACTAAAACATTTTTGGGTCGTCGTGAAGCAACTTGTCGGAATGCAATACAG
>CAKKXW010000004.1:62082350-62311224 GCA_920937365.1 Sphaerophoria rueppellii | reverse complement strand
CTTCTTCATCACGGTTTCTACGTAATTGTTTCAAGTATTCCCTATCACGTTCGGCTATCAGGATTGGAAAGATACAATTCTCAGCAGACCGCATTTCGATTTCTTCACGCTTGATTTTCTTTGCAGTTAAATAATAGACATAGATTCCTACCAGTGTGCTAACTGCATAACCAGTGATCATTTGCCAACCTTCAGAGAGAACCCCATGAATGATGTAAGAAGATAAATTAACAATGACCTATGGTTGAGATTTTACCGGTGAAATAGCTTTTTGCTGGAACTCGAGCAAAAGGAATTTGCTTGTAGCCTCCGGGCGGTGGCATATCCTGCTTTTTAGCTGCAGCGGATGAAGCCATGGCTGAAAAATTTACAGAGAAATGTAAATTTCAACTTTTTGGATTTTTATAAGAAATTTATGTGCCAAAAGTGACAGCAGCTAAGGAGTTTACATAACATGAGAGCGTTCAGAGATCACAGATCAGTTTGAAAGGGAGATGGGAAACAAAGCTGTCAAAATGACAATAGGCGTTTTTCTTTTTTAGCTCCAAGCAGGGTGTGGAGTATAGCTTGAGCTCATGGAGCTCGGTCTGAGCAGAGTAAGCTCAGACCTTTCCGAGTTAATAAAGAAACAAACCTGAGCACGCAACCGTCACATATAAAATAAAATTGACAAGCTGACAAAAATAATTTTTTATTTACCTTCATTCGGAAAACAACTTGCTTCGACCGACATTTCCACTGTTACATATATTTTTTTCGCGTCATCTCACTCATGATATGGACAAAATAAATGAAGTTGGCCGCGCGTAACTTTTTACTCCATCTAATCCATCAATTTTAACCGAGCTCGTAGATCGCGCTCTGACCACGGTCTGATCGAAAAAATAAACAAAAGTTGAGAGCTCAGATATGTCTGAGCTAAAAAAGAAATACGGGTTTTTTTTGACAGCTCCGTACCCTGCTCAGAGCTAAAAAAGAAATACGCCTAATGCCTACAAGCTGTGGACCATATTTATTGCGATGGTGTGCGTGTTCTTACCATTGAATAAGAAGTACAGGAAGCGGTGTTAGCTACATGTACAGTGTACGTGAGTGAAGCAACAAAAATGTCTGATAATGTCCATTTTTGTGGTATGTGCTGTCAATTTTTGGAGTATGTGCTGTCAAACTTTGACTGTGTTGTCAGTCGAGTTTAGGGGTGTATTATTTCTGTGGGTGATGGTAAGGCGCTGCGATTCGTTGAGTTCCCTTGGTGTGTACTGAATAGTTCTTCCATCGTGTTTCGAAACGTTTTTATTTGTTGATTGTATTACAATCAACTAGAAAATACTTCCATATTTTCCCATTGTCAATATTTGAGTCCCTGCATATTGTGAATTATATCTTCAAGAATTTGAATGCTCTAAAATACATACTTTGACAATTTTTAAGATTTCCGTAAGCTGAATGGAAAAACGAAAAGTAGATAGAAATTCTTAAATTGGATGGAATAAATTTTAAGTCCGTTGTTTTATCAAAACACTTTTATGAAACTGGTTTTATACTTGATGGTGCAAAAAAAAGAAAGTTATTTATTTCCGCAATGCCATGTCTGACCATGATGTTAAACGCTTATTCAATTTGTTCATAGAAATTGCTTTTAAAAACGATCAAAATAGGGTTAGTAAATGTGATGAATTACGGATGAAAAATGAAGAAAATGTACTGGAAAATAAAAAAATTTAGTGATCACTTTATAACAAGATTGGAAACCTACCTACGTTTTACCCTCCAAATACCGCAAAAGTTTTTTTTTTTTTCATACACACATACTCTTGCAGCAAACTTGCTTTATTATGTAGGCAATTGTATCATTATTACAATAAAACGCATACTCTTATAGCTAACCTGTGTCCTTAAGTTTGTATTACACTCATACTGTTACAGCTAACCTGCTCCCCTAGCTTGTAGGCAAATGTCATTTTGACAGCAAGGTTTCCAATCTTGGTATAAGTGATCAGTGATTTAGACATTCAAAACCGTGCACGTGCACCTTTAAAAGTAAAAATACCATGCGTCAATGCGAGGTTGAAAAAGAAAAGTTGAAGCAAAATCGACAAAATCATGACTCAATCAAATTTCGCCTGGCGGCCTGAGATTAACCATTCAACTGCAGACCAGCCCTGTTGTAATGCGTTTGTGTTTATTTTATTTTATTTTATTAATAGTATTTTCCACTAGTCCGTAGATTAAGAGTTAGACATTCAGTAGTCTAGGTTTATTAATTTGGCTGAAAGCATTTTATTTTAATCTCTTGAAATATCAATGCAACTAGTTACTACATAGAACTAAATAAAACGGAGAAGAACAGAACGAAACAACAAAACAGAAGCAAACTTCTCTATCATTCATGAGAAAAAAAGACACGTCAAAATTTTAACCCATTTCACCTGCTCTACAGCAGGATACATGTTAACCCATTTTATTCACCACGCAAGTACCAAGTTTTAACCAAACGTCAAGTTTAAATACACATTTGAACGCAATTCACACACGGCCCTAAATTAACTAACGCCCAATTTCTTCACAAAGTTCTAAATTCCCTTTAAAACTCGATCCAGTGAATCTCGATCTAACTTTAGAACTTAGTTTTTAAATTATTTGGAACTCGGGCACTTCTTCACGTCTCTAGAAATCGTCATTGAGTTCTAAGCGCTTAGAACTTGTTATTTTTAGAACCTAGTTCTAGCATGTTTTTGAAACTTTTGAGTCACCCGGCAGTGTTTTTTTGACAGGCAATTCTTTCAATTCGAAACAAAATAGAAAAAATTTCTGACTTTTTGTGCTTATGTTTTTATTTTGTATATGTGTACCAATAGTTATTTTTGTATGTGTATCTATGTTTTTATTTTTTGTGACGCCTGTGACGTGGTGTTTATGTGCGTTGGTTGTTAAGCCGAACGTGGCGTTCGAATCTTACTCCTGCATAAACTAGCTATCAAGAAAAGAAAAGAAAAAGTGCCTCCCGACTCAGCCGTTTGGAGTTCGCGTTATATTGTTCGTCCCCTCAATCTTTCCCACGCACTGAGAGAATTGTTGATGATGAGTGGCTATAGCACGTCAGCTTTGGCATTTTTTTAGCTGTCCCCACCGGCTGTGAAATATACTCGGCTAAAAAAAATATTATGACCATTTGCTAACCATAAAGACATAACCCTTCACAAACGCTCCTGATCGTCAGGATTTTCCGGTGGAATCATATGTACCCATTGACTATTGACTATATCCCAATATCCGAGTTTTTTGTCTTGTAATGGGATTTTACATTCAACCACCACGAATCGCTACTAAAATTCAATGTTTTTTGGGTTCAATGTAATTTGTTAAGCCAAAAGTAGCAATCTCTTTTTTGAATGTGTGGGTGAAAGGTATCAAAACAGATTTATGATTGAATATTCTTCAATTTAAAATGTTTAATAAATTGAATTTAAACACAATTCGTAAATTTATATTCGGCAAAATAATTTTTTATACAAATCTTGCAACAAACTCCATTCGTTTTGAATATTAAAAAATATCTCGTTGTATGTGTTAAAATACGTGTGAGAATATGTGTAAATCTGTCTCCAAAAAGAGATTTTAGAAAAATCAATTCTTCAAGTAAAAAATTCAATACTTTTTCCAATGTAATTCATTTAAGGGGAAAAAAATTGCCACAGATCCGTGAAGAATCAATTTCTTGGCCCAATGTAAAATCCCATAAGGCGTCGCCATTAACATTAACACAGAGACCTCCAAAACTCACAAATCTTCCACCCGGCGCGGCTAATGTATCTTCACATGCATATATGGCATATGCATGTGAAAAATTAGTTTCATTTTTACGGTTGTTGTGGATGTTAAAGATCTTCTGTTGAAGTTGAAGCACTGCTATGAACATAAGCTTCGTTAGTTGCAAGAGTTTCCCTACTCATTATTAAATATTATTAAATACATGTACTCTGGACAAAAGAGACGAAAAAATCGTTACGTCCCGTGTAGTTATTAATAGTGGTACGTATTGGCATTCGATAAATACGCCGTTCTTTCAGGAAGGCGTTCGAAACGTGTAGGTACTAAAAGTCATCGTCCATAAAAAAAAAATCATAAAAAATACGATCCACATTAATTTATTTTTACCTTTTATATGTGTATGTATGCTCTTCTTTATTTTCCAAAAAGGATAATAAAACCAAGTTCTAAGGCACTAGACCCCCGAATTCGAGGATCTAATTTTATCGAAGTTCTAACTGTAACAAAGTTCTAAATCAAAGTTCTAACGCGTTAGAACTTGGTGAAGAAATGACTTAGAACTCAAATGAGTTCTAAAATTTTACTAAACCGAGTTCTAAGGGCTAGAACTTTGTGAAGAAATTGGGCGTAAGCTTATTTTAATGTAAACCAAGAACTTATTTATTTATTTGTAATTGACTGCATAATTAAATTTGAAATAACATTTGCACATTCATTGTTTTCGTTTGGTTCCTATATTTCAGAAGAGTTTTCCAGCTGGGCATTTTCTTCAGTTTCAAATGGTGTTTTGAAGCTTATCACTATGTTGTTAACGGGGAAACAGGAATATATGTCCTCTATGGGATAGAGTTGAAGATACTTTGTGGAGTTCCTTCTAAAGCGGAACGCAAAGGGGCTATCAAAACATTTTCAAATGGATAACCAGAGTCTCCTTAAAGAAATATTTCAAAAAGCTTTTATAAAATTTTTAGGAAAACTTAGGTTTTTTACCTAAAAGCCATGTATTTCTTTCTCCTTCATTATATTTTGGGTTGGGGTCGAAATTCTGTATGTTGCAAAATTTTGTATTCAAAATACTGTATGCCAAAATACTGTAGGTATGTCAAAATTCTGTATGTGCAAAATATTGTACGAGCAAAATTGTGAGAGTCAATATTCTGTACAGCAAAATTCTGCTTGGTCAAAATACTGTATTACAAAATTCTGTAAAAATGCTGTAAAAAAAATATGCGGTAAAAAAGTGCGCGCGCACGTGTTCATTACATTACATTATCAAAACCATATTTTTTTACAGCATTTTTACAGAATCTAATGCTGCTTAATATAGGTAATTAATATTAGATTAATATTAGAAGCTGCGTGAAAAGGAGAGAGAAAACAAAACTCTCCACTTGCGTAATTCTTTTTCGTTCACTTAATTTTCCCTCTTTCACTATTTATTGAATTTTCTCGCCTTTTTTGTTAAATTTTAAATTTGTTTATTGTTTCTAACATTCTCTTTTCAATTTGCCTTCTTCTCTTTTATGAAAAGACAATTTGATTTCATTAATGAATTATACTTACACGCTCCGCCAAAAGTTTGGAACCACTGTAAAAGAAAATGTTGATGAAAATCGATTAATTTAATTTGTTTCTTAATTAATTCGAATATATAAGAAAATAATATAAGCAACTTTAATAAAATAGTTAATTGGATCAAAAAATAAAGAAAATTTCCATTTTGTAACTTGGTTTCAAATTTTTGATGGTGGGTGTACCCTGTACAATTGTACATGTCACACATTTGATTGCAATGTATATTATTTTAGGCGCGGAAAAAAGAAATGTTTCAAAAAATATGCATCATTTCTCTTCTGCTGTCGCTGTTAAGTTTTTCTTAATTACACGTGTTAAAGTTTCTTGTTATTTAAGTGTTTTTGTTTCAAAATGAATATATCGGTTGTAAAAACGAATAAAAGCAAACAAAAATTATTAATTGACGGCTATTCATTTTTCTTAGAAAGAATTACTAAAAAAGGAACTTTTAATTGGGCATGTGCCCAAAGAATTAAATACAAGTGCAAATCGCGCGTGGTCACAAGTGGCGATCAAACTATTTTAAAACATACAAGCCTTAATACACATGAACCCACTGCAAATGAAAAAGATATTATTGATGCGTACAATTCATTAAAAGTAAACGCTAGAACAAGTGCCTTAAAACCTAGTCAAATTATTCAAAAATCGGTTGTTGAAACACCATCATCTAGCCGGGACTATCTACCTTCGAGGAGCGCACAAAAATGTAAAATACAAAGAATACGGAGATCTGCACCAAACCTTAAAGAACCCGAGACCTTAGAAGAAATATACGTTTCTCTAAATTTATATGTCCTTGAAGGAGAATTGTTTTTTTTTTTGTCGGAGAAAAGTGTTGGCGATGGCAAACAGATCCTCATTTTCGCAACAAAATCATCCCTGCAGTTGTTACATGAGAGCTATTGCTGGATAATGGACGGAACGTTCGATGTGGTCCCAAAAGTAATTAGGCAGCTTTTTTCCATCCACGGAAGAGTTGAAGGAGAAATTGTTCCCCTGGTATTTTGCCTAATGAGCAAAAAATCCTTAACACTATATGAAGAATTTTTTATTGAGCTCCTGAAAAAAGCTCTCGACTTTTCTATTCGCTTGAGTCCAAATAGAATTATTTGTGATTTCGAAATCGCAATTACCAGCAAAAAAGTGCTTTCGTGCAGTGGAAGTTAAAGGTTGTCTCTTTCATTTCGGACAAATAATATGGAGAAGAGTACAAAAAGAAAGGTTTGATTGGATCTTATCTAAATTTATTATTAAATTTATTAGATATTTAAATTCTAGCTCTTATCGAACATGTATTATTATTTATTATGTATATTAATTTACTTAACACTCTAAAATTTACGAATTACCTTTTTTCAGATTGGTACGAAATTATTTCGCACTGCAAGTGCGAATGATAAAGGGTCTGGCTTTTGTCCCGGCCAATGAAGTCTCTCACTACTACAATTCCCTACGTAGTATTTTCGAAGATGACGACATTTTAAAATAAGCGGACTGGTTTAAAAAAAAGTACATTCGTGGCCGTCGGAATCCTCAGTTTTCGTCCGTTTTTGACACAGCAAAAACAAACACGGAAGTGTTTCCTAGGACACAAAATAGTGTAGAGGCCTGGCATCGTAGGCTAAAAACTTTGATAGGACGAAAGAAAGCCGGTTTATACACATTAATAAGTAGCTTAAAAAGCGAACTTTTATGTGCAAAATCTCAAATTGAACGGGTAAGGAATGGGGAACACATTCAAAAAAAGAAAAAAACGATTATGAAAAACAAAAAACTGGCACGGATTCTTAAAAAAAAAAATGAATTAAAACACGTTGCAAATTATTTTTTTATTATTTACTTTTACTTTCTTACTTTAATTATAATACTTTAATTATAATTATAATTACGCCTTTATTGTCAATAACAACATCACAATTATATTCAAAACTAGTGTATGTACATTAATGAAAATACAGTATTTTGCCGTACAGAATTTTACAAAACAGAATTTTGCGTGTCAGTATTTTGTTCATACAGTATTTGACATACAGAATTTTGTATTTACAGTATAATGACGTACAGCATTATGTTCTTACATTGTTTTGACCCCACAGAATTTTGTCGTACAGAATTTTGACAAGCAGACCCGCTTATGACCCGCTCCCTTATATTTTCTGTTTAAAAAGGTCCGAAAGTCACTATTATTCCATACAAATGAATCATGGCATGATCCAGGATGTCTAGCATCAACGTATTTAATCTTAAGCTTATGATCACAGACCTATAATCTTAAGTTTGAACAAATTTGATAGTTTTGTGGTTAAATGGATCATATCAGCATAACATTTAGTGAGTGAAACCCCTTTCTGTTTTTTTTGTGTGTCTTCGATTCCTGTTTTTATCTTCTTTATCTTTATCTTCCCACAATATTGGACGAGCCCGATACATTTCAATAAAATCCAATGATGGTTAGTCAGTCCAGTTCATTGTTGCACAGCTTTGAGAACAGTAGATATTGTAATTAAATAATTTTTATGAGAATTCAACCGAACTACCGAACAACACGAACCAAATTTTCTTTGAAATCACTGACTATTCGCTTCAGATAAAAATACAATTCAACGGTTAATATTTATGACAAAAAAAGCACACGAGCTATCATCGAAGTGCATCGGCACGTTAACACTTTATAATTCGGTTCGGGTTGGGCTGGCTTTCGGCATGAACCAAATGCCGATCGGGAAATCCAGACTCATTCGGCTTGGCCAATCGGTATAGGCCGATCGACATCATTCGGTATAATATGGACGCGCTTTTACGCAATTTTACAATTTTCCTATCTTTTTGAACATATCCCTCTTCCGCTCACTTTTACTCACCTTAAATCCGTTAAAAGGACATTTTTCAAATTTATCAGTTAATTTAGTCCCCATATAGTATAACCATATTTACTGTGATAGTTAAGGTAAAAACACGCATACTATCGTAGTAACTATGGTACATAGCTTGTATGCATTGTCCTTTTGACAGCTTGGTTTCCCATCTCTCTTTTAAACTCATCTGTGGTTTAAGAACATTTTTTTCGAAATATTAAAAATAGGGATTAGGCAAATATAATGGGGAAGAAATTACGTCTACTCGCCCTTTTTCGCAAATTCGTTTTTTGAATTCTCAAAGGTAGAAAGAGTAGTTTTGGATTCCCTAAATAAAAACAAATGGAAACTTCTCTTGATTAAAGATAACAGCTTTGTATAGTTTGTTTAATCAAATTGTTTGCGTGGATTTTCACAGCTGAGTAACTACATATTTCACGTCAATCACTCAACAACTTATCATAGAGGATATAAATTACCGTTGCTTCATATGTCCTTGATCAACTTATATTAGCTCTTAGCCAATCCAGTTTTGTTCTTATTAAGTTTCCAATAATGTTAGATTTAATAATAAATAAACTTACTATCAAGAAGAAGTAAAAAAATGGTGTTTTTTAACACTGTCACTTTGGGCACAGGAAAAAAAATTACGCACGGTTGAGGTGAATTTTTTTTTTTTTTGCTCACTCACAGTTTCACGAACACGAAAAAAAGAGAGGATTGTGAGAGTTCACCTGAGAGCAGATTTGCGGGTGTTATTGTTTCTAGAAGCTCGAAGATTCTTTTTTCGTTTAAAATAACTGCGTATTTTATAACAGAGGTCAGGACTCTAGGAAATATATGTCCTCTACGAACTTATCTGTCCGTAGCTTACAGCGTCTTTTTTTGGTAATCCGGGATTGGTACACAGAACTGCAAACACATTTTTTTGCTTCTAATGGTTGAATATCTATGTATTTGTAAGACATCATAATGCAGAATTGTAGATGACATGAGACTGTTTTTATTTTCTTTATTTGTAAACATGGCGACGAGTACGTATGTGCAAATGTGTGCATGTATGCGTGATTCTGTTTTTGATTCCGACTTCAAATTCGGAATCGTTTTTCTGTTATATCCAGAACAAGAACTGTCATCTTGTGCCAAGTTAACGATTTCAGAATCGTTCGGAACAGTTCCGGACGACAAAAAAAAACGCTACTAGTGGTTAGGTGCGTTGGCTGCTAAGCAGAACGTCTTGATCATAGAGAATATATAATACTCGTCCTACTCGTGTCCATAATTTTTATTTCATCACGGGCACTGCCTCTTGCCAAGAATTGACAAAACTTCCAAGAGTATCAATCTGTCATGAAAAAAGTGCTTCTCAACTTTGCCGTTAGGAATCGGCGTTAAATTGTAGGTCCCCTCAGTTCTTCACACAAACCTAGAGAATTGTTGATGAGAGTAATGGCGTTTTTAATTGGCAATCTGGAAGTAAAAAACATTCTGAAAGCGTTCAATTGGGCAAAAGTGACAGTTCTGATTCTGAAAAGAAGAGAATTTCCCTTCTGATTTCAAAAACAGAATGCTTCTTTTTCGATTCCAGATTGCCAATTAAAAACGCCATAAGCCACTAAGGCCTTGGTTCTTCAAGAGCTGTCGCGCCACTCTATTTATTATGTACTTATCTTCCATAGCAGAATCACCAACTCACCTTATTTGCAAAAGTGTTCGTAGCACCACCACGAATGGATACTTCAAATCAATTTTTTTTTTTTTGAATGTTATTTGTACAAGAAGGAGTAGCAATCTTTAATTTAAACACAAGTTGTTAATTAATTTCTTCCAAAATAATATTTGTATTTGTGAAAATTCGTGTGTAAATTCGTCTTCAAAAAGATTCGAAAGAAATCAATTCTTACAGAATAAGAATCAATTCTTTTCTCAATGAAATTCATTAAAGGGAAAAAAAATCAATTTCTTGGCTGAATGTAAAAAAATGCTTGCATGTGACATTTAATAAAAGTGGTGGTTTTTTGACATTCAAAAATTCCCTTTCGTAAAAAGTGAAAAATAACAAGCTTGCGCGTGTCGTTCAAGAAAATATTTTTCTATTAACTCACAAAAAACTTTGTTAAAATAAAAATAATTTAAATATTGCTGCTTAAGATGCCTAAACGAGGTGGGCAGCGGAATAATTATAATGGCAATGGCAACAGATTTGGTGGACTAAGCTCATATTCTGATGGTAAGACATTCTTGAATTCGGGTTTCCCTTCTCTGAAACTGGTAGCGCCGCCATTGCAATAGCCAATGCCCAAAAGAAAATTTCATATCAATATAAAAAAAATGTTTATTTTTCCCAGAACATGATGATCGAATTAAGGAGAGATCGTCAACTCGCCGAGTTAGTTTTAAACCTTCGACCTTGCACCAAAATAAACCCAATTATGATAGACGAATAGCAGCAATGGCCATTCGTTCCAGATTGGAGTACGATGATGAGATGAGTGATTTCGTGGAATCAACAAGGGTATGTACTTCATTGCGAAATCTGGTATATGAATTTCATTGACCTCAATCTTATTTATACAGTTTGATATGACGCGTTCGGACGGGGGTGGGCGAAGGAAGGGGTCACCAATTCCCCGAGGAAAATTTTCAGGCAAAAAATTAATGGCGAATTCACTTGGTTGGTATCAGGTTCAGGTAAGTCCTCTTTGTTATGATATTCGTCTCTATCTATCGGCCAATTCCTTGGTCTTTTCTTACCACTCCAAACATTTTGATACGTATTCTTCACAATCGATAGATTGAAGATTAAAAGTTTATGGTACATCGACTTACTTACTTACTTAAGTTGGCGCTACAGTCCGTTGTGGACTTGGGCCTCAATCAACAATCTCCGCCAGCTAGCTCGGTCCTTAGCTAGTTGTCTCCAGTTTTGCACTCCAAGTTGATTGAGGTCCTTTTCCACTTGAGTGCGCCACCTGAGTCGCGGTCTTCCTCTTCTCCTACGTCCCTCGGGAATAGTGTCGAAGGCTTTCCGGGCCGGAGCATTGGTGTCCATCCGCTTTAAATGACCGAGCCATCGGAGTCTTTGGACCTTGACCCTTCTGGCTAGTAGAACCCGTAAAGTTCGCTGTTGTATCTTCTTCGCCATTCCCCTTCAATGCACACGGGGCCAAAGATGACCCGAAGAACTTTCCTCTCGAAACAGCCTAAGGCACTTTCATCCTATTTTGTCAAAGTCCATGCTTCTGCACCTTACAGCAGGACTGGGATGATGAGTGTGTTGTACAGATTTACCTTAGTTGCTCGAGAGAGGGCTTTTTCACTCAATTGCTTTCTTAGCCCAAAGAAACAGCGATTAGCAAGAGTTATTCTTCGTATGATCTCGGCACTGGTGTTATTGCCTGTGTTCATAGCGGAGCCTAGGTAGACAAACTCCGCTACTACATCGAAGTTGTGTGCGTTTAATGTGACGTTCTGTCTGATCCGTCGGTGTTGGGTGTCCTTCCTCGAAGACAGCATATACTTGGTACATCGACATTCCCTTTAATTATGATCATTCTTATTTTAACCTTACTTTTCAATGCTTTGAACTTGAACGAAAAAAAAATAAAACTGGCCTTTGATTACTATCTATCTTGTCTTCTATATTTTTCTATTATGCATAGCTGATTATAACAGAATATTTTGAGGTGAGATAAAAAACAAACAAAATAACTTCATAGCAATGTTTTGCCATAAAAAACAATATTTACTTTTCCTGTTTCGGATGTTCTCTTCGTCATATTCATTCATTGATTTCGGTCTTCTTTATTTCCTTTCGAACGATTATTCTCGTTCATTAAATTCATACGCTTAGCAATTGGCGTTATAAATAAATCACAGTGAAATAAGCTACGAGTCTTGTCCGTATAAATTAATCGATTATCGTCAATCTTAAGTACTTCGCATAATAAGCTTATGATATATCCAGTAATGAGAGTAGCGGCAAATCCTAGAACAGAATACCACATGTACGACAGTCGATAGAGATAGAAGTAATCGCCATCATCTCCCACCCTTGGTTTCGTGAATTCGAAAAGCAATGAATTCGATGTTGAGTATCTGTGAATGGGACATCCATCAATCGACATAGGCAATTGCGGTGGTACCGGCTTAGGCTGACCAAATCCTATCCAAAAGCCAAATAACAAACCCAACATAAGACCGGCAATAGATCCCATCTGATTAGCTCGTTTAGTAAACATTCCCAGCGTAAATAGTCCCAAAAGAGGTCCTCCCACAACTCCAAATATCGTAAGCGATGCTTGAAGAACACCTCCTAGTGATTGAACAGCAAACGCCAAGCCAATGCAAATCAAACCAAACGCAAATGCTATGCCCTTTGTTAGTAACGTGCGTTTCTTCTCGGAGAGCGGTTGCTTTCCGAGAAACTTGTAAAGTTGTCCAACGTAATCCTCCAGTGTAACAGCTGATAACGCACTTATAGCTGACGAAATTGTCGAAAGACTCGCACAGAATATGCCCGAAACAAAGAGTCCTGCCAAACCGGGAATATGGCCCATGGTGTCAACAACAAACAGTGGCAGCAATTGATCACGGGAATTTATTCGTCCCTCAAGCAGAGGATCACATGAGTTATAATAGTAGTAAATACATAGCCCAGAAAAACATGTTGAAACACTTAACAAGCTTAGAATTGGCAAATTCCACCACAGCGCAAGTTGGCCAGACTTAAGATTTTTCACCGACAGCAAGCGTTGAATTTGAGTTTGGTTAACACCATACAAGGATAAATATGTGAAGCTACCACCGATTATCTGCGTCCACCATGTATGGCGTCTCGTTGGATCAACACTTATATCTGAAAAGTTTATCCTGCCTCCTTGCTGAGCAACAGCCCAGATTTCTGCCCAACTTCCCGCCTTAATTGTTGCACAAATTATAACACTAAATATTGCCATGAACATCAAAAGCGACTGAAACACATCAGTGATAATTACCGCTTTCATTCCCCCAATAGTCGAGTAAAATGTACACACAACTCCAATGGCAACAATTGCAATTACTTTATCCAACCCCGTCACAGCTTCAAGAGCCAAAGAAGGTGCATACAGAACAATGCCCATATATAAAACCATTTGAATAGAAAATGCCAACGACGCAGCTAGTCGTGTTGCATAGCCAAAACGCTTCTCCAAATACTCATACACACTGGCAGTTTCGAGGCGATAAAAAACAGGTAGATATAAATATGCGGCGATAGGTGTTGTCAGTACGTATGAGAAATTTATGATCACAAACATGGTGCCGTATTGATAATTTTCCATAGATACTCCGAGCAAAGTGATGGCTGACATGAAACTCTGCATCAAACTAAATGCAATTGGGAGAATGCTCATGCTTCGATCGGCGAGGAGATACTCCTGTGTGGTGCGTTGCTTGCCGCCGGTCAGGCGGTAGTACAATCCAATGCCGGCTGATATCAGCAACACTATTCCTAGTATGACGTAATCCCACACCGAAAGTGCTGACATTTTTTTTTTTTATTCCGATCGAAAGATTTCTCCTGTAATCTTAATCCAAATTCGTCGACAGACAAACCAATCACTAACAACAGCGAATGATAACTAAATGTGACAATAGGTTCTGGGTTTGGTTTATTGTTTGGAGAATCGTGAGAGTTAAAATTTTCGTTAGATAGGAAATTTCTATTGCTCCGTTTGTATTTACTGATCATTTGCCAGTTCATATAAAACAAATCTTTATTGATAGTAATATTAATTGAAGGCTTTTGTTTCCAAGAGATATCAGCCAATTATTTAAGAAAACAACCAGTTCGGATTGCTTTTGATCGAATTAAGAAACAGTTCCTAGAAGAGTTGCATTTTCTCTCGTGGGCCTCAGTCGAGAGGTTTGTTTGTGATTAAAACTATATAATTACAACCGGTATTGCGTTTATTTATTCAAGTTTTGTAGAATTGTCGATATAAAACTTTAACGAATGAGAACTTTTTTATGGCAACAATTGTCGAAGTCAAAAAACGTGCAAGTACATAGATAAATTGCTGCGGCCGAAGCAAAAGAACGCTTTCTATTTCAGTTGAAATTTTGTCTTCACGGCTGAGTTCTAAAATAAGAAAACAGCTGGGGATATTTGTAATTGATTTAATTGCTTAAAGTTTTTACTCCTTGGATATTGTTTATTCAAGGTTATCATTTCGTACATTTTCATCTTTTACCTTAAACTGACAATTTAATCCGTTTTTATCAGACTCAATCAAAAGTGCTTTTTTGAAAGCTCGATTTGCAGTCTATAGTCTGATTTGGAGTCTGTTCTTTTGCGTCCTAAAACTTATTAAAAAACTTCCACTTTTCTATACTTTTACTCAAGTTTTTTGTAAGTTCTGTCACCTATTCTGTCACTATCTCCCGATTTTACACCAGCAAATTTCTTGAAAAAAAATACATTGAATTTAGTTGTTGTTTAAAATAACTGTGTGTGTTTTAAAGGCTCTTTTCAGAAAAACAAAAGTAAAATTCATTCATTCAAAACAAAAGTTCCTAATGAGTTCAGTTTTGCATCTGATATAATATAAACGTATTTTTAATATCATTTGCTTGATCAAAACATTCCATATAGTATAATGCAAGCTACACACGAGGCAACTTTTAGAGCAAAAAATGATTCTCTACACTTGAGAGTACGTCCGAAGTTGGGCTCGAGGGTAAACTGATGGGCAATCTGGAAGCGCGGGTATTACGGTTGAATTATTTAAGGGGAGGAATGCAACTGGCTATTTCTTTAGAGGACTTATCTTAAAAGTAATGATAAAAGTTTTTATCATAAAACAGAGAGAGACACGAAACGTTACGACGGTGGTCTAAAGGAGTGAATGAATCAGTGATGTCTCTATCACCGATCATTCTTACGGCTCTTCCTTGTATGCCATCCAAGAGGTTTAAGTATGTTACTGGAGGAATAGCCCAAAGATGTGCGTTGTACTCAAGCTTTGGACGGTATTAAGTCTTATAGATAATAGCCAGATCAGACGGGGAGAAAAATTTCTTGCACCGTCTTAAGAAACCCAAACATCTTGCGGCATTTTTGGCGACATCGCGTATGAGCTCGGTCCACAAGAGGTGGTCAGTGATGCACATACCTAGAATCTCGAGATGTTCGGTTTCATTGATGCAAGTGCCACTCATGGACAGTGGCAAGGGGGTATATCTCGCTTCAACGATACCAGACAGCATTGAGTTTTCGAAGCATTAAACTCTACACGGTTTTTAATTCCCCACTGTACAGTGCTGTTTAAGTCAGAGTTTAATGAGCTTATCATATTTTGCCGACGTGGTCTGTTAAGGGACCTAACATTCCAAGTGCAAAACCGGAATTCGTTGTCCTTAAATCGTTTGCGTGGGTCGTCATCATTAATTCCGTCCGAGGCTTGTTGGTGTTTCGAAACCATATCTTCTTTATGTAGCCGGGCAGTCACCCCGACGCACGACCTACAACCTGGAGGGTCAGGTCTTAGGTTTAACTCTAAGACGAAGAGCCGGCCAAACCGTTTCTTATAGGCCTTGGCTACGAATATGTTGTAGTAGCCCTATAAGGTCTTCACTAAGTAGTTCATATTAACTGGAACTGTAGACTCCACCGTTGATTCCATCTTGGGAGTTCTTCCGCTGCCGCCTGTTGAAAAGGAGGCATGCCTTAGTAGGCGCATACCTCCTCCCCCTCTCTTTGCTGCCGCCAACAACATCCCACTGGGGTTGGAACCCAATCTTCGGTTGAAGGTACTGGGCACCCGATGTTCACCACGGGAGGTGGAGAGTAGGAGTTGATAGACAGAGGTTTCTGTAGACGCTTGTGTCCTCTTGAATGCACGTGTCTACGCTTCGAACATCTATTCTATTTAGCTTAACGAAAAATCGAAAAATGTCGATTCTCTATTATACAATGAATTAGATTCTCTATTTTCTTATTTGTTCTTGTGGAATATAAAAATATTTTTATTTTGTAGATTAACAGCGGTCATAAATATTCCAAAGATGACCTTATACGTCAAATTTTATCCACAATCTCACCGGAAATATTCATTCCCCTTTACTGGCGCACCGAAAAGCACTGTGTGATCTTCTACGTCACAGATTACCACATAGCCGAGATTTTACAGAACGCCGATAGGAATGTCGTTATGTATGATGGATATAAACTATCAGTTCGTGTACGTCCCGGAACACCCCAAGTGCCAATCGATGAACCCTACAAAGAAAAAATCAAAGTTGCAATGGCCAAACGCTACAACCCGCAAACACGAGCTCTAAATCTATCCAAATTTCATGCTGATGATGATTTCAAAGGCATGTTCTTGTCACTGGCTCGCGGACAAATGATGTCAGCTGTTCTCGATATCATTGAAAAAAATATACCCGAAATTGCGGCATTGAATCTGAATGATAATCAAATTGTGACAATGGAAAGTTTCAAGAACATCGGAACAAGATTGCCGCAATTATGTATATTATATCTCGATGAAAACAAAGTAAGTTCAAGCGGGGATTTGAGGGTGGCGATGTTGATTGCAATTAACTATATATTTCTTTGCAGATTCCATCGCTAGCACATCTTATGGTATTCCGGAATGCAAACATCACTGAATTGGCACTTAAAACGAATCCGTTGCGACAGCGTTTCAAAGATCAAGCAATTTATATCAGGTATCACATTGTCTTTTAGAATTAATAATAAAAAAGAACATAATTCCAGTGGAATAAGAATACATCCAACGTTGTTGCGTTCTCCAAGTTCGAAGCACATTAGATCCTCACTCGGTCGACTCGGTTTGCTGAGAAAGATTGTGTTAAAATTTGGCGGCATTGGACTACTGAGACAACACAGACATTTCGTCAAAAAAAAAATATATTTAGATTTGTTTGATCGTACATAAACAAAAATTCTAGGTTTAACTCTACCGTGAAACTAAAGAAAAAAAGATTTTGAACGAAGTTGTAACAAGGATGGTTGCTGAAATAAGATTTAATAAAAGCTTTGTTCAGCGAGAAAAAAGACAGCACAGCTTCATTAGAAATGTCAGAACAGTTTGGAACAGTTTAGAACACAAAATGTGTTCTACTTAAAAAGATGGAACAGAAAATCCTGTCCTTAACTGTTCCAAACTGTTCTAGACAGATTCAATGAACACCAAATCAGAACAGTTTGGAACAGCAAATGTGTCAATGAACACCAAAAAGCTGTACTTTTCTGTTCCAAACTGTTCCAAAGTGTGCAGAACAGTGTCGCTGAACATACCTAAAGCAAAGTACGATTGAAGTTTGGAAAAAATTGAGCATAACTTTGAATACCCGATATTTCAAAATAGGAGTGATTACTGCTTTCGGAGTTTGAGAAAATAAAGAGGTTTATTGTTATCGACATTCACAATATTCGCTTAAGGGTTTTCGATGTTTTTGCACATTTTGTAATTGACCATACACCCAAAAGAAGCTTTCTGCAACAATAATACCATGAATCTAATTTAAACGATAAAATAACTAAAAAAAAAAAAAAAAATATGAACAAAATTAAAAAAAAATACAGAAAAACAAACGATAAACCCTAAAACAGATTGTCTATGGGTAAATACAATAGGTAAATGCATACATGATCAATAACAGAGGTAAGTCCTGAACAAGGTTTGCCCTCAGATCAATGTTATCCCTATGCTTGCATACCAATGTTAAACCAACTTGAAAAAGTGACCGGAAGAGGTTATGGCACTTCACTTGACGTTGTTTTGGTTTTTTGTCCCAAATAAAACCATGCAAATACGTAAAACGATAATAAATCAATTGATTTTGGTGTTCCCGAAAAAGGTGCACACCAAACAATTGAATCAACACCAACTAAAACTAATAATCAATCAAATTGAAAACCATAATAAAATAATAAAATAAGCTAAGTAGAAATATAGCAACCGGCTTCTTTTGGGATCACTACAAAAGCATAAAAAAAAACATAAAGAACTTTTAAACGAATTTTCAAAGGGCAATCGTGTTTACATAAATGAAAAATTAAAAGCACGTCATTGCTTCTCAGTGGAGAACTCGTTTTTCAAAGTTGTGTTCCAAAAGCCTTCAAATCGTTTTGTGAAAATGTTAAAATAAAGCTTGACATTTCAAGAATCTGTTATAAATTGTTAATTTCCTTGTTCGTTCAAATAACGCTTCAAAATCTTTCGAAAACATGAGATAAGAATTATTCTAACCGAGTTGCTTTAAAATCCGTTTTTTTTTTCTCATCTAAAGTTTTTGTTTGTTGCGCATAACTAAATACAAAATTTGTATATACATTTTGTTCAATTCGCCTCTTAAATTTATTTAAAAATATTCTCTTGAAAAACAAACATGTAAATAACATTTCTTGTCAAAAAATTTAAATTCGATATTCACAGTGAAGTTCGCAAAAAGTTTCCAAAGCTTGTCAAACTGGTAAGTCAATTAATTAAACGTTTTTAACGCACTGCACTAAGAAAAATGAGTGTTGAATGTTAAACGACGGACTAACAGCTTTCAAACAACTTTGTTTGCTTATGGTTCTCCACAAGTTCAAAGACTTTTAATTTCAATCATATACGCAACTCTAATACAAACAAACAAAAAAAATCTCAAGTTCGGTTGGACCAGGGGCCCTATTCTTGAAACCATGCGAAAATTTCCGCATACGAAAATTATCGCATACTGAGTCTTGAACCAAATTGACTCGTATCGACTTTGTGCATGCGATGAATTTCGTATACGAGATGGCAACGCGTTGTCAAAATTAAGAGTCCATTTCTCTCCCTCCTACTTAAGGGCAAAAAAAGGAAAAAATATTATTATTATTATTATTTATTAACTTATAATTTTAAATTACAAAGCTAATATTATGAGCGAGCACTAGCTATCAGGGCTTTCGGCTCTGATGTTAGAATGTACATTATATATCGAATTTGTATTTACTTATATGAGAGTATATGAAAGTAATATTTTTTTAAGGCCTCGATGATAGGTGATTCTTCTTGAAGATTTGAATTGGTAGATGCGCAGTCTTGTGTTTGTAAAATATGTTTTAGGTCTAGTTGAGAGTGGCAAGATGGGCATGATGGCTGGTTTTCATTGCGGAGAAGGTGTTGATGAGTGCAGGCTGTGTGGCCAAGTCGCATTCTAATATAGCATGTGTTCATTACTTTTGTTGTTGGTAAGATTGGTTGTATCTTATTCTGATTGATGTCAAAGTAGTGATGGCTGTAGTTCATGTGGCCGCATGATCAGCAAGCTCTTTACCTTTTATGCCTTTGTGGCTAGGTACCCCCATGATTCTCATAGTTTCTTGATTTATGATGAGAAGATCACGGATTTGCGATATAATTATTGAGGTGTGGTTAGGATTACTCAAAGCATGGATCACTGATAGACTATCTGTGACAGTGATTAAATTTTTGTGTTTAGTGTTTGATGTACATGTATTAATCGTCCTTAGAATTGCGAATGCTTCTGCATTGAAAATGGATACCTTGTTATCTAATAGACCAATGCAAATTAACGAACCGTTTTGTAGAACTGATGCAAAAGAGGTATAGCTTGGTGTTTTTGATCCATCAGTGAAGATTAATGTCCAACCATTTAGTTTCAATTCAGCCACAAACTAGGCAAAACTTTTCAAATTTAGTAACAACGCACAATTCTCATATACGAAATTCCATCTCGAGTGGGTCTAACCACTCTAGATGAAGCATACGATAATTTTCGTATACGAGACAGCATTCGAAAAGCGTTCAAGAATACTATTTTTGATCTCGTATACGAAAATGTATGCGATACTTTATTTTTTTGATTCAAGGTCTTATCCAATAAGCGTCTACAGGCAAATCTTTGATTTTTATAATGTCGAATTTTTTCGTCTTCTCTCCCTCAAAAACATCATCAAAGTTGCAGCCTTCTAGTTCATTCAATAGAACTATCTTTCTTCCATTTCTAATTAATATAATTACCCTTATCACAGACCCCGACTTAGTAGATTCGTACTACGAATCTCGAAAATAAGTATCATAGGTCCCGTCGTAATGAAATTAATTGCTACGAAATTCGGAGTTCGGGAAATTGACATCACTAGCCCCGAACGAATAGGAAGTTTTATAGTTTTTTTTTACGAACTTAATTTTGATAGGAGCTACATAAATTTAAATTCTAAATTCTCATAGACATACAAATTCAACCTTTTGAATTGATTGCATAAAAAATGAACACAAAACATAAATGTTACTAGAATAGGATTGAATTTTTCTTTTTAATAGGTGAAATAGAAATAGCAAGTTAAGTGTCCGACATACTGGTCCCTATTAAACTTCATTTTTATCATTTTATCTGGTTCATTGGTAGAGTCCGTAGCTTAGTGGTTAGGTGCGTTGACTGCTAAGTACAACGTCGTGGGTTCGAGTCCTAGTCGTGCCCATAGTTTTTATTTCATCTTTCACGGACACTGCCTCTTGCGAAGAACTGACAAAACTTCCAAGAGAATCATCTGTCATGAAAAAGTGCTTCTCAACTTTGCCGTTCGGAATCGGCATTAAAATTGTAGGTCCCTTCAATTCTTCACACGCACCCAGAGAATTGTTGATGAGAGTAAGCCACTTAGGCCTTGGCTCTTCAAGAGCTGTCGCGCCACTCTATTTATAAAAGTCAAACACAATAAGTCAAACAATAACACTCATCGTTAAGAACTTTTTAAAAAGCTCTCAAAGCAAAAGCTCCTAAACAGAAATCAATTTAAAACGTAAGAAAAAAATAAGAAGTGAGTTACGAAATAGAAAAAGTCAACTCTGAATATGTTATTTAATGAGGTTTGAAAAGCAACAGAGAGCGATCAGTGCAAGCTCACGCTCAAATGTGTGCCAGGCAGGTCGTTGTGGGTTCTACGTCGGATGCCATCAAAAATTCATGGTTGTTTTATAAAACTTTTTAAAGGAGTTCCCTTCAGCTGGGTATGATTTAGAGAACAGCGCGCCACTGATTTTTAAAAAGTTCTCCCACAAGGCCTGTACTGCCAATTTTTATCGGACAGAGTATAACTACACAGTCTCATGAATGTCTTCGTTTTCCAAAAGCTGTAACAGCAGGATAGCAGCTTCATTTAGGCGCTTTTCTTTTAAAAATAGCGATTGCTGTTGAATCCATTTTTAATAAAAATGAAGACTAAATACATTTCACAAAATCTATGTAGAAATTTAATTTATGTTTGGAATTTCAAATTTTGAAGTACGTCAACTGATTCCGAAATTCGGAATAATTGATTTGTGAGTGGCAATGCCTTTATTTATTTCGTTCCTTATGAATATAATTTGTTCGTATTCGTAGCGGAGTCTTACGTTCGGAACTTTTCTACGAGCAACTCTGTGATAGGGGTGAATATAATTCTGTTTGTTTACCAGTGTATTCCTTGAAGTGAAAACTGCAAGCCAGATTCCTTCATTAAAGTTATGTCCCACTGAAAGATAAAAAGACTTAAACTAAACCAAGAATTCTCACTCAGCTCTTGACTTCATGTGCACTGCGACAAAAAAAAAAAAAAAAACAGAAACCATTTAAAAATTCATTCGTATTTCTCTCCATTAATAAAATAAGGATGGCAAAGAACTTGAACCCCAAATTCTCTTCGACGTCAACGACACCGGATCACTGCCAAAGCCCAAAGCTTCATTTTTATGCGATGCATCTGGAGCAGAAATCATTCGACAGTTTTTGGAACAATATTTTATAATATTTGATTCTGATAATCGACAACCTCTCTTAGATGCATATCATGAACAAGCCATGTTAACGCTTTGTTTACCACCAATCAGTCAATCGGGAAAGTGAGTTCCGTTATCTTGCACTTAATCTAAATAATAATATTCTTTTTTTTATCTTAGACTTTCGGCTTTCGCAAGATTCAATCACAATTTGAGAAGAATGATGAACAATAGCGAACACGAAAAAACACGTACAGTTAAATACGGACGATTGCCCGTTGTTTCGACACTCTCCGAATGGCCAAAAACACTCCACGATCCACAATCGTTCACTGTTGATTTAACGGTATTTACTGTAAGTTTGAAAAACTCCTTATAGCGAAAAGTTTTTTTTTTAATATTCTATAATTTTTTTATTTCCTTAGCCAAAAATGATTTCTTTCACTGTTGCTGGAATGTTCAAGGAATTCAACGTTGATACTGGTGCAAGCACTAGCACCGCAAGCAGTGATAACAAAGAGATTCGTTATTTCCAAAGACTACTCATCATAGTTCCAGCTGGAAGTGGTTTTTGCATAAAAAACGAATTGGTATATCTAACGAGTGCAACATTTGCACAGCAAAAGAAGGCTTTCAAAGCAGCCGAAGAAGTTGCTCCTGCAGTGAACACAATCAGTTCACCGCTGGGCTTACCACCTCTGCCAGGCGGTGTTGGTGGGGGCCTTCAAAATAGATTACAAGTTGGACAGGTTGGTTGCCTCTTTCCATGGCTTACAAATTTTATTGAATATTTTACTTCCAGCCATCGACGTCGCAAGTTGCAATGATGGCGCCACAAATAGCTGCTGGCAGCATTGTACCCGATGAAGCCACAAAACTACAAATGATTCAAGCTATGAGCACGCAAAGCAATATGAATCTTGAATGGAGTAGAAAGTAAGTCTCAAATACAAACAATTGGTTGACTTGACACTAAACAATTTTTGTCTCTTAGGTGCCTTGAAGAAACGAAATGGGACTACAATCATGCAGCCTTTGTTTTCGATAAACTACAAAAGGAAAACAAAATACCACCTGAAGCTTTCATCAAATAAAAAATTTGTTCATGTTCTCAGATTTTGTACATTTTGGTGTTTTTTTTTTTTTTAGTTTCTTTAAGGTAGTTTAAACAAAAATAAAGTCTTAAATGCTGTTAAAAAAAAAAAAGAAAATTAGCTGTATTGTTACTGAGAATGTGAAGATATTAAAATAAACAAATTAAGTCTATGTTCACTTTTAATTTAACTTTAAAGAAATGGTTGCTCTTAAAACATGTCTTTTCATGCGTATAATTTAAAATATATGAATGTGAAATATTAAATCAGAAAGAAAACCCAAAGTTTGTACATTAAACAAAGCAATTTATGTTATTGCCTTTCGTTACCGTAATTCTTACTAATGTAATTTAAGAATCTAATGTTTGCTTTTTTTTAATTTTTTTTAAATGAAACAAGAAACGTGAGAAAAAATTATTGTTTTTTTATTTTCTGTAAATTTTTAAAAATGCAAATGCATTGATTTTACTATGGATTTGAGTTCTTGAAAAAGTCTATTTAACTGGCAAGTGAAGTCAATAAGGCTAATTTGCCGACATTAAAATCAAAATAATTGTGCAGGAAATAATAATAAAAGATAGAAAAGCACCAGAGTCTGATAGAATACGAGCTGAATTTTATAAATATGCGAATAGCGGTCTTTTTGAAAGTTTAGCTCTCTTGTTCAATAATGTTTTTGAAACAGGCGTGATACCTCTTCAGTTCAAGGAAGCACTGATTTTTCCTATATACAAGAAAGGATGTGCATCGGATCCAGCAAACTATCGGGGAATTTCGTTTCTTAATGCATCCTATAAAGTATTAACCGCAATAATGCAACGAAGAGTGTCAACATGGATAACAGAAAATAAACAATTAAAAGAATTTCCAGCCGGTCTTAGACAAGTTTAGACAACTGTTGATCATATATTTGTGCTGAGGAGTATTGCAGATTCATTCCTAGACCAAGACAAAAAACTCTACGTGTTCTTCATTGACTTTAAAGCTGCGTTCGATACTGTGGATCGTAATCTATAAGCTATACGAAAAAGGAATGTCTCTGAAGTTTGGCAGACTAATTGAAAACATATACGAAGACACTCGAGCTGCAGTGTAGAATGGTGAAGAAAAATCTGATTTGTTCCAATTTGCATCAGGAGTTAGGCAAGGTTGCTAAGCCCGCTTTTATTTGCAATATTCATAGAGGATCTAATCGACTGGTTGCCCGGAGGTATTGTTTATGCGGGGCGCTGATTAAAGCTCTGCTTTTTTGCAGACGACATTGTGCTGCTCGCTTATACTCTAAAATCACTTCAACTAATGATTAATCGGATACACGAATATTCCAAACGTTGGGGATTTATCGTCAATTTAGATAAGTCGAAAGTGATGATCTTTAAAAAACATGGAGGAAGAAATTGCGCAAACGAAATTGAATGAAGTGGTTAAAGTGTTTAAGTACTTGGGAGTTACCTTCACGAAGAACTTAAGTATGGAGAAACACTTTAGTGAAAAGCTTAATGAAGCGAAAATGGCGATAAACCTCACATGGAAAAGATGTTTCACGAACAAACCTGTGGTTCATAGTAGCAAATACAAAATTTTAGAAACGGTAGCAGAATCCATCACGCTTTACGCTGCACAAACTTGGGGAAGTAAATATTATGAAATTGTTGAAAAGCTATTGCGCTTCTATATTAAACGAGCATTCTATTTGCCGGCCAATACACCGATCTATGTCATAATGCTAGAAATGGGAATTGCTCCACTTTTTGTGAAAACATTAAAGCTGCAAGTGGATTACATAATTAGAAGCTTAAATTTGGCAGACTATCGTTTACCCAAAATAGCAGCTCTTAAGGATATCAATTCAAGGAGTGGATGGTATCGCGAATGGCTTGAATTGGCAGCAAATTTTTGAATTAATATGGTTTGTAATATTGAGGACCTTTCCAAATTAAAAAAGGAAAAGTACCAAATTATTACCAAGGTAGATGAAGCAGCTTATACCGGCTGAAATCCAACAAAGCCCCTGGAACAGATGGACTAGCTGCTGAGTTGTTCAAAGCAGCAGGCGACGAGCTAGATAGGAGCATGCACCAAATCATCTGTAAGATATGGTCAGAGGAATGCATGCCCGATGAATGTGTTTGCCCGATCCTGAAAAAGGGAGATCCTCTAAACTGCGCCAACTATAGAGGAATAAGTCTACTAAACATCGCCTACAAGATCCTCTCTGCCGTAATATGTGAACCCCTGAAGCCTTTCGTCAACAATCTGTTTGGTCTTTAACAATGTGGTTTCAGGCCAGGAAAGTCAACCATCGACCAAATTTTCACGTTGCGGCAGATCCTGGAAAAGACCTATAAACTCCAAATCGATACTCACCACCTTTCCATCGATTTTAAGGCCGCGTATGACAGCATCTACAGAGACGAACTGTACAAAGCTATGTCTAGTTTTGGCCTCCTTGCCAAGCTCGTTCGCTTGTGCAAAATGACGATTTAGAACTCACGCTGCTCCATCAAGGTTGGCAACGAGCTTACGGAATCTTTCGACGTTAAAAAAGGATTCAGACAAGGCGATGCACCGTCATGCGATTTCTTTAACATCGTTCTTGAGAAGATAGTGCAGAACTCCACCGTCAACACCAGAAGCACTATCTTCCAAAAATCTGTTCAACTTCTCGCGTACGCCGATGATATTGATATAATGGGAAGAACACAGCGTGATGTCAATAGCGCCTTTGTGAGAATTGAGACAGAAGCGGCAAAAATGGGTTTAGCGGTAAATGAGAGAAAAACGAAGTATATGCTGTCTTCGAGGAAGGACACCCAACACCGACGGCTCGGGTAGAACGTCACAATAGACGTATATAACTTCGAGGTAGTAGAGGAGTTTGTCTACCTACCCTCCGCTATAAACACGGGCAATAACACCAGCGCCGAGATCAGATGAAGAATAACTCTTGCTAATCGCTGTTTTTTTGGGCTAAGAAAGCAATTGAGTGGAAAAGTCCTCTCTCGAGCAACTAAGGTATAATTGTACAACACACTCATCATCCCAGTCCTGCTGTATGGTGCAGAAGCATGGACCCTGACAAAATCGGATGAAAGTGCCTTAGGCTATTTCGAGAGGAAAGTTCTTCGGGTCATCTTTGGCCCCGTGTGCATTGAAGGGGAATGGCGAAGAAGACATAACAGCGAACTTTACGGGTTGTACAACGACATGGACCTAGCCAGAAGGGTCAAGGTCCAGAGACTCAGATGGCTCGGTCATTTAGAGCGGATGGACACCAATGCTCCGGCCCGAAAAGCCTTCGACACTATTCCCGAGGGACGTAGGAGGAGAGGAAGACCGCGACTCAGGTGGCGCACTCAAGTGGAAGAGGACCTCAATCAACTTGGAGTGCAAAACTGGAGACGACTAGCTAAGGACCGAGCTAGCTGGCGGAGACTGTTGATTGAGGTCCAAGTCCACAACGGACTGTAGCGCCACCTTAAGTAAGTAAGTGAGTAAGATGAAGCAGCTAGAACCAAGTACATGGATGAAGCTTCAAACTCCTTACTCTACTACCAGCTTAACCACAATTTGCAGCAGTTAAACTACTTCCGTGATGAGCTTAGTGTTAGGGAAATATAAATGATGGTCAGACTACGAGCTGAAATTCTAAAACTGAACTATATACCTCACAGAGCAGATCTTCCAGTCATTTGCAATATATGCAACAGGATGGAGAAGGAAGACGTTGTGCATTTCTTGGGAAAGTGTCCTACTCTAAGAGAAACGAGAAGATGTATCTTTGGAAAACATTTTCTAACCTCCTCAATGGTCAAATTCGAATTAAGATATCGAATAGATATCTTCCATTCATCTGCAATATATGCAACAGGATAGAGAGGGAAGACGTTGTGCATTTCTTGGGAAAGTGTACTTCTCTAAGAGAAACGAGAAGATGTATCTTTGGAAAAGATTTTCTAACCTCCTCAATGGTCATATTCGAATTAAATCAAATGAATGTTTCTAAAATGTATCAGTTCTGTACAATTACTTTAAGATATCGAAATAGAATCTTACAAGGACTTTTTTGATGAAATATGTTTTCTTTATTCTTATTTTTATGTGATAATTGTTAATTAAAATAAATTAAAAATCGCTGATTATAAAATTTAAGAAATAAATAATATTGTAAAAGTAAGTAGTCAATTCGGCAGACGGCAGATAGCCATGTCTAATGATTTAATCTAAAATCTAATTGTGCAGGAACATATTTTATATACAGTACATTCTTGTTGAAATATTACTTGTTTAAAATTGGATTTGATGAGATGAAGATTTGAAACATTTATTAAATACATCTTTTCTTACGGTTCGCATTTGTTGTGAATTTTTTCTTTTTCATAATTGAAAAAAACATTCGTTGCATAAGAAACAAAATTTAAAAAAAATAGTCCATTCAAGTGTCCCCACGGTTTTCGCCTTGTTGTGGCGAGGGGGCTTACGTCTAGCTCTTCAGAAATCCAGCTGCGGAGAAAGACAACTAAGAAAACCACAAAAAAACAGAGATGTCTATCGAAAATAAAAATATGAATAAAAGTTTACAGAATGATAAAAATCGAACGGGAATCGGTCAGAAGAGTCGGCAGAAGTCACGGCTACCGGCGAGGGCTTGGCTTCGCAAGAAGCTAAGTCGCCAGTGACTAAAGTGAACGCAAACAAAGAGAAAAGAGATTAAAAAGACAACCGGTCATTCTCGCAGTGGATCTCCTTCCCGCACTAGATGGTTTAACCATCAAAGGTACGGAGACCTCGGACAGACCCCCTTCTATAGGTAGTCAAACCGAGGACGAGCTACTGATGGACCCGAATCAAGAAGAGACTACGCTGAAGTCCGCTGCATCCCTCAAAGCTTCGAGGCAACGCAGTAACTACAGATCCTCTAAAAGATTCGTGAGAACTACCGAGTTGAAAGATCCTGCAACGCTCAGTTCGAGAGAAAAGGCTCTCCTAAAAAAGCACAGAAAGCTAGTTAAGAACTTCGAGCGGCAGCTGGCAGAGACTGCCACTGAAACTTCTGTGAGAGCGAACACCAAAAAGTCGGAGAGCGAAGGAGTAGTAGAGAGACAGTAGTAGTAGTAGCTGCCAAATCTAGGTCTGTCCCTAAAAAGACAAACCGTGAACAGGCTGGCAATAACTCGACTGCTCGGAACGACAAAGGTAAAGTTCAGTCGAGTTTCAGTAAGAAACAGCAAGCCAATGCTAACAAAGAACATGCACCGGCGAGCACTTCTTCTGGAGCGAAACCAGGAACATCCAAAAGAGATCGGAGGAGACAGTCAAGCAAGACGGTGCTAAAAACAGAAACCAGCAGCTTCGACACCACCCCGATTGACCTACAAATCGCCATCATAAGCCGTGATGACCCAGATGGGAAAATTTTGGCTAAAAACTGGCTTCTTGTAGAAAACGAAATTCTCAAAGCCATGATGGCGGCATCAGAGAACGACAGTTCTGAGGACTACATCTTTGATGGTGCCGGATGGCTGCGAGGAGTCAAAGTGATCTGCTGCGGTGACCAGAAATCAAGGGAGTTCCTAAACCGTACAATCGCCAACATTGGCGTACTATGGGAAGGTTCCTCCCTTGAAGTTCTACCCGCCGCAGCTCTACCACTCCACCAACAGTTCAGTATCTGAATCCCCTTTCCTGCAGAACATGAGGACGCAGCCATTATCAAGCTGTTGGAGAAGCAGAACAAAGAGCTTCCCATTTTAGAATGGAAGCTCCAAAAGTCAAGGAAGAGCCATAGTGGCGAAGGGAAGGACCTCTTGTTTGTGGCAGACAAGAAATCTGACCTCCTTCTCAAAGAGAAAAAGAACGTGTTGAGGTATGGTCTCGGTACCGTAAAGGTTAAGAGGCATGAGGACAAAAGGGAGTCAAAGGCTGCTAGTGGTGCAAATAAACCTGCACCACGCTAAAGCAGCAACGAACGACCTTACGCTCTACATGTCTCAGGATAACGTGGATGTGGCCTTGATCCAGGAACCATGGTTAGGCAAAAACCGTTTCCGTGGGTTGAGGTCAAAACACTACAACCTTTTCCATTCCACGTCAGATGAAGGTGATATAAGAAGTTGTATCCTAGTGAAAAAATCAATTAATGCTTTCTTCCTATCTAGGTACAGCGACAAGGACGAAGAGGAGAACCCACCATCAAAAACAGTACGCGATCTTGTGGTCCATGCCACAGCAAGCGGTACACCTTTGGTGGTGGGTTATGCCAACGCTCACCACATTCAATGGGGTTCAAAGGATCTCAATAAAAGGGGTGAGTCAATCTTTGAATATATTCTTTGTTCTAATTTATCGATATGTAATAGGGCAATCACCCTACCTTTCGAAACAAAAACAGGGAAGAAATCATTGATTTGACTCTCATAAGCAATAATAGTAAAATTTCAGTTGAAAATTGGAGAGTCTCACCTAAAGAATCATTCTCAGACCACTTTAGGATACTCTTTTCTATAGACAGGAACTTTACTGAAAGGAAACCTTATAGGAACCCAACTGGAACTTATTGGACAGAGTACGAAAAATGGTTGAAAGACTGTATTGACCCACCAGAGGACAACACAAGTCTAAGCACCTCAACCATTGACACTGTTGTCCAAAACTTATCTAGTAAAATGAGAGCTTCTTTTGAAAAACACAGCCCTTTATCTCGTTCCAGTAACTCCACTAACCCACCCTGGTGGAATGGTGTACTAAAGAAACGAAGAACAGAGGTTAGAAAACTCTTCAACAAAGCTAAACTGAGTAAATTAGAAGATGACTTAAAGTCTTACAAAGCCGCACTTAACATCTACACCAAAGAGTTAAGGAAGGCCAAAATGGATTCGTGGGATATACATTGTGAATCCATTGAAAAAACAAGTGAGGCGGCAAAACTTCGTAGAACCCTTGCCCATAATTATACGATTCCGGGGTATATAAGACACCCCGATGGATCATGGTCGAACTCGAGCCTAGAAACGCTTGAACTCTTCATGGAAACTCATTTCCCCGGTTGTAAGAACCCAGGAAGTTCTGATTACTTGCAATCGAACACGCTGGATTTTACTCACATGGAATCAAACTCAGAACTAAAACAGGTTATTCAAACCCTCGTTCAAACCCTACAAATCAGCTGGACCAGACAAGATATTTCCGGCTCTTCTTCAAGATACTCTCAAAGTAATAACTCCTTGGCTTAGGGTAATCTTCATAAGTTGTATTTAACTTAGATACGTCCCTAATAGCTGGAAGAAGGTCAAGGTAGTCTTTATCCCAAAAGCCGGGAAACCGATTCACTCGACCGCTCAGGATTATAGACCAATAAGTCTCTCTTCGTTTCTCCTTAAGACACTAGAGAGAATAATTGATCTGCACGTTAGAGAACTTCTCAACGAAAACAGTTGTGCAACTACCAACACGCCTACCTTAAAGCACAGATAATAAATTTATGCAGATGTCTCACCCTTATGGCGAGAAATGATATATGAAACTGAAAGCTACTAAAAAAGAAGCTTTTTCCAAAAGCTTTAACACATTCACTTAATGCATACAAAATCTATTTTGGCTCTTATTAATGAATACTTAGGCAAAGAAAAAAGCTCCCGAAAGCTCCTTGTCTGTCAAGGCTTTGTCTGTTAAGGGCAAAAAATGATTCATTTTTTTCTGCAGGGATGAGACATCTGTATAAGTTAATTATCTATGCTTAAAGGTTAATCAGTGGAAACAGCTTTGCATGAGGTAGTTTCACATATTGAGAAAAGCCTCGAACAAAAAGAGTATACCCGGGCGGCATTTCTTGATATCGAGGGTGCGTTTAATAACGTAAAAACGGAATCAATCACAACCGCCTTAGTTGAAGCTGGAGTTGAAGGCAGAATCGTCAACTCTCAATTGGGATCTAGCACTATTGAGAAAACAGTTACTAGAGGCACACCACAGGGAGGGGTCATCTCACCCCTACTCTGGATCCTCGTAGTAAACGAAATTCTCACAAAGTTTAAAGATCAGGGCATAAAAATTGTAGCATATGCAGATGACATAGTGGTTTTGGTATCAGGCAAGTTCCTTACCACCATCGGAAACATTATGGAAAACGCATTAAAAGATTTATCTTCTTGGGCAACTAAGAACGGTCTCGGGGTCAACCCACCAAGACAGAGCTAGTTTTGTTCACGAAAAAACGGCAACTGGAGGGCTTCAACCCTCCTAAATTAAATGGAATTCCTCTAAAACTCTCTAAGGAAGCTAAATTTCTAGGGGTGATCCCTGACTCCAAGCTTACATGGAAGCGTAATACTGAGGAAATAATGAAAAAAGTACTATGTGCATTCTGCACATGCAAAAGGACCTTCGGTGTACGTTGGGGTATGCGACCGCAAGTCATCCAATGGATGTACACAGCGATTGTGAGACCCATTCTCACCTACGGCTCTGTTGTATGGTGGAAAGCAGTAGACAAATCAAGAACTGAATAAGGTACAGATACTAGCCTGTATAGGAATAACATGGACTCAGAGATCCACACCACAGGCTGGGTTGGAAATGATCTTGGTTCTCCCGGCTCTGGATAAGTTCATAACCCAAAACCGCAAGTCCTTTAAAAGAACTGCGTTTTTGGAAGCACAGCACTTATCCTTATCCTAATTCACTTATAAGTGAACCTTTCAACACTGACGGTTCGAAAATGGAATCAGGAACAGATGCTGGAGTGTTTTGCCAATCTCTCAACATCAGAGAGGCGTATAAACTCCAAGCTGACTGTAGTGTCTTTCAGGGCGAGATCTATGCCATTGAAAAAGCAGCTGAATTGGCACATCATGGAAACATAAGCTCCTCGGAGATCACTTTTTTCGTGGACAGCCAGGCTGCTATCAAAGCCTTAGCCAGTGAGACCATAAGATCGAAGGCAGTTTTAAACTGTAGGAAAGAATTAAATAGAATCTGCCACACTAACCAGTGGTGCGTTTCTGTAACTCTTCTCAACTGGTTTTTTCTCAACTGGTAGAGAATGTGACGTCACTATGACGTCATTCTCAATTGAAGTGTTTCTGTAAGTGTGGTGAGTTGAGAATTCAATTCTCTACTAGTAGAGAAGTTTCTCGATTGCATTTTAGCATGTGAGAACTATCACAAGCAGTTGAGATGGCAACCGAGCAAGTAAGTATTATGTTGTTATCATATTATTATACATTATTATCTTATTATTTTATTAACTTTCATTAATTTATTGAATTATCTTATTAAACTTAAACTTGGCGGACGGGTGTCCAAAGCACAAAAAGCAAATTTACTGGAAAAAATGAAGGAGCACCGTGAATTGGCGTGCGGGCAGTTCTCCGGCGTTGACAGCGCCAAAAATAATAAAAGAATTTGGGAGGAGGTAGCCGTTGAGCTTAATGCTTGCGGAGGAGCCTCAAAAAATGCTGAGCAGTGGAAAAGGGTATGTTTTATTTGGTGGCGGGACTTTAGTCCAAGGGAAATAACACCAAGTTGAATTCTTGGAGTTACGACCGCTTATTAAAGGGGACATTAATCCATTTTTTCAAGTTGACCTTACGTCCTCACATGAAAGAGGACATAATACCAAAACAAAATAAGCACAACAATAACAACAATAAGCACAAATCTTAATGTAAACAAACAAATTTTCTCAATCTCTTATGTCAAATTGTCAACTCAACACAAACTTCTCAATTGGTGAGTTTCTCGACTTACAGAAACACTTTTTTCTCAACGATAGAGTTTAGCCAGTAGAGTCGATGATACGTCACACTCAGTAGAGAACTTCTCAACCAAGTTACAGAAACGCACCACAGGTTTAGCCCTGCTGGGTTCCAGCAACATGGAAGTAAACGAAATAGCAGATGAACTAGCCAGGAAAGGGTCAGAAGCAGAGACAAGTAGTAGCGACCATTCAAATAGGGGACAACTCGTCCCGATTGGGTTACTCAAGAGGAAGATAGACCTTAAATCAAAGGAGATGATCAATTAATCCTGGAAAACCAGGGACGATTGCGTAGAAGTTTATGGCCTAACATTAATGAAAAGGAAACTCGGTATATTTTATCGCTGAGTAAAAGGAACATTAAAATCCTGATAGGTGTAATAACGGGTCATTGCGCCATTGGCACAATGGCCAACAAGATAGGAGCTTTTGCACCCGATTTCTGTAGGAGCTGTCAGGATGAGAAGGAAATAAAAATCATTAAACACCTGCTCTGTGACTGTCCGAAATCCAAACCAACCGACTCCGTCATTTTGGGAACAGGGCCCTATTGCACCAACAACTTTTCACTTTTCACTTTGCAACTTTTCAAAATAATAATTTTCTGCAAAGTAAAAGTAAAAAGTGTTTCACCAAAAATGAAAAGTTCCTGACTTTTCACTTTGCAATTTTGTATGTTTTTTTGCAAAGTGAAAAGTGTGGGCGTTTCACCAAGTTAAAATGTAGCTTTTCATTTTCAGTCGTAATTTGCAAAGTTGCAAAGTCAAATATTTATAATGATTTGATTGAACTCCTTGTCGTTATTATTACAAATTCAAAAAAATTAACAACTTCGCTCGCTAGTGATGATATAAAAAATATATATTCCAAATTATAACTCATAAAAAAACATACAAACAGTAAAAACATGTTATTAAAATTCATTAATAAAAATTGAAATTGAAATATGAAGGTATCTCAATAATACATTTTATCTGAAAAAAATTGATTTCATAAGATTTTTTTAAAAATTATTGATTTTAAAATTAAAAAAAAATCTTATAGCGTTTTTTTTTATTAATTTTTTATATATAAAGGTTCAAAAACGTTTTAAAATTGATTTGGGTATGCAGTGTTAAATAATATGTTTACATTTAATAATGGAAATTCGATTTTTAATATTGATCCGTTTACAAGATACAGAATTTTGAAAAAAAAGTTTAAATATATTTTTTTTTAAATACAAACAAATTTTTGAAAATTTGTGTAATACAATGACAATATATACGTACTTTGAAAAAAATCAATCGGATCAGTGGTTAAGGCTGTAGGTGCGTTTACAGACTGACAACGGAATCGCCGGACCCATTTTTTCGACTTCTCCATCATTGAAATGTCACATTGCACAAAATCTCAACTTTTTTAACGAGTTCAATACTTGCCATATATTCAATATGTCGCAAGTAAGAAAAGTGAAAATGTTAAGAACAATGTTGACAAGTTAAAAAATATACGTTTACATTTTAATTCTTCATTTTTCTAATTATTGAAAATGCACCTACATCCTACAATTCCATGCAATTTTTCTTCTGAAAACCAATGAGGTTTCCGAGTCTTCCATCAAGAACATTCTATTTTTCCATTCGATATAAGCGGTTTTCAAACAAACAATTTCACGCAAAAAACGAAGTTTTCAATCTATGTACATATGATTGATTTTTCAAGTTGTCCGACTCCTGGAATGAAACTTTACCATGAAAATGTTATAAATATCGGCTTGGCCGGAGTCCATATCGGACTTTATACACACAAACATAGAAACTTGTACAAAAATAAGTCCATTTTTATATATTATTCATAATTATAAGGACTTATCAAGACAAATGAACAGCCGCAAATGAAATTTTTGCTTTGCAAATAATTGAAAAGCTTTTCAGTATTTGAAATGCAAAGTGCAAAGTTTAAACGTTTGGTGAAACGAAATCGAAGAATTCTTTGCAAATTCACAAAACTTTTCACTTTTCAGAAAAGTACTTTTCACTTTGCAAATTTGTGGTTGGTGAAACAAAATTTGCAAAGAAGGATTTTTTTGTTTACTTTTCAAAAAAATAATTTCCTCTTTGCAAATTAGCGTTTGGTGAAACAGAATTTGCAAAGTTGAAGTGAAAAGTTGCAAAGTGAAGAGTGAAAAGTGGTTGGTGCAATAGGGCCCAGGTTTGCTGGACAACTGGATGGTCTAGCACAGGTCTCAATGGCAAATATGAAGAAATTTATAGATAGCACGGGCTCGTTCGTTAACGAGCCGGTCTATGTTCATCAACAACTTTGAATAGCATCGATGCTAACCGTTATTTTTATAGGGGATCACAATGGACTAATAGGCCCCCGTGTATGCAACGGTCCACGCTGTGCACACCCCTCATAACCTAACCTTACCTAACCTATCTATAGAAAAACTGCGTGGTGGTGACAATTTCCACACATGGAAATATGCAATGCAAAGCGTTTTAGAATGTAACGAAATGTAAGGAATGATCGCAGAGCCTGTTATAGAAACAAGCGAGGTGAAGCTACGCAAAGCGAAAGCATATTATATGTGCATATTCAAAAAGAGCCAAGTGCATCTCAAATTTGGAAGACGTTACAAGGTTTATATGAAGATAATGGGTTGACGAGGAAGATTGCACTTTTACGAAAGCTCATAACTGTACTTTGGATACTATTCTTCACTGCTGGGATGGTTTGTAGCAGTTCAGCAAGCGTGAGAGCAATGTATTTTTCGTCATCGTCCCAGTCGTTCGTTAACGCCGCTGCTTCAAACTGTTTCTTGTAAATTGACCACGGAATCTGACCATCAAGGCTTGGAGGATGCACTTCTCTCTTCCTTGAGCACTCACAAGAAGGTTCTCAAACTTTCAACTTTCGCACTTTTTCTAGTTCGTTTGTGATGGTGTCGATTTGTTCGTCAGTTTTCTCGATACGTGCATTTTGCTTTTCGACGCGCTCTTCGAGGGCATTGATTTTTTCTTCGAAATCCGCAAACCTGCCTTCTAGAAGATTTTTCTGTTCGTTAAACCGCTCTAGAACATTCTTGTTTTGAGTTTCTAGTTGCTCCCGAACATCATTTCTTTGAGCTTCTAGTTGTTTGAGCACATTCTCTTGCTCATTCTTCTGCTCGTTTCTTTGGGTTTCTAATTGTTTGACAACATCATTCTCTTGAGTTTCTATTGAGAGAAACACAGTGTATCTTGCTGAGGCAGTGAACAGAATGAAATATATTTTTCTAACAATATGAAAATATTTTCACAAACAAAAAACAAACATGAAAATAATATATTACCTACTCAATTTTATACACAACAAGTAGGTATATACGAACGAACAAGTATATTATTTCAACAGTTTCCAGTTGTTTTGATAACATTCTTTTCATTCTCTTCAAATTTGGCTAGAAGAAGAGACATCATGTTAGATAAGCCGTCATTTGCATTTACATCTTCCACTTTAGCTTCAAATTCGAAAGCAAATGTATTCGGGTCTTCATTTTGCTGATCCAAATATTCCTGCAGCCGTTTAACGAGTTCGTTTTTTAGTCCTGTCCCACTTAAGCCACGTTTGCTTAGTTCGGACTTTAGCTCAAGGACAGTTGAATCTTTCAAAACCTTACTCATTATTTATTTAATTTCGTTAAATACTAACGTGAAACAAGCTTACAAATAAATAAGTACTTAAATACTAACTTATATCTAAATTTAATTTAAACTGTTATAAAACAATGTTTTGAATTTAACGCTTTTTAAATTGTCATTTGGTGAGTCAATAAGAAAATGAAATTTATTATATAAATCAATTAGTTGATTTAGAGGGCTATGTGCACCATAGTTCGATCTGCTAAAAATTTGGTTAATAGGTCTTTGTAGTCGTATGCTTGACCGACTGAAACTGAAATTGAAATGAAGAAGAACCGATGGAGATGATATAGTTCCATTTATTATTTTAACTATGAAACAAAATTGTAGGTATTTCCTATGGTTTGACAAAGAAGGTAGGTTAATGAAAGAAAGTCTTTGAGAATACGGGGGCAGAGTAGTTCCACGAAACCAAGGAAGAGTACGGAGACAAAAACGCATGAATCTTCTCTGAATCGCTTCAATTCTAACAATGTGTACAGAATAATAAGGTGCCCACACTACACAGGCGTATTCGAGAGTTGGTCTAACGAAAGAAATAAAAAGTAATTTTAGTACGTAAGGATCACGGAAATCACGACCAAACCTCTTAATGAACCCAAGGACTCTATTTGCTTTTTTAACAACAAAATTTATATGTTCAGTAAATGTAAGTTTGGAATCTAAAATTACTCCCAAGTCAGAAAAAATTGACACTCTACTTAATGGACAAGAATCAAACATATAATCAAAAATAATTGGATTTTTCTTGCGTGTAAAACTCATGGTTTTACATTTGTCAACATTTAAAACAAGACGATTTTTATTGCACCATTCCCTAAATAATATTAAATCTTCTTGCAGAAGTAGACAGTCAGGTGTAGAATTAATACTTCTGAAAAGTTTAATGTCATCAGCATATATTAGGACAGACGAGTTTTTTATGATCGCAACAAGGTCATTTATAAATAAAATAAATAAAATTGGGCCTAAGTGGCTGCCCTGGGGGACACCAGAATTAACAACAAATGGACTCGAACACTCATTACGAAATATTACACTATATTGTCTATTTTCTAAATACGATGAAATCCAATGTAAGAAATTGTCGTTAAAACCTTGTTTAGATAGTTTAAGAATTAGTGTTTTATGACACAATTTGTCAAACGCTTTACTAAAATCAGTAAATACACAATCTACTTGCATACGCTTTTCAAAAACATCTAAGCAAAAGGACGTAAAGTTAAACAGATTAGTAACAGTGGACTTTTTCTTGACAAAACCATGCTGGTTATCACAGATAATTGAACTACAATGAAAGGAAAGGACACTACATACGATAGACTCAAACAGTTTAGGTATCACAGATAGTTTAGCAATAGGTCGGTAGTTCATAATTTCATTTTTAGGACCTTTCTTGTATACTGGAGTAATAAATGAGCCTTTCCAGATAGATGGAAAAGTTGAATTACTCAAAGACATGTTGAAGAGAACACATAACGGGTATGATAAATAATGAACACATTTTTTTAAGATAGAGGATGGTACACCATCAGGGCCTGGACTAAAGCTTTCGTCTAATTTCAATATGTAATATGACACGGTATGTTCACTTATACTAAAATTAATGTCATTTAAATGTGGATAGTTCAAAACTGAAGAAGAGGAATAAGAGAGGTGTTCAGTACAAGGCTCATCAAACGCTTCTTTAAAATAGCTTGCAAACATGTTTGCAATAACTTTAGGTTCATGGCTAGATGACGATATGTTAGACATAGAGTTAGGGTACCCACAAGTTTTTTTCTTGGAGTTGACAAAATTCCAGAAATTGTCTGGATTAGATTTAAGATTACGTTCAATTTTATCAATGTATTCTTCATATAAAGAGTTTGAGTAATCATTAAATAATTGCTTAAGAATAAGGAACGTTCTATAATCATCATCAGTTCTAGTCCTATTAAATTGTATCCACGCTTTGTTTCTTTTATTTTTCAAGTTTTTGATATGAGAATCGAACCATGGTGGAACATGCGAGATCTTACGAGGTTTTTTAAATGGAATACTTTTACTGAAACAGTCAAAGAGTGTTTTGTAGAAGACATTACACATATTATCAACATTTAAGTTTAAAAATAATTTGTTCCAGTCGATGGTACATAATAAATCAAATAAGTTAACATAATCACACTTATTAAAGTTAAATTCAAGTCTATCGTTATCATAATTATTATTAGGAGAAGACATATTTAATTTAAGAGCAATATCTAATGCAGGATGAAATCGATCTTCTTGAATAAGTTTAACCGCCGAAGCTATCACTGCGGTTTCAGTACTCATAGAGTCGGAGAAAAAAACTAAGTCGAGAGCTCTATCCATATGATTTTTCACGCCATTAAACTGGCTAAGACCACACGAGGACATACCATCGATAATTGTAAGCTCATTTGAGCTTGATGCATTTATTGGAATAAAAAAGTTGTCGCCATCCATTTGTATCCAGTTCAGGTTAGGTAGATTGAAGTCACCTACGATCAAAATTTCATCTTTTGGCTCCAAGAGGTTATGTAGGCTTTCTATGCAATCATTAAATTGTTCGTAGATATTGTTATTACTGTTGGGAGGTATATAAGCCGATATAATAAATAAATGTCCGGACTCCAATTTAACTTTTATACATAGTAACTCGATTTGTAAGGATCGAAAGTCGTTAACCAGGTCGCAAGTATGATAGTTCTTAATAGCAAAGAGAAGTCCTCCTCCTACAGTGTCGGAATTATCGTTGATCGATCGATCGCGTCTGAAAATTTGATAGGATGCATCAAAAAGCTCGGAGTCAAGAATAGAAGTATTCAGCCAAGTTTCTGTTAGAACAATGACATCGTGAGGAAGATTGTTTATATTTTTGTAGACCATATTGGTCTTAGTCCGAAGTCCATTCACATTTTGGTAGTAAATTAATAATTCTAATACTCATTTTTAAAGTTTAGTTTTACACTAAATAGTTTATTCACTGTTAACTGTTTTATTCACAGTAAGTTTTAATCCCACTTCTGACATCAATGTAATATTTCGCTTGGTCTGACAATTAAAACTTATTCACTTTTCAAATAAAACACAAATTCACTTTATTCAAATCACTCACAAACTTATTTATTCAACATTTTCAATTATTACTTTCAAACACAGTGTCTTTACGTTATAACAGTTCACAAACAGTTGAATTTGCTTCGCCACCAACGGGGTATTTATATAACTCAAATAGGTTCGAGAAACTCCTAGGTTCTTCCCGATGCTTAACGAAGTTCTCCTCTTAACCACTAGAGTGTAGGGGAAACTCTAAAGAGTGTATACACAATTACTTACAACTAAAATAAAACTTTTGCTACATAACTTTTCAGCTATAAAACAATATTAGAGTGATAGACATAAATAGTGTATACATATTACAATAATATAGATTGACATACAGAGATATAGAGAGGTAGATATATAAAGTGTATACATATAACAATATTTTATATGTCAAATCCCTATCGGTGTTATTGGTGTGACGTAGGTGGCAAAAAACTTGCTAGTAAACTTGCTTGCAATTTCACATGTTTTTTCCATTTGAACTCTTTTTAATAAGTTTAACTGCTTTTTACATCCAGTTTTTAATTTCGAAGATGTCACCAACAATAAAAGAAATACAAACTCTCGCTTCAACTAATAATTCTAATCTAATTGTGTTTATTTTGATAAATTTGGTAAAACCTGCCAAATTACTTGCCTTTCTACGTGCTCGTTTACCCGCCGGCCACACGAGCAAGTTCTGGCTAGCAGTAGGCTTCGAAATTCGCAAGCCTGTTGACTGGTCAGTACTAAAAGTTTGAATGTGTGAGTAAAATATTTGATTGTATGTCAACTTGCTAGCCAGAACTTGCTCGTGTGGCCGCCGGGTTAATGATAAATGCTGTCAGTTTTTGCATTATTATCTTTCTTAGAATCGAAGCGCATCGTATTATCAGGAATAATTATTGTTAAATTAAGTTTGAAAGTGAAATTTAAAAGTGTTGTAATAAATAATTGTGTGAGTGATTTGAATAACCCCCCGCAAAGAAATGGGAAAGAAGAACGTGATTGAGCACAACAGTGTGTAGAAACCGCACGTGATTTGTCAGTAGCTTGAAAAATCTCTGTATAGTCAGGCACTATAGTCAACTATCGTCAATAACGCAGTTCTGTGCTGGCTACTCGGTAGTGAACAAAAAACACGCCTAGTGATTACGTGCCATTAACGCCAAATAATTTCCCATTTCGTTTTGGGATCAATTTTCACATAATTGTTATCACAGTACACAGAATACTATACATATATATATTCTGTGTACTGTGATTGTTATAACTGATCAGTGATTTGGATTTTGGCGTTTTTCTTTTCTTACCTCTGAGCTAATCAGATCAGATTACAGAGTTGTACAACAAATATGTGTTTCCTTTTTAGCTAAGATATATCGGAGCTAAAAATGCTCATGCTCTGAGTTAAATCTATTTAAAACGACCGAAGGAAATAGAGCAGACAGCTGTGCGAAGACAACTACATTTGTTTTTTTTTTTTCTGATTTTACAGACAAAAACAAACATTAAATTAAAATTAGATTCCCAAGGCAGTCGCGTGTCTACTGTAGGTAAGCAAAAAATTCTTAAAATAATTATAAGTAAAAAACTAAGTTTTAGTGCTCAGGTTTGTTTCTTTATTGAATCGGAGCTTCGATCTGACACATCCGTGATCTGATCTGATCAGCCGGGAGGTAAAAAAGAAAACGCAGAGTTCACTGATCAGTTTTAATATAACACGATTGGAAACCTACCTGCTTTCAATTATTGAAATTAAGGTAGCGCTAATGGCGTTAAGAGAATTATTTTGCTACGCGAATCTATTAATTTGCGCAATGAATTCTGTTAGTCCATTGTTTACTTTTCATGTGACTATTGCCATACAAATTGAATTCGACAGATAAAGTGAGTTGAAGCGTTTTATTCGCATTTGATTACTGTGCTGGCTACTGTGTAGTGAAAAAAACGCTGTTATTGTAACCTTTGTATATGGAACAGCTAGTACTACCAAGATTGATTTTCTGCTTTTCTCAAGATGGCACCACCATCAGTTCCCATCTCGAGACTACTCCCCAAATAGTTATACAAAGTTTGTAACAAAAAAACGCATACTCTTGCAGCTAACCTGCTTTTTAGTTTGTTGGCAAATGTCATTTTGAGAGCAATCTTTCCCATCTTGTTATAACTGATCAGTGGCCAAGTTCGTTGTCTCAATCAATTTGTCTTTGGCCAAAAGAGCAATTTTCTGAACGGTGTGTTTTGCTGCCGCAAAAGTAAGTGAAATACGAAAAGTAATTCTATTAAGAAAAGGTAAGCGATGTTATTGCAATTAATATAAATATGAGGTACAAGTTAAACAATCACATTTAATAACCCACTGTACAAGCTGCACCCCATCGACATTGTAACTCCAATTAGTTTTTGATAGTATAAATCTGTGATGTAACAACATTGAATTGATTCTAGAGTAATGGCATCTGTTATTCGTGCTGGGATTGCTCGTCTCACCTGCCCTGGCCCGTCCAATAACTTGCTGAGCATAACTGTCTTTCCAGCTATCGGCCAATCATGCAACATCTCAAGCAAAGCTATGCGCGGTGGACCCCGCATTCCTAAAGCCAAACCATGGCCGTACAAAGAGAAGAACTACGGAGTATTCCAGGCAATGTTCGATAAGACAAGCCATCGCATGGACGAAAATTCCAAACTTATTTGCATTGAAGGTCCCGTCGCCGCCGGCAAGTCGAAATTGGCCAAGGAAATCGCTGAGGAATTAGATATGTTGTACGTTCCACCTGCCAATATGGATTCCATATTCATCAATGACTATGGATATGATACGCGGAAGTTGGACGATCAACTGCCCGAGATGTGCCGTAGTTTTGACGAAAAGAATTTCTGTCGCAATCCCAATCATCCATTGGCGGCGCAATTCCAAATTCGCATGTATATGCTTCGTTATTCGCAATACATTGATGCCCTGGCCCATATCCTCTCGACTGGACAGGGTGTCGTTTTGGATCGTAGTGTTTACTCGGACTTCGTATTCCTAGAGGCCATGCACAAGAATGGTTATATTTCGAAGGGAGCACACAGCGTCTACCACGAAATCAAGAACAACACCATCAACGAATTGATGAGGCCTCATTTGGTAATTTATTTGGATTGTCCCGTCGACGTTGTTAAGGTAAAATAATTATACAGTAAGATCAAGCTTTAGTAGATATGTATATAGTATAAAAATATTTGTGCTTCCAGAAACGCATTAAGGCTCGCAATCTCGATTATGAAGTCAATTCAAAGGTTTTCTCAGATGCCTACTTGTCTGACATGGAAACATTCTACAAACAATACTTCCTCAAGGACATTAGCACTCATGCCGAAATCCTCGTCTACGACTGGACTGCTGAGGGTGAGACCGAAGTTGTAATCGAGGACATTGAACGCATCGATTTCGATGTATTCGAAGAGTACTTCTTCAACAAGAAGATGAAGGATTGGCGATTCCCATTGGAGACGGAGTGGTGTGAGGCTAGAATTAAGTACTGCAGTGATAAGCACACTATGATGAATTATTTCAATGTGCCACGATTCGATGTGCCCGAACTTTTGCGCGATCCAGAAGGTGCAAAGAAGTGGCGTGATGTTTTGATGAATGTAAGTTTCAATCTTTGATTCATCATTGGGTTTTGTTATATTATCTGCCTTTGATTTAAGGCTCCTGGAATGAAATTCGCGACTGGATACAATGAGGACATGGGCGATAAGAATATTGTCACCAAGAACTCAGCTTCATTGCGCGACGGTGGTATTTATTGAGCGTCAAATTAATTGCAATTTGCTATGCGTATTTTTGTTTATGTAACTGTTAACAACATTTCGCAAATAAACAGCGGAAATTCGATGTCTTTAAGAACACATTGAAACCATTAGACAAGAAATGAAAAAAAAAGCGAACACAGTTTTTGTTTATATTTGAAATACGTCCTTTATTAATGGATACACAAACTTGGATTAAACATCTAAAAAAAACCTAACTCTAAACTAAACTCCCAGCCATTAAACCGTGCGATTTCATATGCGAATACACGCCCGCTTTTTGTGCGAACATCTTGCCACAAATCTTACACTCGTGTTTCTTCTTCTCGGCATGCAGCGCCTTATGTTGATGCAAAGTTTTCTTCCTCTTAAACGCTGCCCCGCATGTCTCGCACACATGCTGCCGCTCATTCGAATGTGATGCCATATGATCGCGCAGTGTCTTCGGTGTAAAGAATGCACTGCCGCACAAATCACACTTGTGATCCCGCTGATTGCTGTGTCGTTTCATATGCTGACGGAATTCCGAATTGGCCGGCAAACTCTTGCCGCAAATGTCGCAAATAAACGGCCGTTCGCCGGTATGCATGCGCATGTGGCGATTCAATTCGGTCGATGTTACGAAGCCCTTGTCACACTCCAGACATTTGAAAGGATGTATGCCCTTGTGCCGCCGCATGTGGACATTGAAGTTGTGCTTATCATATGCCTGGAATCCACACTGATCGCATTTGTGCGGTTCCTTGTGGGTGATCTGATGGTAGGCGTATTTGGAGCGGGATACAAAACCAGCTTTGCACACGGAACACTTGTAGGGATAGTCGCCGGCGATTTCGATCTTATGCTTCTCGTATGCCGCTAATGTATGGAAGTGTTGATCACAATGAGAGCAGTACTTGCTCATTTTCTGTGGGATTTTTCCGAGGAATAGCAAATTGTTATAGAACCAGCATTCAGGTTCACTAGTTGTGTTGGTGACCAAATTCTTGTCGTTGATTTTTTGCTGTTTCACGTACGAGTACTGGAGGAATCGTATTGCCATTAAAACCTGTTCCTTGGTAAGGATGATATTGTGCTTCAGGAAAGTGTTTATGATTTTGTCGTAGGCCTCGGAATGCACAACCGAATTGTCCTTGTCTGCATGTTTACTGTCCCACAAACAACCACTGGCCTTATAGACCTCAATAAAATCATTCATCAGAGGTCGATTTTCCACCAAGTAAGTGAAATCTTCACTTGGCTCGCTTATGTCAGAATGTAATCGAGGCACATAGACCGGATGTTTCTCAGCGAAGGGTTCCAAAAACGACAAACGATCGAAGAAAAACGGTTTCGGGGTGTACGAGCTGCCGACGTCACCCATTTTGGCGGCATTTTCTTGACGTAATGCTCGGTAATAAGAATCTCTGAGGAAACGAATTTGATAGCGATATTCTTCAACAGTGAGATAGCAGTTGTGTTCGCGGCCGAGAGTTTCGGTGATTTTTTGGATGGCTTTGCGACGTTCGATTCGGAGCATGTGCAGAGGGTGGCTGGTGTTCCATAGGATCGGTTGGGTTTTGTAGAGATCGATGATTTCGAAAACCATGTCTTTCTATATGCAAAGAGAAAGAGAAAGGGATGTGCTAGAGGTTGACATTGGGGTCTCTTAGAAAATACTTACGCTATTGACCTTATTTTTTTGGTTGAATATCTGTGGAGTAGAAAAGAATAAATGTGCCAAATTAGCTTCTAAATTTCGTTAATCCCTGCTTATACAATAAATGTGAATGTAAGTTTGTTTGTTACACTATCACACATAATATATTAAACCGATTAAAATGATTTGGTCCCTTAATAGACCGGGTGCTTCCAAACAATTAGCGGAGACCCTAAAACACAGAAGAGAAAAAGGACGACACCAAAGACGAGTTCTACGAGCTCCTCGACAAAACATGAGCAATGTCCTAGCTATGCTATTAATATTGTCTTCGGCGACTTAAACGCAAAGCTGAGAAAAGAGGACATCTTTGGTGGAACAGTTGGTAAGCACAGCCTGCACGTCACAACTTCCGACAACGAATTAAGGCTGATTGATTTGCTGCGTTGCGAAATGTCATCAACATCCATAAAGGAACATGGAGATCTCCTGATCAATCAACCTTCAACCAGATTGAGCACATTGCGATCCAAGGAAGGCACTTGTCCAGCATTCTAGATGTTCGAACGTTCTGAGGATCCAACATCGACTCGGACCACTACCTCCTCGCAGTCAAGGTAATGCTACGAATATCCCGACAACGGCCAAAGAAATGCTGCAAGAAAATTCGACGTCGGGCGGCTACAAACGCAAGAGATCGCCAGATTTTTCTCTGATCAATTGTCAAGTAACCTCTTAAGAAGTCCTAAGCCACCAACATCAAGTATCGAAGACCAGTGGCAAGCAGCAGTTAGACATGCCACCTCTAATATGTTAGGTTTCACACAGCCACCAAAACGAAAGGCAGGCAGGACCATGCAGGCAAACAGGAGACATAAGAGCAGCGTTGCATAGAAGGACAAGAGCTGCTCGTGAAAAGTGAAAACACAGCCGCTGGTGCAGATGGTCTAGCTGCCGAGCTGTTCAAAGCAGCAGGCGACGATCTAAATAGGAGCATGCACTAAATCACTTGCAATCTTGGTCATAATGGTCGGAAGAATGCATGCCCGATGAATGGAACTTCAGCTTTCAGCATTATTTGCCCGATCCGGAAAAGGGAGATCCTTTAAACTACAGAGCCTCCTAAACATCGCCTACAAGATATTTTCTGCAGTACTATGTGAACGTCTGAACCCGTTTGTCAACAGACTGATAGGTCAATATCAGTGTGGCTTTAGACCAGAAAAGTCCACAGTCGATAAAATATAAACATCACGACAGATCGTGGAAAAAACTCAAGAACTCCAATCACCTACCATCTTTTCATCGATTTTAAGGCCGCGTATGACAGCATCTATAGAGAGAGAACTGTATAAAGCCATGCCCAGTTTTGGCATCCCTACAAAACTCATTCGTCTAAGAAAGATGACAATGGAGAACTCACGCTGCTTCATTAGTCGGTAACAACCTCATCGACGCTTTCGATGTCAAAAAAGGCTTTAGATGCACTGTCATGCGACTTCTTTAATATCATACTGGAACGAATAGTGCAGAACTCCCGCGTCAACACTAGAGGTACTATCTTCCAGAAGTCAGTGCAACTACTCGCGTACGCTGATGACATTGATATCATTGAGAGAACGCAGCGTCATGTCAATAGTGCTTTTGCGAGTATACAGACAGAGGCTGAAAAAATGGGTTTAGCGGTCAATGGGGGTAAAACGAAGTATATGCTGTCTTCAAGAAAGGACACCCAACACCGACGACTTGGACAAAACGTAACGATAGACGCATATAATTTCGAGGTTCTTAGGGACTTTGTATACCTACCGCTATCAAAACGGACAATGACATCAGCGCCGAGATCAGAAGGAGAATAACTCTTGCTAATCGTTGTTTCTTCGGGCTAAGAAAGCAATTGAGTAGTAAAGCCCTCTCACGAACAACTAGGGTGACGCTCTATAAGACCCTCATCATCCCCGTCCTGCTATATGGTGCAGAAGCATTGACCCTGTCCAAAACAGATGAGAGCGTCCTAGGCCGGTTCGAGAGAAAAGTTCTACGAAAGATCTATGGTCCTGCCTGCATAAACGGTAAATGGAGGAGAAGATTTAACCACGAAAAGGCAACTTATTGTAAGAAAAGAATCAAACTCTTACGACTCTTTGGCAAAAATCAGGGAACATGTGATCAGGATTTCGAAGTGAAATTGTATGCTACACAGCCCGGGTAGGTAAAACCTTTATTAAAAGCCAAAATGTGCAGTTATTAAGCTGGCCGCCGTATTCTCCGGATCTAAATATATAAGAAAAGGCTTGTAACGATTCTGTGTACATGACGGTACGTCCGAAGTTGGGCTCAAGGGTGAACTGATGGGCATTCCTGGAGACACGGGTATTACGGTTGAATATCTTAAGGGGAGGAATGCAACTGGCTATTTCGCTAGAGCATATACCGTTGAAGTAACGTGAAGTGAAGTAGTTTGAGGTATGTGACATTACGCCGATGTTCGAGCGATGTAAATGACTCAAAGATGGTTTGATCACCAATCATCTTGAATACTGTCCAGAAGACTTAACTATGACACTGTTGCAACAGCATGACAGTTATACTCAAGGTTAGGACGTATTTACGTTTTGTAGATGATAGCCAGATCAGAAGGGGAAACAAATTTCTTGGATCGTCTTAAGAAACCTAAACATCTTGCGGCATTTTTGGCGACATCGCATATATGTTCATTCCATAAAAGTTGGTCAGTAACGCACGTACCGAGAAGGTCGAGATGTTCGGTCTCGTTGATGCAAGTGCCACTCATGGACAGTGGCAGGGGAGGTATATCCCGCTTTAACGATTCAAGACAGCATTGAGTGTTCGAAGCATTCAACTCTACACGATTTTGTATTCCCTATTGTACAATGCTGTTTAAGTCAGAGTTTAATGAGCTCATCATATTTTGCCGTTGCAGTTCCACATCCGAAGAGGAGACATGTGAGTCTGGAAACGAATACGAAAAGCTTAGAGTGCTATCGTCAGCGAAATAATTGATTGGATTAGAAGTACCAGACAAGAGATCATTAATGAAAACGAGAAAGAGGGTCAGAGACAAAACGGAGCCTTGGGGCACACCAGCATTTATATTGTGGGTTTCAGACCTGAATCCGTCCAATACAACTTGTATTGAACGGTTCGAAAGAAAGTTTCTCCAACGAAGGAGGGATTAATCGATATCGAAAGCACGCATTTTCGATAAGAGAGCAAGATGCCAGACTTTATCAAATGCCTTTGAAATATCAAGTGCAACAATCTTACTTTCTTCAGAACGATGTCAAGATTTGTTCCACTGTTCGATGAGGTAAACCATTATATCACCAGTGGACCTATTGCTGCGAAAGCCGTACGGCCGGTTATTAAGAAGCTTTCGGTCTTCGAGATATTTCTTGAGCTGATAGTTTCTCGGCGTATCCATAACCTTAGAAAGAAGGGGCGTAAGTGCAATCGGACGATAATTGGAGAGAGAGAGAGAGAAGAAGATTCGACTTTTTTTGGGATTGGCTGGACAAATGCTAGGGCTAACTATGTAATTCGATTCTACAAACAAATTATTCAAATTCGCAAAATTCCGTACTTTCTAATTCTGTAAGAATGTTTTAATATGCGATAGTCGAACAGCTCTAGTAGTGCCAAGTATATGTTCTTTATGTTGTTTTGCGTATGCGAGGAATTACGTAACTTGAAAGTAGAATTCTTTGATAAATACTCCAAGGTAAAAACTATTCTCCGTAAGCTCCATTACATTAGATTTATTTCTAATCTACCTTCGTTCTATTTCTTGACCTCGTTCCGGATATTTATCTGAATCTAAGTCTAACCACACTTTCCATATTTATGTGGGGTTTTCCAAATTCTAATAGGAGCGAGTTTATTTTGTAGGCTCGTGGCGCCCATAGTAGTTCTTAACTTTCTGTGAACATTATTGTCTTTTATTCAGGCACTAAGAACAAATACTTTTGGCAAGCTACAGCGTTGAGAAATACGTGCCTTACCTATCTACAAATGATAGAACTTTGGCTCAGTGAACAATCAGCCAACACCTTAACGTCAGCAAAACGCAATATTTTCCTAAAATATCTCCGCTGTTCGCGGAAGTAAGAAGATGACTGTTGGACCTAAACGAAGTCATCTGCGTCAAAAAATCCGAGACTCGCTCGACAATCGTTTTTATTTCATTTTTCACGGGCACTGCCTCTTGCTAAGAACTGACAAAACTTCCAAAAGTATCAATCTGTCATGAAAAAGTGCTTCTCAACTTCACCGTTTGGAATCGGCATTAAATTGTAGGTCCCCTCAATTCTTCACACGCACCCAGAGAATTGTTGCTGAGAGAAAGCCACTTAGGTCATGGCTCTTCAAGAGCTATCTCGCCACTTTATTTATTTTTTTTAAGGCTACATTGAAAATTTTATAAAAATGCATTGAGGATTGAGCGGATTAATTGTCCAAACTGGACATACAAGCATACCAATGTATTTTAGATCTTGAGGTTCTTCGGGCTCTCGCAGAGTTTTCCGAGTTCCCAATCAAAAATTTTCCATTTTTCCATTTGAAAATCAGTGCAACTACAATTTCATGCAATTTTCCCTTTGAAAACCAATGAGCTTTCCGAGTTTTCATCATGAACTTTCTATTTTTCCATTCGAAAACCCATTTTGAAACAAAAAATTCCAAGCACAAATTCAACTTTCGTTTGGTTTTTCAGTTTTCGACTCTTCCATGAGGTTTTTCCGGTTTTTTTTTTTGTCACAGAAACCATCACTGAATACAACAGTATTAACATGAAGATTCAACAAATTTCTGTAGGTCCATTTCGGAGTCCATAACAGACATACAAACAAACAAACAACATACATCCATTTTTTTGTACCCTCTGACGACATCCCAAATAAATAACACTTACATCTTCCATATTATCCTCTTCCGATTCTCCACCTTGACATGATGCCGAAATACTGTCATTATGCATTGTAGCCGAGAAGTCCTGCTCCTAAATTTAAAAAAAATCTCACCAGCTCTCAATAATTCAAATAATTAACTTCGCTTTAACTCACTTGACCATTTTCTTGTGTAGCTGGTGCTTTGCCCTCAATAAAAGACAGCTTTTCAGCATACCAAAGCTTTGGTTCAAACGATGGATCTTCTTGTTTCTTCTTGACCATTCGCTTGTACGTAGCACGAAGTTTGACAATTTCGACACTCATATCCTTGTATGTGTAGGTTGTATTGAATTGAGCGTTGATATTTTTGGCCATTTCTTCAAAGGCTCCTCGCCGATAGGCATTGTCATTAGTGTAGTGTTTAATGGCCCATAAGCTGGGCTGTTTCCGATATTCCTCGATGACAGCGGTTAGGAGTGCTCGGTTTTTGACAATTGATTTCTAAATGATAAAATACACCGATAAATAATGTCTTGACAAATGCGGTTAATTGCAAACTTACTGGATTCTTACGTTCCTCATCACCATTCTCGGACATCTGTTCGGACTTTATCGGTGGCCGTTCGTACTCCTCTTGTTCAGGTAGGTATTCAACTTTGAGATTTTGCTGAATTGGTTTTTCATTATCGCTTTCAGCTGAAAGATTGTCATCATGATGTAATGAAGGTTCAGCATATTTCCCATCGTCATTCACATCGTCTTCCGATTCTTCTTCAGTATCTTCATCGTCCTCATCATCGTCCTCGTCCTCGTCATCTCGCTCCTTTCGTCCGTCGGGCTTCTTCTTTTTTAAGACCTGATGATCCTCATCGCTATCTTTCTTCTTCGAATTTCGACGTCTCACTGAGAAGTCACTGTCCTTTGTGCCGATAAATGACAATTTATCAAAGTACTTCCATTGCGGATGGAATTTCCTATTGGCGTTGGCGTGCTGTCTTTCAAAACCTTCTTTGGTGCGCAAAATACGCCTATAGCTGCTCCGCAGTTGGGCTATTTTAGCTTTGATATCGGAATCGGTGTAGCTGGTGGCGAATTTATTGTTGATTGTTGTTCGAATTTCAGTGATGGCATCGGCTCGACTGAAACGACAATTGTTTCGGCTGTTGCTGTAGAGACTTGGATGCTCTTTGTATTCTTCGATGATAGCCAAGACGATTTCTGTTTCCCTTCGTTGGCCTGAAGTTTCGGCTTTGCCATCATCGTTCTCACTATCGTTATTGTTCTCTGTGGCCGGGGTTCCCTGGTTTGCTTGGATTTCAGATATGTCTACTTCGACTGGAATCTATATGAAAACTAGTGAGCGGAACATGCATTATGTTAGGCTGAATTAAATTAACTTACGACATTTTTTTCTTCTTCATTTGCCTTCCTATCGATGAATGATAGGGCATCAAAGTACCACAGGTTGATTCGATAGTCAGCATCATGCTTCTTCCTTTGAACTCTTCTGTACCCACTGCGGAGATTAACAATCTGTTGTCTTACGTCTCGATCAGTGACATTTTTGTTGAATTTCTTATTGATGAACGCAGTTATCTTGCGGAAGGCGTCCTTTCTGGCATATTTGCTGTTGTAAAGGGTTTCAGTTTGATCCCAGAGGAACGGATACTGTTTGTATTGAGCAATTAGATCCGATATAATTGGAGGATCACATAATATCTTGCAACTATCACGTTCTGGTTTCTTTTTGAATGGTGTTGTTGGTTGCTTGTTTCCAGAGTCGGAAGACTATAAACACAATCAAATTGATAAGGTATGATCAGAGGTAAGTATTTACACCTTACTTCACAATCTGAGGGTTCCTGCTTGGTGACAACATCAGGATTCGATTCGTCCAGCGATGGTAGTTCAACCTTAAATCAGAAATTAAAAAAATCTGTTTATGTACAATTAGAGAACAAACAAACCTCAATATCATCATGCAAGCCCTGAATAAAGGAAAGCTTCTCAAAGTACCACAGCTTTGGATTAAATTTAGTACTTCCATCAGTAAAGTACCTCTCAAAGCTCTGCTTTCTCTTAAGAACCCGCTTGTAAACTTGCCGCAAGGCAATAATCTGCTGATGCAGCTCTTTGTTAGTTAGATCCATTTTGAACTTGGTATTGACTGTTTTACGGATCTGCCTGTAATGAAGTTGTTTTTCAGTGTTAGTACTGGATTTTGCCATCCCAACATCCCACAAAATCGGATGCTTTCTATATTCGTCGATTATTCCTTCGATTTTTTTTCTTCGAATGACTTTTTCTATAGGCAATTCGTCCTCGTCCATGTAGTCCGAGAGATTCTCCACATCCTGGGGTGGTTCATTAAAACCCTGAGGCTACGGATAGAAAATCGGTTTGAATACCCATTGAGATATAACGAAGACAACTAACCTCCTCTTTTTCTTTAACTACTTCAAGCTTTAGAGCCATAAGAGGTTCGATATTAGGATCCACCGCGGTCCCCCCACTTCCATCAATGTTATTGCTTTTTAATGCATCCTTCAGCAGATTGTCAATGGTATAACTACAAATATCCTGCGAAGCCATATTATGCTCGGCAAGATTTTGATAAGCCATTGCTTTACATTCTTTGATGTGTTTTATAAATAAAGTACAACTCAGCAAGTTGAATTGTTGCGAGCAGGTTCCACAATTAATTAAAAAATTATCAAAGTTTTCGGAACAAAAAATCTCGCCACACCGAGTTGTCACGGGCATTTGGTTATACCCGAGAATCGATGATATCTCAGTGCTAGACATTCTTGTCTAGATTTCTTTTTCAATTTTGAAGTAATATTGGATTATTTTTTCTCCAAATTTGTTTGGAGTATTGATGGTAAGAAAAGATAAATAGAAAAATTTAATTCTTTACGTGCCTTCGGTTCGGTATACAGATTGCTGTCCACCTCTACACTCCATAGAAAATACAAAGGAGACAGGAGACACAAGACCAAAAATAATCAATAGCCGACCACTACTCAGTTGCTAACACTAGCACTGCAAAATTTCCCTTGGCAAACAACAACAATTTGGATTGCAGTCAGCGTTGCCAACCGCTTTTGCCGAAAAAATGCCTAAATTAGAAAATAAAGATGCCTTTTTCTATTAATTATATGCCTTTCCTTGACTTTTATCAGTGGGAGTACAGCGAATACTTGTGTTGTCTCTGATAAAAATTTTTGGTTAATATAAGCTTCTCTCTCCGTCCACTGGGACTACTTCAATTAAATAACTGATTTAATTATTTCTTGTGAAATCACGTGCGTTAATTTCTTCAGTGCGTGACTTCTCAAAGTTAAAAATGGCTCGGGGCCAAGAAAAAAAAGAACGGGAATTCTTTCGAGTTGTTGGCGGAGCCACAACTTTCAGAACCTGCTGCCAAAAGACTAAAAAAAACTCTTCTTTAGTGGAATTTCCTTTTGTTCCAAGTATCCCGAGTAACCTTAAAACCCCAAATTTGTGGTAATTTCTCAAAAAATTGAAGACCAACCTCTAACCTCAATAAGTAAATTTATTCTGAGCAAAGCAATAGATGGTGTGAGAACGGAATATGAAAATATTTCTCAACTCAGGGATGGAAGCATCCTAATTCTTACTAAATCCCAAATATTCGCCGACAAATTCTTAAAATTTCCAACCTCGGACAAGTTCCCGTTAAGGTTAAATTGCACGCCAACCTGAGTTCTTCAAAATGCATTTTGTATGCGCCCTGCCTCATAAATACACCAGAAGAGGAAATCGCAAGTGAATTAAAAACGCAAGGTATTATTGATGTTTATAAATTCCTCAAAAAATCAGACAAAGGGAAGCGTCCTTCTGGACTAATGTTTTGCACGTTTGATCGTTATCAGGGGTGGAATCGTGTAAGCTGATTTTTGATAGTTGACAGTCAAATTCAAGAAAATTCGTCTGTGTAAGCTGATAGTCAAAATTGACAGTCATCTTTTTTTGACTTTTTCAGCTGACACCTATTTAGGTGTCAATTTGATTCAACTGGACATTTTTTTGTTTTTTCCTCCTTTGGGAAAAATTAATATTTTTGGTAGGCTGGTGCAATTGTTTTTGCAATTGCAAAACAATGAAAGTTAAAACCAAGATGAAATTAAATTCACACCTTATATTAGTCACGAGAAGAGAAATCTTTTTCAAGAAACACTATTGTACCAACGTTTTATTATCCTATGAAAAACATTCACTTCGAATTACACTCATTCATTAGCCTCTCCAATATAACCACAAATATAACCACAAAAGACAGAAATAAAGTAATTATTTTGTGTTAATAAATTTAACAAAATTTTCATCGCTCCCAGTTAAAGAAAAAAAATTTGATTGTACAAAACAACAAAACAAACTTTTGACACACAGTCAGCTGATAGGAATATAGGATACATACGAATCAAAAAAGGACACATAGATAAAATATTCATATTCCCGTCTCTATTTTTATTTTCTTGTTTGTGTCTCAACAAATTTGAAAGCATGTAAAACAACAACAACAATCAGGTTTAAACATGAACTAAATAGAGTGATGCCAAGAATCCAAGAAAAAAATTTGGTTTCAGAATGATCATCTTACACAGATGGAAAGTTGTTGACTATCACATTTGATAGTCAAAAATTTGATAGTCAACTATCATCTTACACGATTCCACCCCAGATTCCTGCAACAATTGATATAGCCTGGTACAAAGCAAAAGTCCAAGAATACATACCGAACCCAATGCGGTGTAAGAACTGCCAGATTTTGGGACACACAACAAAAAGATGCAATAGTAATAAGATATGTAGTGTCCATAGCTAAGTGGTTAGGTGCGTTGGCTGCTAAGCAGAACATCGTGGGTTCGAATCCTACTCGTGCCCATAGTTTTTATTTCATCTTTCACGGGCACTGCCTCTTGCGAAGAACTGACAAAACTTCCAAGAGTATTATTCTATCATGAAAAAGTGCTTCTCAATTTTCCGTTCGGAATCGGCGTGAAATTGTAGGTCCCCTCAATTCTTCACACGCACCCAGAGAATTGTTGATGAGAATAAGCCACTAAGGCCTTGGCTCTTCAAGAGATGTCGCGCCACTCTATTTATTTTTTAGTAATAAGATATGCGAAGTTTGCAGTCTGCCTCCCCATCCTTCGGCAGAATGCACAGGTGTTATGTGCGCAAATTGCTCTGATCCACATCACTCTACCTCTAGAGATTGCCCCATATATCAACAAAATAAAGAGATCCTAACGATCAAAACCAGAAACAAGTGCAGTTTAGGTGACGCCAAACGCACTTATAGCGTAATGAACCCCAACCAACCAATATTTAAATCCAAAACATATGCTTCAAGAGCCCGTCAAGCTCTGAATGTCAAAGAGACAGCTGTCTCATCTGCCGACTCAAACAACACCGAAACAAACGAAAAGGTAAATAAACATTTTGAATAAACCCACTAAAGAAATTTCTGCTTCAACAGCAGAAAACAATCCAACATCAAATCTACCAAAAACTTCCAAAGCATCCATGGCCTCTAAGCCTTCAGAACCTACAAATGCTACAACCAGGCAAACAACCATAAGCCCACCCCTCCTACCGCCAGCCAAAACAACACAAGAAAAATTTCCAAACGAAACAAATAAATCAACTTCCCAAAGTAACCTCAACCCCCAATCACCACTATCAACAATAACAACCAATTTAATTCACAAAGAAAAATACTTTATGTCCGTCACATCTTCAGATGATGATACAGAATAAATCCCCAAACATTCCCAACCCAAGGTCGAGGACAGCTCTGGTGGGGGAGAGGGCAAGGGCTGACACTAGGCAGCATAGAGAATATAATAGCTTTGTTCAGCGAGAAAAAAGACAGCACAGCTTCATGAGAAATGTCAGAACAATTTGGAACAGTTTAGAACACAAAATGTGTTCTACCTAAGAAAATGGAACAGAAAATCCTGTCCTAAACTGTTCCAAACTGTTCTAGACAGACTCAATGAACACCAAAAAGCTGTACTTTTCTGTTCCAAACTGTTCCAAAATGTGCAGAATAGTGTCGGTGAACGTACCTAATAACACCTAGAGCATAGAGAATATAATAACACCTAAAGTCGTGAGTCACGACTCGTGACTTCGGGTGTTCGCTCTCTTTTTGCCTACAAGCTGCAATTTGGTCGTTTTGTAGTAACTCAGTGAGAATGTGTTAGTTTTCTAATGCTTTTTAAATGAGAGACTGCACCAAATATTCGCACTGAGTTAGATACAATGCTCAGGTTTGAGTCGAGGTGGGTTTCATGGGCTCAGATTTCGAAAATAAGATTCCGTTAAGCTCAAAATTTTTAAAAAAAACTTAAACATACAAAAAAATGCATGTAATATAAAAAATAAATACGGTATATTGTTTCTTTGCACTTTTAACATATAAATGCACTATAATTCACCAATATTTGTATCAAAAATCTTAATAAAGCCTAGTATACAGTTCTTCAAAAAAAAAAAAACTAATGTATTTCTTATGGGAGAGATTTTTGTCAAAAAAAAATATTTTTTCATTTCACCACTGTGATCCGAGCTGTAAACCAAAATCGAAGAAAAAAAATTATACTCACCTCAATTTTTTTTCACACAAAACAATGTGATTCTCATTGTTTTGGCAGAAAAAAATTAAAATATTCGACAGTGACAGCTAATTCATTTCTCAGAAATTTTTTCATGAAAAAAATTTTTTGTTTCACCACCTATTTTTTTTTTTTGTCACAACGAACTATATACTAGGCTTAAATCTTAAAAAAAAAAAAACACAAGAAAAAAAAATCGAAATACTATGCTTACAATCATGCCTTTAGTCTCGTATTTGCTGTGGTGAAAGTCTGTCACTATGGGCCAGTGTTACCGCAGGGAAAAATATTTTCGAGTCCCAGAAGTTTTAAAAACGATTCATTTACAAAAAATAAAAAAAAGTCCACGATAAAAAAATTTAAATTCTTTCAGAAATCTTTTTTTTTATTTTTAACATACGAAAAATTAATTGTATGGTTTTAATGTTCGAAATACAGACGTTTAGGACAAGAAATAGATGATTTATACATGTGATAATAATTCTTAAATTGGATGGAATAAATTCTTAGTCCGTTGTTTGTTCAAAACACTTTCATGAAAGTGATTTTATACTTGATGCCTTGATGGTGCAAGAAAAAAAGAACGTTATTTATTTCCGCAATGCCATATGTCTGACCATGATATTAAACACTTGCTCAAGTTGTTCATAGAATTTGCTTTAAAGTCCGCGTGCGAATTGAGTTAAAAAGTGGTTAAAACTTGACGTTTTGTCAATTTGTCGCATTGAATAAAATGTGTTAAAAATTAGACAAGCTGCGGAGCAGGTTGTATAATAAGACAGAAGTGGTTAAAAATTCATCCATTTTTAACCACAATTAACGGATGAAAAATGAAGAAAATGTATTGGAAAATGAAAAATTAAACATTAAAAACCGTGCATGTGCACCTTCAGTGTTAAAACACATGTGATTGCTAGATTGAATTTTAAATTGTCAAACACGTTTTTCTTAAACTCACCACGAAAATACTAGAACTTATGATTTTGAATGCGTTCCAAAACCTTAGACCGAAGACATATTTTTTTTGTGGTATGTTTAGTTGCAGAAACGCATTCAAATGTTTAAAATTACTGGCGTAAGATTATGGTCCGCTAATGAACAATGTTAAGAGTATTAAGTGTAAGAATATGCTGATTCCACTGACGCTAAACACGATATTAAGCGAAGTGGATTAAGAACATATCTCGACTTTTCTCAAATGTTTGGTAGAAAAAACGTTTGATTATACTAAACGTTTTGTAATTTTAAGTTCAAAGTTCAGTTCAAAATTCAAATTTAATTGCCAAAATTATTCCTCTTTGGTGAATAGACGGACTGAAGGAATAAATTAGTGTGAACTCGCACACAATCCATAAATTTAAGCTTGTAAGCAACTGTCCCTGTGACAGCCTTGTTTCCCATTTTGTGTTTCGATTTATTTTTCTTCCAACACATCAGATATACATATTTCTGATGACAAAAAAAACGTGTTATTTTTCCACTATTCCCATATTTAATGATAGATTTTTCTAATACCTATTACCGGCCCTTTATTCGATTGAAGCTTTTCCTTTATTTTCATTTTACCTTGAATTTCGATGTCGGACATTCGACTGCTTGATACATTTGATGCTATTTGGTGCTTTTACGCAATTTTACTTTTTTGCTATCTTTCTGAACATATTACTCTTCTGCTCACTTTTTACTCACCTTTCGTACGTTAAAACTACAAATTTTAAAATTTACCTGTACATTTTTCCCCAGATGCGGTGCCCACTGATCTCTTTTATAATGTATTGTAGAGATCAGTGGGGGTGCCTAACTTTACTGAGATTTAAATTGAATGGCACGACAGCTCTTGAAGAGCCAAGGCCTAAGTGGCTTACTCTCATCAACAATTCTCTAGGTGCGTGTGAAGAATTGAGGGGACCTACAATTTAACGCCGATTCCGAACGGCAAAGTTGACAAGCACTTTTTCATGACAGATGATACTCTTGGAAGTTTTGTCAGTTCTTCGCAAGAGGCAGTGCCCTTGAAAGATGAAATAAAAACTATGGGCCCAGGTAGCACTCGAAGCCACGACGTTCTGCTTAGCAGCCAACGCACCTAACCACTAAGCTACGGACACTACAACTTTACTGAGATAGTATCGGTAAAATAAAAACACGCATACTCTTGCAGTAATTGTTGACCGCAGCTTTGTATATGGAAAAGCTAGTACGACCAAGATTGGTTTTTTGCAGCAGAGAACCCACAATACAAACTTTTGTTAAGAAAACAGCTTCTGTTAGAAATTCTCAAGATGCCACTACCATCGTTTTCCATCTTGAGACTACAAAAGACCGCATCTTGTTGGCAATGTCATTTTGACAGCTCCTTTCCCATCAGCGTTGCCGATTTTTTTTTTGATATCGGGCCACTTTTGAAAAAAAATCGGGCCATTTTCAACTTTTCAGGGCCACAAACGGAAATGAAAGAAATGGACTACTATATCCTTTTAAATTCATTTGTACGTACAGCGTAATGTTGAGAAAGAATTATAGCGTTTTTTTTTTTGGTAATCCGGAATTGGTACACTGAACTGTACGATTCCGGATACCAAACGAACATGCAAACACATTTTTTTGCTTTTAATGGTTGAATGTCTATGTATTTGTAAAACATCATATGCAGAATTGCAGATGACATGACATTGTTTTATTTTCTTTATTTGTAAACATGGCGGCGAGTAGGTATGTGCAAATGTGTGCATGTATGCGTGATTCTGTTTTTGATTCCGACTTCAAATTCGGAATCGTTTTTCTGTTCTATCCAGAACAAGAACTGTCATCTTGTGCCAAGTGAACGATTTCAGAATCGTTCGGAACAGTTCCGGACGACCAAAAAATAAAACGCTATTAGTGAAAACGCTTATATGTACTCTTACAACATGTCAATTTGGATAGCTCTGTCTCTGTTTCTTTTTTCTTATCTTTTCCTTTCTGATGTGTACAATATACATGTTCAACACAAAAATATTTTTGTCATCGCAGTTTTTCAGAATGGACGTTTTCAGTGTTTTGTGATTACGTGAAACATTTATAAATCGAACTCGTCATTGTCAATGAAGAGTTGAAATTTTAATGTACATGAACAAATGTTCTGTATTTGGTTCAAAAACTTGTTTGCGGGACATTTTCGAGCTTCCGGTTCCACCGGGCCATTTAAAAAATATAGGGCCAAAATGGCCCGATCGGGCCATTTCGGCAACGCTGTTTCCCATTGCCCTTTTAAACTAATCTGTGGTATATGTATTTGACTTTTTGTCTTATCTTTTGCTTTTCCCCGGATTTGATGACAGGTGAAAAGTTTTTCTTTCAAAAGTTTGTGGTTCTTATCGAGAAAGTTACAGAATAGTTTACTTTAAGAAAGTGAAAACATAGTTAAAACCTTCGCAAAAAAGGTTATTTATTATAATAATCATAGGGGAATGTTCTCATCTGGATCACCTGTGAGAATGAGTGTAATGCAGCAATCGTCAAGTTTTTCCTACGGTGAACGCCCTCAAATGGGTTTAGATGTTGAATTTGGAGCTGATCCAGCATCGGGTGGTTTTTTCAACACCGACTACAAGAAACACGATGACTTGAAACAAATGCTCGATAGTAATAAAGATGGACTTAAACTGGAAGCAATGAAGAGAATAGTCAGTATGTTGGCTAGAGGACGGAATGCTTCCGATTTGTTTCCATCTGTCGTGAAGAATGTTGTGTCAAAAAATATCGAAGTAAAAAAACTTGTCTATGTCTATCTTGTGCGATATGCTGAAGAACAACAAGATCTGGTACTTTTATCGATAAGTACATTCCAAAGGGGACTGAAGGATCCTAACCAATTGATTCGAGCAAGTGCTCTCAGAGTGCTTTCTAGTATTCGAGTGCAGATGATTGTTCCAATTGTCATGCTGGCTATTCGAGACTCGTCATCGGACATGAGTCCGTATGTGAGGAAAACTGCCGCCCATGCAATTCCAAAACTCTACTCTTTGGACCCTGAACAAAAAGACGAACTGGTTATAATTATCGAGAAGCTCCTCTCCGATCGCACTACGTTAGTCGTAGGCTCAGCTGTCATGGCATTCGAGGAAGTTTGTCCCGAGCGAGTTGACCTTATTCACAAAAACTTTCGCAAGCTCTGTAATCTTCTCGTTGACGTTGACGAATGGGGACAAGTCATCATAATAAATATGTTGACACGCTACGCTCGCACGCAATTCACGAATCCAAATGCCAGCGAGTGTGAAGAAGACGGCAATTCAGGAGAAAATTCCGAAAAGTTCTACGACCATCACGACGGTGACGAGAACTCCTCCGGAGATGACAAGAAGAAAAAACGCCGTTCATCATCAAAGCAAGTTACTGTTTCCTTGGATTTGGATCATCGTTTGTTGCTTCGTCAAGCAAAACCACTGCTACAGTCTCGAAATGCATCAGTGGTCATGGCTGTTGCTCAGCTCTACCATCATGTGGCACCGCATAACGAAGTGAATATCATTGCACAATCTCTCATTCGTCTGCTACGTGGGCATAAAGAAGTCCAGAGCATTGTACTCACTTGCATAGCGTCGATGTCGTCAAAGCGGAAGTCAATTTTCGAGCCATATTTGAAGTCGTTTTTTGTGCGCACGAGTGACTCGACGCATATTATGTTGTTAAAATTGGAGATTCTGACTAATTTGGCATCGGTCACGAATACTCCAATGCTGTTGAGGGAATTCCAGACGTACATCAACAGCAGCGATCGAGCTTTTGTGGCGGCCACTATTCAGGCGATTGGAAGGTGTGCGGCATCCATTAAAGAGGTCACTGATACGTGTCTTAGTGGACTGGTGCAATTACTCTCCAACAAGGATGGTAATAAAATTCGGTTTTGGTTCCATTATCACATTCACAAACATTATCTTTTCTGTTTTCAGAACACATTGTCGCAGAAAGTGTTGTAGTCATCAAGATGCTCTTACAAACCAAAGCCGCTCAACACTTTGAAATCATCTCCCAAATGGCTGGTCTGCTCGACTTCATCACCGTGCCAGCCGCTCGAGCTTCTATTCTCTGGTTAATTGGTGAATACAACGAAAAGGTTCCAAAGATTGCTCCAGATGTTCTTCGAAAGTGCGCCAAAACATTCTGTGACGAACAAGACATTGTTAAACTCCAGGTTTTAAATCTCAGCCTTAAGCTCTTCTTAAAGAATCCCGAGCAGACGTCCCTTCTTTGTCAATATGTTTTCAATTTGGCCCGTTATGATGCCAACTATGATGTTCGCGATCGTGCCCGTTTCCTACGTCAATTCATTTTCCCAGCCAACGATAGTAGTACAATATTTTCAAAAAATGCACACAACATCTTTCTGTCGACCAAACCAGCTCCGGCATTGGAGGGGAAATACCAAGGCAGAGATCATCTTCAGCTCGGGTCTCTGTCGCACTATTTGAATATGCGTGCAAATGGGTACAGAGACTTATCCGATTTCCCTCGAATTGCTTCTGATTCAACGCTTCGCAATACCGTTCCCTTTGAAGATGAGCTTCATGCACAGCAAAATTCATGTCAAGATGCTGGAAACGATGCTGGGATTGGAGGCAAAGACAGTGGAAAACAATATTCGAACAAAAGAGAACAGATCTCGGATACTTCAAACTCGGAAGAGTACAGTTCAAGTGATGAATCGTCTGCCGGCGACGATGATGATGCTGACGGCAATGTCAAAAAGGCAGAAAATTCGAAGTCAAATGAAGATACCGATAGTTGTGAGCAATCTACTACCGTAAGTAGTGATTCCGAATCGAGCTCGGATGAATCTTCGTTCTCCAATAAAAAAAGTTCGGAGTCAGAATCTGAAAGCGAAACGGAAAAACCCCAAAGTGGCAAGAAAACAACATCGACTTCACAGCCGACAAAAACTGTCAACGAAGTTGATCTGCTTCTTGACTTGAGTGACACTCCTCCTGGGGGAGCGGTGATGACTCCATCTCAAAGTGCATTTTTGACACCAGGTAAAAAAAAAGTCCATGAATCCATCAAAAATGTTTTCATACTACTTTTTTCGCAGGTACTCCAGCTGAAGCCCTGAGTCCATTGGCATCTGTGAGCCGCATTGAGCTAGTTGGTCCGTCCTACATCAATCACAATCACTCTCCTCTTTTGAATAAACTTTCAGGAAACGGACTCAGTGTGAGCCATCGTTTTACCCGTTCCCCGCACTTATTCTCCTCTTGCATGGTATCAATAGAGCTCACTCTCACAAACCATTCCAACGAAGAAATGTTAAACATTCAAATGGCTCCTCCAAAAAATCTTCCATCCGGCATGAGTTTCAAGGAGATCGATCTGATTCCAAATCTTCAGCCCCAACAGAGCGCAACTCGATTGATGGGTCTAGATTGCAAAGATTCCACTCAAGTTGTTGATCTTGAAATCCAATCGAACAAAAGCGCTGTCAAAATAGCTCTCAAAACGCCTATTGGAGAGCTGATCCGTTCGATTCACATCGACGAGGACTATTTCCGCGAAGAACGCCAAAAACTTCGTGGAATGAACGAACACCAATGTAAGGTTCCACGTCAAAATGCCGACGCCTTTAACAACCTAAAAATGAAGATTTTCCAGAAGCTGAACGTGGCCAGCATCCAATGCTCAAATTCAAACTTTATCTATTTTGCTGGCCAAACGTTGTCATCGAAGATTTTAGTTCTTATTTCGCTTGAGCTGCTCGAAAGCGAAATTTTGGTTTTGGTTAATTGTGAGAAAATCGTTATTGCATCGATGGTCCTGAATGAAGTGCGCAATGCAATAACTGGACAAATATGAGCTTGAGTGTTTTAAACTTCAAAATGAATATTAAAATAGAACTTAAACCTTAACTTAAATTTAAAACATAAAACACATTTGTTTATAATGCTTTTTTCATGACCTAAATTTAATAAAAAAAAACTTTTCCGTGTCATGTTCATCAGTTGCTTCTCTACAAATAATGTGTTTCATTCATGAGTCATGACATTATTTACATATACAGGGTGATTCACGAGCGTTGTGCCAAAAAGCTAGAGCGTGTAGGTTAAGTTGGGACAAGAAAAAAATCGTACAGGAGGGGGGGTCTATTCCCCCCCCGTTTAGCCGGGAGGGGCAATTTTCTGAAAAATTGACTTATTTTATAAAAACGTTTACAACACCGTGTTATACCTTTTTGAAAAGCCAGAAATATCTTCTTTCATTTTGTTTTTAAATTAAATTGTTTTAACGAATAGTTTAAAAAATATTAATTCTCAAACTCAAAATTTTCAAAAAAAAAAAAAAAAAAAAATCATTTTTGAACCAAGTTTTTCCAAAATTTTATGTAAACAGGAAACCGGATGCAAAAATGTCTTTTCGTTTTTGAGAAATAAAAAAAAACCAGGACCACTTTTTTCCAAGAAAATCTTTGTTTTTATTTTTACCTATCTCGACTTTTAGTTTTATTAATTTATTATGAAACATTAACCTTTCTTTTAATATTTGTTCTGTAATTGGAATTTTATGAGGCCTCAATAAAGTAGAAAAGTATTGGATTTTCCCTGGATTAATCATTTTGTTCATTGATAACCACTGAAAACTGACCTGACATTTTTCTTATTATGCCTGGGGGCCGCGGCCACCTGTCGGTGAAGGGTTCTACCTGCTAGGAGCTTTAGATGATTAAACCGCAATTTTTCTTGAATGAAAAAACAATAAACCGTAGCAGAAGTGCATGTCCGTTAACTCTTCTCGAGAGTATGAGTTTGACATTGTTATGTATTGATGAGTCAATATTTCAATTGAAAATGGTTGTTTACTAAATATGCGATGCCTTTTATTCACCTTTAGGTCTTTTCGTTCAAGAAAAATTGCGGTTTAATCATCTTAAGCTCCTAGCTGGTAGAACCCTTCACCGACAGGTGGCCGCGGCCCCCAGGCATAATAAGAAAAATGTCAGGTCAGTTTTCAGTGGTTATCAATGAACAAAATGATTAATCCAGGGAAAATCCAATACTTTTCTACTTTATTGGGGCCTCATAAAATTCCAATTACAGAACAAATATTAAAAGAATGGTTAATGTTTCATAATAAATTAATAAAACTAAAAGTCGAGATAGGTAAAAATAAAAACAAAGATTTTTTTAGAAAAAAGTGGTCCTGTTTTTTTTTTTATTTCTCAAAAAAGAAAAGACATTTTTGCATCTGGTTTTCTGTTTTCGACTAAAAATTAACAATGGCATTGAATTTTTAAAACAAAATCAGTACTTAATTACATAAAATTTTGAAAAAACTTGGTTCAAAAATTAATTTTTTTGTTTTTTTTTTTTTTTTTTTTTGGAAAATTTTGAGTTTGAGAATTAATATTTTTTAAACTATTCGTTAAAACAATTTAATTTAAAAACAAAATAAAAGAAGATATTTCTGGCTTTTCAAAAAGGTACAACACGGTGTTGTAAACGAAGCCGTTGATTTTTAATATTTTTTTTTATAAAATAAGTCAATTTTTCAGAAAATTGCCCCTCCCGGCTAAACGGGGGGGGGGAATAGACCCCCCTCCTGTACGATTTTTTTCTTGTCTCAACTTAACCTACACATTCTAGCTTTTTGGCACAACGCTCGTGAATCACCCTGTATACAGTGCCTTGCATAAGTATAACCGCACCCGAAAAAATGCAATTAAAAGAAAACCTACTATAGGAGTGCCCTCCACGGGGTAAGCCTTGACGTGGCGGAGCGGCTTACGGTAACTACTACTATGAAGCTTAGAGCTATGCGATCGCGAAACTTGATTTCGCAGAAGGGCCTCCCATGGTCGACAGGTCGAAGCGGAGTAGGCTGTTACTACCAATTACCCCACAACGAAGGAGTGTTCCCACCAAGGCACTCCCACCGAGGGACGGCAGCGAATGAATTTCTTCTTTGGAATCAACGGTGGCGTCTCCAGTTCCAGTTAGGCCGAACTACTTGGTGAACACCTTTACGGGCTACTTCGACTTATTTGAAGCCCAGGCCGTAAAAGGAGCGGTTTTTCCGGCTCTTGCACTTGGAGTCACATCAAGTGCCCGGTACTCCAGGTTGGGGGTTGTGCGTTGGGGTGACTTCCCGACCACGTAGAAAAAATTTTAGTTGCGAAGCAACAACAGGCCTCGGAAACGGACGGATACACTGATGACGACCCAAGCAAATGTACAAAGGACAACGATTTTCGGATATGCACGTGGAATGTTAGGTCCCTTAATAGACCGCGGAACAATAAGCGGAGACCCTCAACTGCTACAAAGCACATATTACCGCTATCCAGGAAATGCGATGGGATGGACCGGGCAAAAGGAGGATGAAAAACTGCGACATCTACTATGGTAATTGTTACCGAGAGCAACAACAGCGACTATTTGGATGCGGATTCGTCGTGGGAAGCAGACTCAGGCAAAAAGTCTTGAGCTTCAAATGTGTGAGCGAACGCATCACGACAGAAGAGAAAAAGGACGACACCAAAGACGAGTTCTACGAGCTCCTTGACAAAACATACGAGCAATGTCCTAGTTATAACATTAAAATTGTCTTCGGCGATTTTAACGCAAAGCTGGGAAAAGAGGACATCTTTGGTGGAACGGTCGGAAAGCACAGCCTGCACGACACCACATCCGATAACGGATTCAGGCTGATCGATTTTGCTGCGGGGCGAAATGTTGTGGTAGCAAGCACCTGGTTCCCTCATCTCAACATCCATAAAGGTACATGGAGATCTCCTGATCAATCAACCGTCAACCAGAATGATCACATTGCGATCGACGGAAGGCACTTGTCCAGCATTTAAGATGTTCGAACTTTCCGAGGAGCTAACATCGACTCGGACCACTACCTCGTCGTAGCCAAGGTAGTGCTACGAATATCCCGACAACGGCCAAAACAAGGAAATGCTGCAAGAAAATTCGACATCGGACGGCTACAATTGCAAGAGATCGCCAGATCATTCTCTGATCGAGTGTCAAGTAACCTCTTAAGGAGTCCTATGCCGCCAACATCAAGTATCGAAGACCAGTGGCAACATTGCCAGAGAGCAGTTAGAGATGCCGCCTCTAATGTGCTGGGTTTCACACAGCCACCAAAACGAAACCCCTGGTTTGATGAAGAACGCAGGTAGGCCCATGCAGCCAAGCAGGAGGCATACAAAGCGGCGCTGCATAGAAGGACAAGAGCTGCTCGTGAGCTCTACGAGCAAAAGAGGAGAGAGGAACGCCGGCTTCTCAGAGATAAACAAGGGAACATCATAGTAGAATCGCAGTCAATGCTGGGGATTTGGAAAGACCACTTCTGTAGATTGTATAACGGCGACGACGAACAAAATACCGCCGTCAGACAGGAGCCTTTCATCGGACACGATTATAGCCAACAATTCCGTGAACCCGACCTAGAAGAAGTGAAAACCGCAATATCACGGCTGAAATCCAACAAAGCCGCTGGAGCAGATGGACTAGCTGCTGAGTTTTTCAAAGCAGCAGGCGACGAGCTAGATAGGAGCATGCACCTCAGCATTGTTTGCCCGATCCTGAAAAAGGGAGATCCTCTAAACTGCGCCTACTATAGACGAATAAGTCTACTAAACATCGCCTACAATATCCTCTCTGCCGTAATATGTGAACGTCTGAAGCCTTTCGTCAACAATCTGATTGGTCCTTATCAATGTGGCTTCAGGCCAGGAAAGTCAACCATCGACCAAATTTTCACGTTGCGGCAGATCCTGGAAAAGACCTATGAACTCCATATCGATACCCACCACCTTTTCATCGATTTTAAGGCCGCGTATGACAGCATCTACAGAGACGAACTGTACAAAGCTATGTCTAGTTTTGGCGTCCCTGCCAAGCTGCTCCATCAGGGTTGGCAACGAGCTTACGGAATCTTTCGACGTCAAAAAAGGATTCAGACAGGGCGATGCACTGTCATGCGATTTCTTTAACATCGTTCTTGAGAAGATAGTGCAGAACTCCAACGTCAACACCAGGGGCACTATCTTCCAAAAATCTGTTCAACTTCTCGCGTACGCCGATGATATTGATATAAAGGGAAGAACACAGCGTGATGTCAATGGCGCCTTTGTGAGAATTGAGACAGAAGCTGCAAAAATGGGTTTAGCGGTAAATGAGGGAAAAACGAAGTATATGCTGTCTTCGAGGAAGGACACCCAACACCGACGGCTAGGACAGAGTGTCACAAAAGACGCATACAACTTCGAGGTAGTAGAGGAGTTTTTTTACCTAGGCTCCGCTATAAACACGGGCAATAACACCAGCGCCGAGATCAGACAAAGAATAAATCTTGCTAATCGCTGTTTCTTTGGGCTTAGAAAGCAATTGAGTGGAAAAGCCCTCTCTCGAGCAACTAAGGTAAAACTGTACAACACCCTCATCATCCCAGTCCTGCTGTATGGTGCAGAAGCATGGACCCTGACAAAATCGGATGAAAGTGCCTTAGGCTGTTTCGAGAGGAAAGTTCTTCGGGTCATCTTTGGCATTGAAGGGGAATGGCGAAGAAGATACAACAGCGAACTTTACGGGTTGTACAACGACATGGACCTAGCCAGAAGGGTCAAGGTCCAGAGACTCAGATGGCTCGGTCATTTAGAGCGGATGGACACCAATGCTCCGGCCCGGAAAGCCTTCGACACTATTCCCGAGGGACGTAGGAGGAGAGGAAGACCGCGACTCAGGTGGCGCACTCAAGTGGAAGAGGACCTCAATCAACTTGGAGTGCAAAACTGGAGACGACTAGCTAAGGATCGAGCTAGCTGGCAGAGCCTGTTGATTGAGGCCCAAGTCCACAACGGACTGTAGCGCCACCTTAAGTAAGTAAGTAACTATAGGAGTGACTCCTTACTATTTTTGTGTTGGGTTGAATCACTGATCAAGCAAATTGAGAAGAAAATAAAGTACCGTTATTTCCTCTCCGGGTGTTTAAAAGTTAAAAACACATTTTTATGCATTGCAAAAATATAACCGCACAATGCAAATCTCTTTGAAGTTGCATTCAGTCAAGTGCTTTCGCATTTAAGCGAAATTGAAAAAGGCAAAATCTTGGCCGAAAATCAAACGGCCTAAGTCTTGGGATATTGGAAGACGAATTTCACGATCGGATCGTTTCGTTCGAAATTTTTTAAAACATCCAGAATCTTATGGGACAAAAATAAGACCCGGGCGTCCACAGAAGCTGACACGTCGCGACAAGAGCGTTTAATCAATGCTGCATCCAATTCAGTGCATTCTTTGCCGGAATTTCGTAACGAATTGGGATTAGGAGTTTCGGTTTCAACCGTTTCTCGTGCTTTAAAAAGCAGTGGAGTGATTGTTCGGGGCAAAATGGTGCCAGCTCCAAATTTAACAGCAGCCCACAAACAAAAAAGGTTGGAATTTGCCCGCCAAAACATAAATCGGGATTGGAAAACCATAAGTGACTTTCTGTTAATCTACACTAAAATCTCGTTTTTCCAAATGGCATACTGGAATGAATGTTTTTTATCAGGTTATTTTTAGTGATGAAAAAAAGTTTAATGTAATTTGTTTTTGTTTTATTTAACACTGCAGTTAGGCTGCGTCCGTAATTCCATTGTTCAAACACATAAATAAATAAAAAAAAGTTTAATCTCGATGGACCAGATGGTTTTAGCGAATATTGGCACGATTTGAGGAAAGAGAAAAAGTTTTTTTCCAAGAGGAACTTCGGTGGTGGTAGCTGTACGGTTTGGGGGCCTTCTGCGAGCGTGGTAAGATTACAGTTGCCTTCACCTCTACCAGAATGAACAGTTCTGACTACACTTCGGTCCTTGAGGAGAATTTGGTACCTTATTTAAGGCGATTTCGACGAGTTGAGCATGTCTTCCAGCAAGATAATTGCCGTCGTCAAAGTTTGGATTGGTTCGAATCGAAAAACATTAATTTGATGGAGTGGCCGTCACATTCTCCAGATTGCAACCCCATCGACAATCTTTGGGGAATTGTAACTCACAAAATGTAAGCCCATAATAAACAGTTTGCTAGTGTTCCTGAGCTGCGAGAGCCAGTTGTGACAGAATGGAACGCTTTAGACGACTACATATTGAAAAATCTATTTATGCCAAAAAGAATCCTAATATTAGTGGAAAATAGAGGCAACGAAATTGCATATTAATTTTTTATTGAAAATGAACTTAAAACAAAGAAAAAACAAAAAACAATAAATGCGGTTATATTTTTGCAATACATTAAAATCTGTTTTTAATTTTTAAACACCAGGAGAGGAAATAGCGGTACTTTATTTTCTTCTCAATTTCCTTGATCAGTGATGCAACTCAATAAAAAAATAGTAAGAAGTCACTCATTTTGTATGTTTTCTTTTAAATGCATTTTTCCGGGTGTGGTCATACTTATGAAACTGAGTTAATACTATCAAAATATTTTTGCCAAATAATTTGGCCATGGGCCAAATAATAAAAACCTTAAGATGTTAGATAAGACATTTATTCCTTTAGAAAGTTTTTTTTTTTTAATATGCTTATGATTCAGTCTACCTATTGCAACAAAGAACATTTGCAACAAAAGTTAATCGGTAGAAAATACATAAGTGGGAGAAATTTTGTTTCTTAAGAAGAGAAGTTTGCAACTTGAGATCTAAAACCTACAATTCTACAAGTCTCTTGACAAAAACATTGGAGGGCACATACAACGAGGAAGATATGCAATTCAGATTCAATGCATTAAAATGTATTAGAAGTTTTTTTTTTATCCCAAAACTATTATTTTGTTCTTTAGGATCGTAAAATATGCATTCGATTATGTTTATTTATTTATTTATTTAATCCGTTAATTGTTTAACGTGAATAGAAACTTATAGCTATTTACATAATTTTTATTTAAAATTTTTTAATTAACCTAGAAAATAAATACTATTATACAGGGCGATTCACGAGCGTTGTGCTAAAAAGCTGGAGCGTGTAGGTTGAGTTGAGACAAAAAAAAAATCGTATGGGAGGGGGGACTTTTCCCCCCCGTTTAGCCGGGAGGGGCAATTTTTGAAAAATTGACTTATTTTATAAAAAAAATATATTAAAAATCAACGGCCTCGTTTACAACACCGTGTTGTACCTTTTTGGAAAGCCAGAAACATTTTCTTTCATTTTGTTTTTAAATTACATTGTTTTAACGAATAATTTAAAAAATATTAATTTTCAAACTTAAAATTTTCAATACAAAAACAAAAAAATCATTTTTGAACTAAGTTTTTTCAAAATTTTATGTAATTAAGTAATAATTTTGTTTTTAAAATTCAATGCCATTGTTAATTTTTAGTCGAAAACAGAAAACCGGATGCAAAATGTCGTGACTCACCCTGTTTATTAAAAAAGTTTTCCTTAAATTGTTTACTTTTAACATTTTCATTAACATATGAAATTATATAATAAAACTCATTGAAAACTGAAATCATTTGATTTAAAGGGCTATTCATACCAAAGTTAGTTCTGCTAAAAATGGGACTTAATAAGGTATCTGTCTTCTTATGCTAGTTAGACTATAGGTAAAATTTAGACGATTCAGAGCTGTTGGGGACGTAATCGAACCATTAATTAATTTGAAAATGAAACAAAATTGGAGATTTTGTCTATGTTGTGAAAGTGTAGGGAGGTTTATAAGCAAGAGTCTGTGAGAATATGGAGGTGGTGTGGATATTTGGGAAAACGGAAGAAAATGAAGACGCATACATCGTTTTTGGATGCTTTCTAGTCTGTCTATATGGACTGAATGGTGCCCATATAACACAGCCGTATATATATGAATGTATACATATATAAGATAAATAAAAGGGGACCTAAATGGCTACCCTGTGGAACACCAGAGTTGACGAAAAATTGGTCTGAGAGTTCATTTCTGAAGATAACACTATAACTTCTGTTCTTAAGATAAGACGAGATCCACGTCAAAAATTTGTCGTTAAACCCTAAGGCCTTAAGTTTATGGACTAGTCAAGGCAGAAAGAAATGAAATGGAGCAGGTTTGTAATTGTTGATTTATTTTGGACGAAACCATGTTGATTAATTAAACGATAACATTTTACAGATAATGGACTCAAATAGTTTGGGAATAATGGAAAGTTTGGCAATCGGCCGGTAGTTCGTTATTTCATTCTTAGGACCTTTTTTATGAATCGGAGTTATACATGCACTTTTCCATAATAGTGGGAAAATTGAGCTTCTAAGAGATACATTGAACAAAATAAACTAGGGGTAAGATAAATGAGACACACATTTTTTTAAAAACACATGATGGTACTCCATCAGGGCCAGGTTTAAAACAGTCATCAAGTTGTGAGACACAACAAACAATTGAATCTTCACGTATTGTCTTGTCAAGTGAATTTGAAAAGAACGAGGCACGTCAAAAGCATCTTTGAAGAAGTTGGCAAACATATTTGAAATTATTTAGGAGTCGTGACTTGTTGTATTATTATATGACATAGAGTTTGGGTAACCGTCAGATTTTCTTTTACTTTTCACGAAGTTGTACAACGATATGGACCTAGCAGGAAGGGTCAAGGTCCAGAGACTCAGATGGCTCGGTCGGCCCGAAAAGCCTTCGACACTATTCCCTAGGGAGGAGAGGAAGACCGTGACTCAGGTGGCGCACTCAAAGGGAAGAGGACCTCAATCAACTTGGAGTGCAAAACTGGAGACGACTAGCTAAGGACCGAGCTAGCTGGCGGAGACTGTTGATTGAGGCCCAAGTCCACAACGGACTGTAGCGTAAAATAATGACAAAGTACCAACGTACAGGAAACACTAAAAATAAAGCGTGCAGCGGACGCTCACGTATCTTCACACCTGCAGAAAATCGAATCATTATCCGGAAAATCGAAACTAAACCTAAATTAAGTACCCCAAAAATACAACAACAAGTCTCTGAAGAAATTGGTAAGCAATGTAACCCCCGAACTATTTGGCGAATTTCATAAAGTTATGGATACAATGGTAGAAACATTAGAAAAATACCTTGTATAAATAAAATAAATAGAACAAAAAGAATTAAATTCGCAAAAGGGCATCTCAAATATAATGCAACATTCTGGAACGTTTGGATAGATCCACACTTTACCCCTTCCATCCGAGCCATGAATGTTAAACTTCTCGTCTGAAAAAATAATGGTGTTCCAGAATATTGCATTATATTTGAGATGCTCTTTTGCAAATTTAATTCTTTTTCTATTTATTTTATTTATAAAAGGTATTTTTCTGATGTTTCTACCATTGTAACCATCACTTTTTAAAATTCGCCAAATAGTTTAGGGGTTACATTGCTTACCAATTTCTTCAGAGACTTGTTGTTGTATTTTTGGGGCACTTAATTTAGGTTTAGTTTTGATTTTCCGGATAATGATTCGATTTTCTGCAGGTGTGAAGATACGTGGGCGTCCGCTGCGGGCTTTATTTTTAGTGCTTCCTGTACGTTGGTACTTTGTTATTATTTTATGAATTGCAAATGGGCTTGCATCAATTATTTTTGCAATATCCCTTATGCTTTTGTTTTCTAGATGATGCTTGATTATCAAATCCTTCAAATCTTGTGAAAGTTGGTTACCTCTGGGAGCCATATCAACTTTTGTTCTATTTAAGTGTTAATTTTGCATAAAAAACGATCAAAACAAATTAAGGAAATGTAAAATTGGAAAAAAAATCACATTTTTTTAAAATTATGCGTATTTGTGCAAGTGGTACAATGGAATGTTCTAACTGTGTACTTACTTTTGTCATAAAAATTAGTTTAATTTTGTAAGCTATCTCCAAAGCAACGAGTTGAGCTAACATAACGGTCCTTTTTTGCATGTATCCAAATTGAATACATGTTGGACAACAGGTCAAACTTGTTTCAAGGCCAAGATAATTGCAATCATATAGCTATTGCAACAGAATGTAGTTTAATGCATACTGTGTACTTACTTTTGTGACTGACTGTATGTAAATTGTACCTAATACTACTATTCTATTATCATTTCTAAATCCTGCAAAAAAGCAAAAGTGTAATGCGGGTAAAACGACCCGCAGGTCGGCTAGTACATAATATAAATAAATAGGTACATCACAAAATAAAATCGACTTTTCTGTTCTTTAAATATAGAAATAGAACACTTATAACCTCGTCTGCTGTTATAGGTATTTCGCGATGAAAAGCTAGAGCAGCCAAACCATTCAAACGATCCTGCAAATAAGTATACATCTAAGGTTTGTCAAAGTTTAAAGATCAGGGGTGGAATCGTGTAAGGTGATTTGTGACTATCACCTTTGTGACTATCAAATGTGATCACATTTTATTTTCCTTTTGTGTAAGGTGATCACTAAAAATTATTTGCAACTTGGCAGTACTTCCAAAAATAAACATTTGACGTTTCATTTTTGACCTAAGAATCTTTGGTATGTATATGGCAAACTAGCAATCCATCATCGCGCCATCTAGTTACAAGCTGAGAAAGATATTTTTTGTACATAAGTTGGTATTGAGAAGAAAAAAAAATACGATTCTAGATAGTACTAGGTACAGTTGTTGACTCCGATTTATTCATAGCCATTATACATTCAAATACAAATCCAAAATCCAAAACAATTGGGGGGTATAATTTGAAAACGTTTACATATATTGTTTTTCAGAAAATATAAACAATCTGGGTAAACACAAAACAAGCTTTGTATTTGGAAGTTCAAACATATTTATTTTATTTCTTAACCTCTTTTTTTATTCATTTTCTCGCTACCCATATTTTAATTTTTTTTAAATAATTGTACTTGAACAGACACGTTCACTCTCTACGAAAATTTTAGAAAAAACCACAATAATTTAAAAGCGCGAACAATTTTATATGAATGTGATAACAAAATAGCTGTCACAAGAAAAAGTATCAATTTGGTGATTGTCACATGTGACTATCACCTTACGCAGACAAAATTTGTGATTTGTGACTATCACCGATCACAAATCACCTTACACGATTCCACCCCAGGGCATACAAATTGTAGCATATGCAGATGACATAGTGGTTTTGGTATCAGGCAAGTTCCTTACCACCATCGGAAACATTATGGAAAACGCATTAAAAGATTTATCTTCTTGGGCAACTAAGAACGGTGTCCCACCAAGGCAGAGCTAGTTTCGTTCGCGAAAAAACGAAAACTGGAGGGCTTCAACCCTCCTAAATTAAATGGTATTCCTTTAAAATTCTCTAAGGAAGTTAAATTTCTGGGGGTTATCCTTGACTCCAAGCTTACATGGAAGCGTAATACTGAGGAAAGAATGAAAAAAGCACTATGTGCATTCTATACATGCAAAAGGACCTTCGGTGTACGTTGGGGTATGCGACCGCAAGTCATCCAATGGATATACACAGCGATTGTCAGACCCATTCTCACCTAGGCTTTATTGTATTGTGGAAAGCAGTAGAAAAATCAAGCTATCACAAGAACCTGAATAAGGTACAGAGACTAGCCTGTATAGGAATAACAGGGGCTCAGAGATCCACTCCACACCACAGGCTGGGTTCGAAATGATCTTGGATCTCCCGGCTCTGGATGAGTTCATAAGGTACACGGCAGCCAAAACAGCAATTCCCTTAAAAGAACTGAGTTTTTGGAAGCACAGCACTTATGGACACGGGTCAATCTTACAAAGATATGACATGATTCCAAGACTGATGGAGACCACAGATTACATTCTCCCCTGCTGGATTTTGACAGGAAATTTTCTATTTGCATACCAGGAAGACAGGGTTTGGATCCTAATTCACTTATAATTGAACAGGGTATCCCTTTCTACACTGACGGTTCGAAAATGGAATCAGGAACAGGTGTGGCAAAACACTCGCCAATCTCTAAACATCAGAGAGGCGTATAAACTCCAAGCTGACTGTAGTGTCTTTCAGGCCGAGATCTATGCCATTGAAAAAGCAGCTGAATTGGCACATCATGAAAAGCTAAGCTCCTCGGAAATTACTTTTTTCGTGGACAGCCAGGCTGCTATCAAAGCCTTAGCCAGTGAGACACAGATAGGGGACCACTCGTCCCGGTTGGGGTACTCAAGAGACCTTAAATCAAAGAATATGATCAATTAATCCTGGAAAACCAGGACGGTTGCGTAGAAGTTTATGGCCTAACATTAATGAAAAGGAAACTCGGTATATTTTATCGCTGAGTAAAAGGAACATTAAAATCCTGATAGGTGTAATAACGGGCCATTGCGCCATTGGCACAATGGCCAACAAGATAGGAGCTTTTGCACCCGATTTCTGTAGGAGCTGTCAGGATGAGGAGGAAATAGAAACCATTAAACACCTGCTCTGTGAATGTTGGAGAACTGGATGATCTAGCACAGGTCTCAATGGCAAATATGAGGAAATTTATAGATAGCACAGGCTCGTTCATTAACGAGCTGGTCTACGTTCATCGACAATTTTGAATAGCATCGATGCTAACCGTTATTTTTATAGGGGATCACAATGGACCAATAGGCCCCGTCGCCCCACGCTGTGCACCCCCGTCATAACCTAACCTAACCTAACCTAACCTAAGGCTTGTCAAACTTTTATGAAAATAGACATATTTTTAATAATATCACTTCGTTGGAAATTTTGCTGTTTCCCCATAGAATGTAGTTATAGAACATACATTTGACAATGTCTCTAGGAATTCTGTGAGTAGATACTAATGACAGAGTGCGTTTCTTTAACTCGTTTCTAACTGGTTATGTTGAACAATTGTCGATTCCAATGGGGGAGAATATCTCCCCCTGACCCCCCTCCCTATCGGCGCCACTGGATGGAGATTTCGAACGTTATTACTTCGATAAAAGGTCAATTTTCGATTTAAAGATGTCAGTCAAATTAATTTGAGATTCAGCAAAAGTATGAACCAAATTCACCCAATTATCCATACAGGCCTAAAATAATAACAAACAAAAACATTAACAGTATCAACCAGTTTAATTTATTCCATAATTCATTAAATATTATTTGCATTCTTAAGTTCGTCCCGTTTGAAGTTACGTATTGCCGAAAGTAGCTGATCCCTTGGATCCACAGATATCGACCTCTCAATCTGTGGCCTATTTGTTTTTTGTTTTGTCAAAACGGCTCGAATAATAGGCGGCGGAGGAGGTGCTTCCGGAGAGACAGAAACAGGGGCAACAAACGCCGCCGCAGCCGGTGTTTCCGTTCGAGTGGGAGTTTTTGGTTTAATTTGTGTTTGTGTTATGTGTTTGAGTGTAGTAGCGGGAATTATTGGTTTTGAGCCATCAATTTCCGTATGTGGGGAAGGTACATTTTTTTCTTTAAAACCGGTTTTTCGCAGCGTTCCCTGGCCGAAAATCGGTTGTGTATTATTGGTCACATTGTTTGTTGAGCTATTCTGTACCATCATTGATGTCGGTCGTAGCTGCGGACGATTGTTTTGTGTCAGAGATGAACTGTTGCTGATCGAGGAAGTTGGTGAGGTCGTTATGGCCCAAGATGTACGCGAGCCTATAGCAAACTTTGGCCGCAAAGCTTGTTCTTTGCTGGCCTCTTTTTCAAAAGAATTATTACTACTTAACCGGGTCTCTCGAAGTGTCACTTTGTGAGTGCTCCGGACAAGATCAAAATCTGATCCCGTTGAATGCATGCTCTGACTCTGACCCTTACTCTGCAAAGCAAGATCATTATTCTCATTGCTGACCGGCTTTGGTCCATTTTTCGATACATCTACAACGCAGTCTTGTTCATTTTTAATTGCAACTTGGACCTTGGGGCGCTCACTCCATGTAGAGAATTGAATATTCGGTGGCCCAGAATACCGGTAGATTTTTTCCGGTTTGGATTTGTTTGTTGTTATTATTTTGTTTGTAATTAATATATTATTACTCTTTGGTGATGGTTCTTCCATTGATTGGATATCACATTCGGTTGTGGGGGGTTTTCTAGAATTCGTAGATTCCTCGGCGACATTCAGGCCGCTTTTTCGTGAATTCAACAGAATTGACTTGATCACTCCAATGCTTTGCAAACTTGGTGATTCGCCTATGCTGAGTTCACTTGAAGATCTGCGTCGGCCGCAGTTGAAATATTCATCGGTTTGTTTGATTTCTCTGATTTTTCGCTGATTCGAATGGTGACAGCGAGAGAAATGAAGAGCTGCGTGCTGCCAAGTTATGCTTGACAGTCTCGTTTAAAAGTTCAATTTCTAATTCAGCTGCTCTAATGTTTTGCTCGAACTCAAGTTCTTCGTCAGCTCCAAGGCGCTCTAAGGTGCTGAACAGCGGTTTTCGTTTAACAAGTATTTCCGAAGAAGTGCTGGACTCTTGTGTTTTTGAATGATCAAAATTTATAGGTGACTCTGGTTTTTGAGTTGGGATTTCTACAGGTTTTTGCAAATCGATTTGAATGGGAGGACTCTCAATAGGATCGACTTGTTTGTGTCCTTCTATTATTGGTATTTCTTTTGGATGTATTGATTCATCAAAAGGTTTTTGAATAATTCTTTCTTTTGCATGTTCTTCGGTTTTTTCTTGCTCAATCTCTTGCAGGGTGTCTTCCACAACTGATCTGTTTATAATCCCTTGTTGCTTGCTCAAATCCTGTTCTGTAATACTTTCAATCAGAGTAGCAGTCGATTCATTATGCAGAATCGACACATTCGCCTTTTGCGAAGTCTCCAAATTATGCCCGGTTACTACAGATGATGAATCAACCAAGTCAGGTGATTCAGTACGATTCTGATCATTTAGAAAATTCGCTGGATGTGACGTTGTGATTGTTGGCATGGCAACAATTCCCGGTGCTGCTTTATGATTCGAAACGGTTTGAACAATTGTTTTTCCAAGTTTAAGATCATACACTTTGATTGCTTCTTCGTCTTCAGAACTTGATTCAACGAATGACTTGCGTTCCTCATTCAAAATGGGCGTCGAAGAAGAAGAGTTCCATGACGGATCCGATCTTTCTTGATCTTCTTGGTTTGGATTAAGATTTTTTTGTTCCAATTCAATTGGTTCCATCGGCTCTGTGTGCTCCTTATCAAAAATAGTACCCAAATTAATGGTTTTCACAGTTGTAGATTTAAGTTCTGTGATTTTTTCTTCTAAAATGGGTTCTTTTGATACGCATTCGATGCATGTTTCTTCTGCAACGAGCTCTTTTGACTCCAAGATAATTTGTTCCGTTGATTCTAAAAAGGACTCGGACTCTTCATGAGGATTTTGAAACATGAAAACTCTTGACACGTTCTTAGTGTTGGCAGATGTTACTTCCAATGAGCTAGGTGGCTCTGACTTGGGCGAAGGAGCGGGACAATGTTGAAAAGTTATCACTTCCGGTTGCATTTCTTGAATGTTCTCAACCGACGTTTGAGCAGCTGACTGTTTTGGACCCGTAAGAGCTGGTTTCTTCGGCGGCAACGTTTGCACGCGTCTCCGTGGTGATGGCGCCGGTTGGCTGTTGTGGGCATTCAAATTGTAATCATCGCTCGTCGCAATACATAACGTACTCCGACTTTTGAGCATAACTTGCATTTGTGTTTCTTGACATTGTTCCGAACAACGTTTGCTGCCCTGCAGACTTCCTTTGGTATTGCCATTGCAGTCAATAGAGGTGTTACTCTTTCTTAATTCATCGCTTGTGCTTAAAGCAGATTGCTCTAACGTGGGTGGATCTGGGGTCGATGATGATGCATCTTTTTTGACATTGGCAGCACCCGAATTCGACGACTTTTCACTTTGTAAAACCGATAAGTTTTGACTCGGTGGCCTTGGTGCTTGACGCTTTTTTCGAGTTGGTACAACTGGTGCCATCGGCTTTGTGCCTACTTCTGGTGAAATATTACGGAAATTCGATGAGTCAACACCTGAGGAACCCATGGAATTCAGTGAGTAATTTGAACTGTACAAACTCGGTGTATTTGAAATATTTTTGGAATTCCTGCTGAACTTGGACGATGAGAATGAATTACGTCTAGACGATGAATTGTCACCATTCAAACGAAGCGTATTATTGTTATCTGATGATTTATTGCACAAACGAATTTCTGAAAGTCCTACAGCTCCGATTGTTTGGTCACAACTAAAAATTTGACTAGGATCAGCTGAAAATGTAAATCAAAAATCGATTAAGATAGTCCTTCAAGAAATTTTGAAAATTGTAGACGAACCTGGATGCTGGAATTCGTATTTGTCTGCGTCGAGTTGTTTATTCTCACACACCAACTGCAGCAGCTTCTCCAAGCGCACCCTTGCACCCAGTCGTGCCACATAGAGCTGATCCCTAGGCAACAATACGGTAATGCGAAAAGTTTGCTCAAATGGAGCATTGCTAGTGGCAACTGGTAGCGGGGTTATCCTGTTTTGTGGTAACTGACTAGAGTCGTTAATATTTACAGTGGATTTGGTGACGCTAAGATTTGTTGTTGACTTGGATAAATTGCTGCTTGCTAATTAATTAATTAAAGTGTTTGAGTTAATCAATCTTAATTTTGTCTTTAAAATTCTAACTTACAGTCTCTTTGCTTTCCAAGCAATCGATTGATAGTGGAAAATCCATTCTTCATTGTCATAGAAAATTCAAAATTTATACTAAATGTAATTGCTGCCTGGTTTATTTTTGTTGTTGTTTGGTGAGTGTGTTTATTTTGTGCCAGTTGTTATCTTAGTTTAAGATAGTGAATCTTCTTCGTTCATTTTATGAAGCATGAAAGGAGATTTGTTCATTCGACTTATATCTGGAAAAGAAGATAAGAAGTGCTTATAACCTATTTTTGTTTACTTTTTTAACAGCTTGTTTAACAATATCTGTTTAAGAATATATTATAACAAGACTGGGTCAATGCTTTTATAATTTTGTATACTTTTATATTAAAACCAAAGAGATGATCAGCCCATACCTAATTAAAAGTAATTTTCTAATAGTTTAATTGAAGTTAGAACTCGCAAATTAATCCTCAAGATCTTAGACCGATAAGTCTATCATCGTTCCTTATTAAGACATTAGAAAGACTGGTAGATTCACAACTCAGAGCAAACATTGACATAAGACTTATGTCTATGTCTCAAGATGCCTACTGTAAGGGAAAATCGGTTGAAACGGCAGTACGCACTATCGAATACTCCCTCCATCATAAAGGGTATACTATGGTTGCATTCCTTGATATAAAAGGCGCTTTTAACTACGTGGACTCATCTGCTATCACGTCTGTACTGTCATCTCTGAATGTGAAGAGTTCGCTTGGTGAGTTAATTCATACAATGCTAACTTTTTTTTTTTTATAATCTGCACACATTCAAGGGGTTTTTGTACCCTTATTATGCCATAGACACAGTGAGTGCTTAAGGAAAGAGGGAAGGGGTTGGAGAGCAGGTGCCGGTGTATATTGGTCTTAAATTCCTGAACACTGCAATGATCGGGAAACACAGACTGTGGAAGAGAGTTCCACATTCGCGTAGTACGGGTAAAGAACGATTCTCTATACTTGAGCGTACGACCGAACTTGGGATCGAGGGTAAACTGATGTGCATTCCTGGAAGTGTGGGTATTACGGTTGAATTGTTTAAGGAGTGGAATGTAACTGGCTATTTCACTAGAGCAATTACCGTAGAAGTAACGTTAAAGCAAGGAGAGACAAGAAACGTTACGACGGTGTTCCAAAGAAGTTAATAAGTTAGTGATGTCTCTGTCACAAATCATTCTGATTTGTATTTTTCATTTTTATCTCGAGTTATAGTTAATTATTCGGGTATTCCACAGGGAAGCCATTTGGGTCCTTTATTATTCCTTCTTTTTATCAATGATTTACCGAATTTCATTTTGGACACAAATGGTTTACTTTTTGCCGATGATTTTAAGCTTTATAAGAAAATAAAATCACATTCGGATTGTTTAAAACTGCAAGAAGATATTGATAGGCTTACTGATTGATGTAAAATCAATTGTCTGCACTTGAATATTCGTAAATGTTCTGTTATGTCATATACAAAATCTTAAAATCCAATTATTTTTGAATACAACATTTCTAGGTGCGATCTATCTCGAGTAACGATGCAAAAGGATTTGGGTGTTATTTTTGACTCTCGTCTAACTTTTGACTTGCATCTAAATTTTCTGATTTCAAAAGCAAATGCTATGCTTGGTTTCGTTTTTAGAAACTCTAAAGAATTCAGTGATCCTCACACTATAAAGAGTCTTTCATTATCGCTTATAAGATCCAACCTTGAGTATTGTTGTGTGATCTGGTCTCCTTTTTATAACAAAGGATCATTACGAATTGAACGTATTCAGAAAAGTTATACTAAAATTTCATTGCAGAAAACTTTTTGCAATCAGATATGCCGGAATATAATGTAAGATGTCAATTGCTGGGTATAAAACCACTCAGTAGCAGACGTGTCTACTACTTAGCTATGTTTGCGAGAGACATTATTTGTAGTCATATTGTCAGCCCTAAGTTATTATCCTTATTATAAACATATGCTCCTGCCCGTTCGCTGCGTCCTCGTACAAACGACTTCTTCTATATTCCTAGACATAATACTAATTATGGTCTAAATAATCCAATATGCAATGCTGCTTCTTATTACAATCAATTTGAAGATTTTTAAGATTTCCATTATAGCAGATACGAATGTAAAGCTTTACTATTGAATAATATTTATTAATTATAATTAATTTAAATTTAGTTTTAAGATATTCTAAGAAAGTTTGTACTTGTTAGAGCCGATTTCTCAATCGTCAGATAAACAGGCAAATAGTGTTTATTCGACAAATAACCAAATATTGGATTTTTCAATCATCAGATAGACTTTATCTGACAAAAAACACTCTAATTTATTCGGCCGATGAATACTCAGATAAGTTTATTTGCCAGTTTGTTATTTTTATTTTTATTCGATGATTGAAAAATCGGCTCTTAGAGGCCAGTTATAGCGATCATTAAAAACCATCATTAAAAGTTGGAATACATGAAAATTTGATTTTATTTACTTACGTGTGATTATAGCGATCATTAAAAAAAAGTGATTACTTTTATGTCATTCAAGCATTTATTTTTATTTTTGACACCAAATATTTTTTTTAATGATGGAAAATGCTTCATTAAATTTTTTAGTGAAAGATGGAACATTAAAAAAGGAAACAAAACACTGGAACAAAGTGTTTCATTTTTTGAAATTTAATTTATTTGCTTGTTATTAAAACGAATTTTTAACATTAAAATAAATGAATGCATTTTTCATCAAAAATATTCCTTTATTGGACTTTTTTTCACCAGAAAAAATTATTTCAATGGATTAGCCATCGATTGGTATGAGATTGGTATATAAAATCAAAGTACAGCACACCTCATTATCCAAATGAAATTTTTTAATGATAGTTTTTAATAAATAATTCCCTATTGTACAATGCTGTTTAAGTCAGAGTTTAATGAGCTTATCATATTTTGCCGTTGCAGTTCCACGTCCGAAGAGGGGGGTGTGAGTCTGGAAACGAATATGAGAAGCTGAGGGTACTAATGTCAGCGAAACAATGAATTGGATTAGAAGTTACAGACAAGAGATCATTATTGAAAATGAGAAAGAGGGTCGGAGAAAAAACGGAGCCCTGGGGCACACCAGCATTTATATTGTGACAAAATGAAAGAAGATATTTCTGGCTTTTCAAAAAGGTACAACATGGTGTTGTAAACGAAGCCGTTGATTTTTAATATATTTTTTTTATAAAATAAGTCAATTTTTCAGAAAATTGCCCCTCCTGGCTAAACGGGGGGGAATATACTCCCCCCTCCCTTACGATTTTTTTCTTGTCATAGCTCAACCTACACGCTCTAGCTTTTTGGCACAACGCTCGTGAATCACCCTGTATAATAAATTTCATTTTCTTTTTGACTCACCGAATGACAATTTAAAAAGCCTTAAATTCAAAACATTGTTTTATAACATTTTAAATTAAATTTAGATTTAAGTAAGTATTTACGTACTTATTTATTTATAAGCATGTTTCACGTTAATATTTAACGAAATTAAATAAATAAATAAAGAGTGTACACACAATTACTTACTACTACAAATAAAACTTTTGCTTCATAAATATTCAGCCTTAACACAATATTAGAGTGATAGAGACAAACAGTATTACAGTATGTACACATTACATAATATAGATAGCCATACAGAGATATTAAGTGTATACATATTACAATATGGTCACCAGAATTCATTACAGATAAAAGAACCGGAGTAAAGAAGACCGCTGTAGCTGAGTTCCAAAAACCACTACCTAAATACACTCTTTCGAAAAAATAACTCAACCAATTACTGGTGGTAATTTAAGATTAAACGTTCAAAAAACAAGGTAATATGATTGCAATCAAAACAAAAATACAAAACAATAATGTTCCGTTATATAAACATCGATAAACGACAATGCATCTGTATTATCATCGAATCAAATACATTCCTCATTCTGATGATGTACCTCGCATTGAATGAAATCGATCAGACGATCACTGATCACCAAACTCATAAGGCTTGTTTTCAAACCTAACAAATCAATAACATTGTTTGTTTATTTATTTCGTTTCGATGTATAAATATATGTAAATTATGACGCCTGTTTGTGTTCTTGCCCTTTGTTTTCCATTTACCACATCAAAATTATTGATATATTTTTTTTAAGCTTAAATTTGTCTTGACGGCCGGCGAGAAGAATGTAGTTTTCCATAGTTATGTAACTCATCAACAATCTTAAGGTAAAACAACGCGTTAGCGTGAACTCAACAAAAGGCTTTGACGAAATTTATCAAATAGTTTGTCATTTTCATTTTTCAAGATTGGAAAACTTCAAGTCCCTATTCAAAAATGTCAACTAAACAAAAAAAAAAAAAAAATAGAGTGGCGCGACAGCTCTTGAAGAGCCGAGGCCTAAGGCTGATTTTGTTCACTTTAACTCAACTTGGAGGAAATTCTCAAGTTAAACAACTCTTTAGTTTGTTTCAACTCGAGAGTTTATCGGCAAGTTGAAAATAGCTTTTGTTCACTTTTTCATCAGTCAGTTGAGAACAAGTTGGCCAACTTTCGTTTTTGAAAATTTCTCAGGGATATTTATAACAATTGACATTAAATGCCAATCTATTAGTCTGTTTTTGCCTGCTGCTTTTTCAAATTTGAAATCACGATTCACATTCAAATCAAGAATTGAAATCAAGAAAATGAAAAATTTTAAGGAGCTTTCAAACAAAAAACCAAAGGTTGTTTATACTCCAGAGGAGGAGAATTGGCTGGTAAAAAACGCATTGCTATACAAATCAGTTATTGAAAACAAACTGACTGATAGTGCCTCAAATCGGGATAAGGAAAAGGCATGGGAGAAAATAACGATGACATTCAATGTTGCACCTCCAAATAAAGTAAGTAATCTCTCCTACGTGTTTAAATGTTTATTGTGAACGCTTCTTTATTTGAAAGGAACGAACGTTAAAATCATTGAGAGAGAAATGCAAAAAGATTAAGCAATCTCTAAGAGACCGGGCGTATTATTTCTCGAAAGATGGCAAAAAGACCGGTGGTGGTCCACCCAAAAGAGAGTTACTGCTATTAAGCCAACCACTGCAAGAATTGGCGATATTAGTTCGACGTTGGGTCTTCCTGCCGTAACAGGCGATAGCGACTACGCAATAGCCAACGAGTCGGATCTGCAGTACGCTTCTCAGCAAATCAGTTCTCCTACCGGTACGGGGCAACTTGCAACATATCAGTCAACCTTCCGATCGAGTGCAACATATTTCTTTGAAAGAGGTTATCGTTCAAGATTTTAGTTTTTGCCTGGTTACGCAAGATAAGGATGTCAATGTCACAGTCTTAGGCGGTGAGCCCACATTTGACTGTCAAGCTAGGAACACACAAAAGACCGAAGACCACATTATAAAGCCATCGATCCTTACCTCCTCTGGTCGTAAGGCAACAAATCTTGTATTTCTTCGAGAACTATCATCGTCGTTCGTTTTGAGAGACGAAAACGGTCGACAAAATCTTGGTCATCCGATTTGTTTAAGTCAAGACGCGGAAGCATCTTGTATTCGCGTCTTTCGACATGTAAATAATTATATTCTTCTTCTTCGCTACTAGAAGACGACCAATCTTCCCAAAAATAATTGGAACGAAACATTATTTGTACACACTTTTTGTAACTGCAATACGTTTTATTTTATAGACTTGATTCACTTTTTCACAAAATTGCTTAGACGTTTCACTTGAAAAAAAGATGAATACACAAAATAGAGAAAAATCGCTGTTTTTGTCTCTCAACTTCTACTATTTTTGAAAGTTGAGAAAATCTAAAGTTGATTAACTCGAGAGTTGAAAACTGAAAGTTGAAAAGTAAAACTTTGACTGAACAAAAAGAAATTCAAGTTGAGAATGAAATCCCAAAGTTGAGTTTAACTTTGAGTGAACAAAATCAGCCCAAATGGCTTACTCTCAACAATTCTCTAGGTGCGTGTGAGAATTGAGGGGACTTACAATTTAATGCCGATTCCGAACGGCAAAGTTGAGAAGCACTTTTTCATGACCGACAACAACGCATTGTTCGTGTTAAAGGCACTTGAATTTGAGCTGCTAATGAAAAGACAGAGTCTTAGAAAAACAATATTTAATTAATTTATTTAAAACTAACGTCCTAATGATTTAAGGTTTTCATCTGAAGTAATACATAAATATTTTCAATATCATTTGCTTGAAAAAAATAATCGATAAATTACAAAACTTAGTAAGGTGTTTTATGCTGTTTCAACAGGCCAAAATGCCCCTTCAACAAGCGGATCTGTTGCTGGAACAAGCGAAGTTGTTGCAGAACCAACTTCAAGTAAGAGATCTGCTCAAGATGATGAACGCACAACCATACCATTGGATCAGGAAATATGACAAAAGCAAATGCGACTTTTTGGGGTTAAGGAAAAGGAATTTTCACAGAGCGATAAATTGAAAATCGATAAGTGCTTGCTGAAGATGATAGTTACCAATTACCAACTACTTTCCATTGTCGAAAATTCGAGATTTCTTGAGTATCCAAAATGCTCCAACCATTATATAATCCACCAAATAGAAAACCTTTGACAACAACATAACTCCCAAATTTATACGACGAAGTTGAGGCAAAAATAAGGAAAATGTTTAAGTCAATCGACCATGTGGCTATAACAACGGACATGTGGAGTTCGGATAGCAATAAATCCTATAATATAGTGACTTGTCATTTTAATTTCAATGACAAAACGTATTCACCTGTTCTTGCTACGAGAGAAATGCGAGAGTCACATACAGGTGCCAACATAGCGAACGCCTTACACAACATCTTTCAGGAATTCGGGCATTGTTGAAAAAATTGTGACTATAGTTTCGGACAACGCAGCAAATATCAAGAAATCTATCAGTGAACATTTGCAGAAATAGCACCATCCATGTGTAGCTCATACACTTAATTTGACGGTTAACGACACTATTGTTGGCATCGTGGAATTCTCGGACTTGTTGAGGAAGTGCAGAAAATAAGTGGGGCATTTTAAACATAGCATATAGGCAACCGAAAAGCTGGAAAAAGTACAAGAAATTATGAAATTCCCTTTACTCATAATCAAACAGGATGTTGTCACCAGATGGAATTCTTCTTTTATAATGCTGGAAAGGTAACTCGAACTAAAAAATCCACTCTCAGTTGCAATAACTGTTTTGCCAAGAGCACCTGATTTCCTGATTGCATTTGAGGACTGCATGCCGACATTAAGACCATTGGATAAGATGACAAAGGAACTTTCTGGAGAAAAATTTCCAACCTTATCACTTGGATTCCTTTGGTAAGAGGCCTACAGATGTAATCAAATAGCCTCAATCCGAAAACAGCCACAGGCATAAACTTCAGACTACTGTATACGTCTCACTGATCAAACGCTTTATCGGTCTCGAAACCTGGAAAATATCTTCAAAGACTACGTTCTTGCAGCCTAGACTTAACAAAAATGCATTTGACATAGCAGAAAATGCAAAAAACGGTCAGGAGTGGCTTGAGATGGACCTTATTAGTCTATGTTCTTATCGCAGCGGAAACAATATCAGAGTCGCAGCTGATACTTCTGGACCGTTAGCGGAAAAAATAGTGACTCGTTATGGTGTTCTTTGGAAGAAAAGTTGGCCCTAGTACAGACAAAAATCCGTCAGCAATACAGATCAATTCAATTTAGGTGCAGAAGGCCAACAATCTAAACTAAAGTCGAACAAAGCCGCTGGAGCAGACGAGCTAGCCGCCGAACTGTACAAAGCAGCTGGATATGATTTAGTTAGGAGCATTCACCAGCTCATCTGCAAAATTTGGTCGGAGGAAACATGCCCGATGAATGGAACCTCAGCATCGTATGCCCGATACTCAAAAAAGGAGATGCCCTGAACTACACCAAGTACAGAGGTATAAGTCTCCCTAATATCGCCTATAAGATCTTGTCTGCCGTGCTGTGTGAACGTTTGAAACCTTTCGTCAACAACCTGGTAGGTCCTTATCAGTGTGGCTTCAAACCCGGAAAGTCCACCATCGATCAAATATTAACCTTACGGCAGATCTTGGAGAAGACCCAAGAACTTCAAATCGATACCTACCACCTTTTCATCGATTTCAAGGCCGCGTATGACAGCGTCTATAGAGACCAACTATATAGAGCAATGTCTAGTTTTGGCATCCCAGAAAAACTCATCCGTCTGTGTAAGATGACAATGGAAAATTCACGTTGTTCCATCATGGTCGGAAAAAACCTAACGCACGCTTTTGATGTCAAAAAAGGTTTTAGATAAGACGATGCGCTGTCATGCGATTTCTACAACATCATTCTTGAAAAGATTGTGCAAAGCTCCAATGTCAGCAAAAGTCCGTCCAGCTACTAGGATACGGAGACGACATTGACATAATTGGAAGAACAAAGCGTTATGTCAGTGGAGCTTTTGTGAGTCTTTGAGATGGACGCCAGGAAGATGGGTCTAGCGGTTAACGAGGGCAAGACCAAGTTAATACTGTCGACAAGAAAGGACTACAAACATCGACGTCTTGGAGCAAACGTCAACATAGACAGATTTAACTTCGAGGTAGTTAAGGACTTTGTCTACCTAGAATCCGCTATCAACTCAGATAACAACACCAGCACTGAAATCAAACGAAGAATCACTCTTGCCAATGCTGCTTCTTTGGACTTAGAAGGTATTTGAGTAGTAAAGTCCTCTCCCGAGCAACTAAAGTGACACTGTACAAAACCCTCATCATCCCGGTCCTCATGTATGGTGCAGAGACATGGACCATGACAACATCTGATGAAAACGCTTTGGGCTGCTTTGAGAGAAAAATTCTTCGAGTGATTTTCGGTCCTGTCTGCATTAATGGAGAATGGAGACGAAGATTCAACCAAGAACTGTACGAGCTGTACAGCGACACTGACCTAGCCAGAAAAGTAAAGGTCCAACGACTTAGATCGTTGGGTCATGTTGAGCGAATAGAAAATAATGCTCCGGCACGTTGAGTCTTCGAATCCAACCCGGAAGGGCATCGCAGATTCAACCAAGAACTGTAGGAGCTGTACAGCGGCACTGACCTAGCCAGAAAAGTAAAGGTCCAACGACTTAAATGGTTAGGTCATGTTGAGCGAATGGAAAATAGTGCTCCGGCACGTAGAGTCTTCGAATCCAACCCGGAAGGGCGTCGCAGAAGAGCAGGACCACGACTCCGGTGAGGAACACAGGGGGTAGAGGACCTGAACCAACTTGGCGTGCGAAACTGGAGACAGCTAGCCATAGACCGAGCTGGCTGGAAAAGTTTGTTGGGTGAGGCCCTGGTCCGACCTGGACTGTAACGCCACCATAAGTAAGTAAGTAAGTAAACAAGTATTAATTTATTATGGCATTCATTATTATAACTTCAAAATAGCTCACTGTTCACTGTAAACTTTAAATTCTTCACAATTTTCATTCGATTTCGTCATTCAATTATTCAAATCATTCGAATACTATTTTCTCGATTATTGAAATCATTCGATTATGCCCATCGCTACTCGAAACCACGACGTTCTGCCTACCTAGCAGCCAACGCACCTAACAACTGAGCTACGGACACTACAAAATGTGAACTACCTCTCTTAAATCCCAGGGTGATTCAACGTTCGTCAATTTGTTAGCACTAACGGTACTTGTATTATTCCATCGAAAAAAAAGTCCAACAAATCGTTTTCCAATTATCCAACTTGAAGTATCATTTGATGTCATTTAAAATTTTCAAATTCATAGGTACAATTGATTGCTTGTCTGGTTTTTACTTTTCAAAACAAAATTCAAGGTTAAAAACACCTTTATTTATTTCTAAACGTTTGAGTATTTATTACAATATATAACACGCGCTCAATAATAATTTCGTAATAAATAGTTTGGGTTTTATTTTGTACCCACTCAACATTTTTGAAATTCCTTTGATAGATATTCTTATCTAATTGTTTATCGAACGAAACGATTGGCTTTTTGTGTACCTAGATTTTGATCTCAATATCAGTAGAAATACAAACTACGAACTTCTCTTAAAATTTGTTTGCTTCGAAAGGTTTTCAAGAGCATCAGTCTTTTTATATTTTTTTTTTTGTTTTGAAGGGGTTTTAAGGTGTACCTATGGAAAATGGAATGTAAAGGAAGCAGTAATCCTTCAATTTTCAACTTTCAGAGTTCTACCTCGCTTTTATTTTTTCGTCTGAATATTTTCAAGAGAACAATGGTACTCTCTTCATTCTAGTTATGAAGTATATAAGAAGGGAAAGGATTTGCTCCTTGTTTAAAAAACAAACTGAGATCACGCGCGGCCACACCTTAAAAACTTCTTGAAAATATGCACCTTTTTATACGACACGTTCGTAAGTTGCTTGGTATAGTTTAGATATAGAGAAAAGAACATAACTAACTACGTTTTTAAATATTTGTATTTACTACAAGATTTTTCCAATTTAAATCCGACACGTTTCTGCCAGCCGATTCGCGCTAGACTAACTAAGCAAAGGAACGTTCATGCTAGTAGCTTTTTTGTCTTTTTTTTTGTTGCTATTGTTGTTGTGATTACATGCTTTTCAGGCCTTTATTTTATCAAAGCTCTTGATATGCGCTATCTTATCATACCTATCTAAGAATACAAAGAGAAAAAAAGAATTACAAACACACTCTCGTGTGTGTGTGTTAGATAAATCTTATTTTCTTTTAAAGGTAAAAACAAATGATTTTTTAATTAACAACAAGGTCAAATAGAATTTTTTTCTACTGCGAACAAATATTTTTGTTGCAAAAATAAGAAGACTTATAATAATTATTGTACCTACCTACACGGAAAAAATTAGATGTGCATCAAATTTAACATAACTGGTTTCAATGGACAATTTAACAGGTGTCTATTAGTTGTAGTGACAACAAATTCTATTATTATCATTTTACGTAGACTTTAGTATTAATTAACATTAAAAACAGACAGAGATAAGACTTATTAAATTGAAAAATGCTGAACCTGATTGAGACGATACACCGGTTTTTTTTTGTTGTTTCTGTTTTTATCGTGTAAATGAAATTTCATCTTACTACCAGTTTTTTGCTATTAAACAAATGTATCTGTGTGTATAATAAGCACGCGCTAAAGATTTGAATTTGGCATTGTGACAACAGAAGATTTTGAAGCTTGATTTTTTTTTTCTTATAATAAGCACACACTCAAGGGGTTTTTTGTACCCTTTTCATGCCAGAGACACAGTGAGTGCATTAGGAAGGAGGAAAGGGGTAGGAAAGGAGGTGCCGGTGCACATTAGTTTTAAATTCCTGAACATTGCAATAATTTGGAACGACAGAGTGTGGAAGGGAGTTCCACATTCGCGTAGTACGGCTAAAAAACGATTCTCTATGCTTCAAGGTACGTCCGTAGTTGGGCTCGAGGGTAAACAGATATGCATTCCTTGAAGCGCGAGTATTACGGGCGAATTGTTTGAGGGGAGGAATGCAACTGGCTAATTCACAAGAGCACATACCGTAAAAGTAACGAAAGAACAGAGAGAGACACGAAACGTTACGTTGTACTCCATCCAAGAGAATTAAGTAAGTTACTGGAGCACCAGCCCAAAGACTGGAATTGTACTCAAGCTTTGGACGGATATAAGTCTTATACATAATAGCCAGATCAGACGGGGAGAAAAATTTCTTGCACCGTCTTAAGAAACCCAAACATCTTGCGGCATTTGTAGCGACATTGCGTATGTGCTCGGTCCACAAGAGGTGGTCAGTGATGCACATACCGAGAATCTCGAGATGTTCGGTCTCATTGATGCAAGTGCCACCCATGGACGCAAGGGGGGTATATCTCGCTTTAACGATACAAGACAGCATTGAGTTTTCAAAGCATAAAACTCTACGCGATTTTTTTTTCTCCATTGTACAATGCTGTTTAAGTCAGAGTTTAATGAGCTTATCATATTTTGCCGTTGCAGTTCCACGTCCGAAGAGGAGGGGTGTGAGTCTGGAAACGAATATCGTCAGCGAAACAATGAATTGCATTAGAAGTTACAGACAAGAGATCATTTATGAAAGTTAGAAAGAGGGTAGGAGATAAAACGCAGCTCTGCGGCACACCAGCATTTATTTTGTGGGTTTCAGACTTGAACCCGTCCAGTATAGTACAACTTGTATTGAACGGTTCGAAAGAAAATTTCTAATCCAACGAAGAAGGGATTCATCTGTACCGAAAGCACGCATTTTCGATAAAGGAGCAATATGCCAAACTTTATCAAATGCCTTTGAAATATCAAGTGCAACAATCTTACTTTCTCCAAAACGATGTAAAGATTTGTTCCACTGTTCGGTGAGATAAACCATCAGATCAACAGTGGACCTGTTGCTGCGAAAGTCGTACTGCCGGTCATTAAGAAGCTTTCAGTCTTCGAGATATTTCTTGAGCCGATAGTTTATCAGCGTTTCCATGACCTTAGAAAGAAGGGACGTAAGTGCAATCGGACGATAATTAGAGGAAGAAGAAGATTCGCCTTTTTTTGGGATTGGCTGGACAAATGCTGTTTGGAAGGATTTGAAACGGTATTTCTGAACCTGAGTTAGTGATAAGATTTAGATAAGATTAGATTAAAAAAAAAAATAAATAAATAGATTGGCGAGACAGCTCTTGAAGAGCCTAGGCCTTGGCTCACTCTCATCAACAATTCTCCGGGTGCGTGTGAAGAATTGAGGGGACCTAGTTGAGAAGACTTTTTTCATGACAGATTGATACTCTTGGAAGTTTTGTCAGTTCTTCGCAAGAGGTAGTGCCCGTGAAAGATAAAATAAAAACTATGGACACGAGTAGGACTCGAACCCACGATGTTCTGCTTAGCAGCCAACGCATCTAACCACTAAGCTTCGGACACTAAGATAAGATAAGATTAGATTGGATCGTTTTTATTTAACGTTGGTTTCAAATGATTACAAAATTTACAAGAAACAAAAAGCATGGCTTTATTGCCGTCTGTCTAGTTGACAATACATAAATATTATCACATTGAAAATAGATTCTTAGTCAAACGAATTTTAATTATAATACCTAACATTCAAAATAATAAAGTCATCGATTTGAAATATTTAAAAACTTTCATTGCAGTATTGATATAATTTTTTAACTTCCATATTGTTAAGCAAGGATTCCTTCTTAGTTTTTTAAGAATTTGGCATCTTGCCATAAAGTGGAACACATCTTCCCTTTCGTTAAAGTTAAATTTTATGGGTAAATCCTCTCCATGTGGTACGAAATTAAGCTGTAATAGCTCTCCTAGCAACTTCAACATCATTGATATTTCCGCAATGCTGTTTTCATCTCTGAAATAATTATTTTCTTCCAAGATGTGATTTAATTGACTGTAAACTTGTGTGTAAAGAAATCCTGTTGCGTCAATCAAATATTTATCTCGCTGCTTTATGTCTTCGCTGAGGAGCGAGACGTAATAGTAGCAAGTACGCGATTCCCACATCTCGTTCTCGATATCCACAAGGGAATATGGAAATCTCCCGACCAATCAACCGTCAACCAGATTGATCACATTGCGATCGACGCACGACACTTCTCTAGCATGCAAGATGTCCGCACATTCCGAGGTGCCAACATCGACTCGGACCACTACCTTGTTGTAGCCAAGGTACGAATGCGGATATCCCGATCAAGAGGGAATTCGACGTCAAACGGCTCAGATCGCAAGAGATTGCTACATCCTTTTCCAATCGTGTCTCCGAAAATCTCCGAAAATCTTCTCAGAAGTCCTTTGCTGCCAGCACAAAATATAGAGAACCAGTGGCAACACTGCCAAGCAGCCATCAGAGATGCCGCCTCTGAAGTGCTAGGGTTTACACGGCCACCACAACGAAACCCCTGGTTCAATGATGAGTGCCGGCGAGCACATGCAGCTAAACAAGAGGCATACAAAGCGGCGCTGCAAAGAAGGACACGAGCAGCTCGGGAGCTCTACGAGCAGAAAAGGAGAGAGGAGCATAAACTTCTCAGAAAGAAAAAAGGGAGCATGAGAAGCGCGCGATCGAGGAGATATAGGGATGTCACAATATGAACGGTGTTCGAAAGTTTTACAAGAAGGTGAAACAAACCTCAAGGGCTTATACACCCCGAACTGAAGCCTGTAGAGACCATCATGGGAACATCGTAGTGGAACCGCAGTCAGTGCTGAGGATATGGAAAGACCACTTTTCCAAGCTGTATAATGGCGATGACGACCAAAACTCCGTCAGCATACAGAATCATTCATTTTGGGTGCAGAAGGCCAACAATTCCACCCAACCGACATGGACGAAGTGAAGATAGCGATATCTAAACTAAAGTCGAACAAAGCCGCTGGAGCAGACGGGCTAGCCGCCGATCTGTACAAAGCAGCTGGAGATGATTTGGTTAGGAGCATGCACCAGCTCATCTGCAAAATTTGGTCGGAGGAAAGCATGCCCGATGAATGGAACCTCAGCATCGTATGCCCAATCCTCAAAAAAGGAGATCCCCTGAACTGCACCAACTACAGAGGTATAAGTCTCCTTAACATCGCCTATAAGATCTTGTCTGCCGTGCTGTGTGAACGTTTGAAGCCCTTCGTCAACAACCTGGTAGGTCCTTATCAGTGTGGCTTTATACCCGGAAAGTCCACCATCGATCAAATATTCACCCTACGGCAGATCTTGGAGAAGACCCAGGAACTTCAAATCGATACCTACCACCTTTTCATCGATTTCAAGGTGGCGTATGACAGCGTCTATAGAGACCAACTATATAGAGCAATGTCTAGTTTTGGCATCCCAGAAAAACCCATGGGTCTAGCGGTTAACGAGGGCAAGACCAAGTTAATGCTGTCGACAAAAAAAGACTACCAACATCGACGTCGTCTAGCAAACGTCAACATAGACAGATTTAACTTCGAGGTAGTTAAGGACTTTGTCTACCTGGGATCCGCTATCAACTCAGACAACAATACCAGCGCTGAAATCAAACGAAGAATCATTCTTGCCAATCGTTGTTTCTTTGGACTTAGAAGGTAATTGAGTAGTAAGGTCATCTCCCGAGCAACTTAAGTGACACTCTACAAAACCCTCATCATCCCGGTCCTCATGTATGGTGCAGAGACATGGACTATGACAACATCTGATGAAAACGCTTTGAGCTGCTTTGAGAGAAAAATTCTTCTCTATTAATGGAGAATGGAAACAAAGATTCAACCAAGAACTGTACGAGCTGTACAGCTACACTGACCTATAGCCAGAATAGTAAAGGTCCAACGACTTAGATGGTTGGGTCATGTTGAGCGAATGGAAAATAATGCTCCATCTCGTAGAGTCTTCGAATCCAATCCGGAAGGGCGTCGCTGAAGAGGAAGACCATGACTCCGGTGGAGCATACAGGTGGTAGAGGACCTGAACCAACTCGGCGTGCGAATCTGGAGACAGCTACCCAGGCACCGAGCTGGCTGGAGAAGTTCGTTGGGTGAGGCCCTGGTCCGACCTGGACTGTAGCGCCACCGATGGCATGATGGTGTTGTCATGGAGATGTTAAAAATCGACGTTGTTATAGTGCCGACCAAAAAACTTTAAGGGTCGGAATTCATTTTTTTCGCAAATATCTCGCGACCTTTGTAAGCATAAAAATTATTCGTGAAATTATCTTTAATGCTGGCCGTAATAAAGTTGTATACAAAAATACATTTCACTAGGAATTTTTAGGCAGATAAATCCTAAAACTACTGAACTATAATTATTTGACAGTTTGCTTTCGAATGTTAGCTTTGTAGTGCAGTTTGGCACGTAGTGACTAGGTTAGCGAATGCACCCAGTTTGCTTTACAAAATATGCCAATTCAAAAACAAATTTTACATGCCAACGAACATATCCGCTTCCTTAAAACCTGAGGGACATAAAACAGGGAAAGTAATGTGCCTTCTTTTTCTAGACATTAAAAAAATTACAAACAAGTAAAATTGCATGAGGAGAAATAATTAATCAGTTTTCTTCATTTTAATGTTGTGTTATGTACTGCACAATGAGCGTGGTTAAACCATGCTAGGCTCTCTCAAACAGTTTTGTTATATTCAGAAAAATAATTTTACTTTCCTACTAAACGAAGCATTACCTAATTAATTCCTCTATTTTTTGGTGCAATAGAAAATAAATCAGTTACGATTGACTTAATGCCGAAATGTTAATCAATCTTAGAATGCTCAAGGCCAAAAGAGTTGAAGTAGGTTGATTTAAATGACAGTGGGGACATTGAACTTTGCGATAATATAATTGACGATGTTACATGGAATTAATTACAAATACAAGTCAAGGACAGTCACCCACGACTGTTTTGAAGAATTCAGTGTATGCTAGATAACAATAGCAATTTCATTCCCTTGTGTTTTCATGAAAAATAGAATGTTTAAAAATTAATTAAAAATAGAAAGAAGTGATTCCTCGCCTCAAATTATTTATGTTTGTTTATTAAATACATACAGTGCCTTGCATAAGTATAACCGCACCCGAAAAAATGCATTTAAAAGAAAACCTACAATAGGAGTGACTCCTTACTATTTTTTTTATTGAGTTGCATCACTGATCAAGCAAATTGAGAAGAAAATATAGTACCGTTATTTCCTCTCCTGGTGTTTAAAAATTAAAAACAGATTTTAATGTATTGCAAAAATATAACCGAATTAATTGTTTTTTCTTTTTTTTTTTTATTTAAGTTCCATTTTAACAAAAAATTAATATGCATTTTTGTTACCTCTATATTCCAGCAATCTTAGAATTCTTTTTGGCATACTATTAACTAGATTTTTCAATATGGAGTCGTCTAAAGCGTTCCATTTTGTCAAAACTGCCTCTCGCAGCTCAGCAACACTAGCAAAATGCTTATTATGGGCATACATTTTGCGAGTTAAAATTCCCCAAAGATTTTCGATGGGGTTATACTGGAGAATGTGACGGCCACTCCATCAATCCAAACTTTGACGACTTACTTGAATTGGGGCATTATCTTGCTGGAAGGCAATAAGGTACCAAATTCTCCTCAGGGACCGAAGTGTAGTCACTTACGGATTTCCAATCCCAATTTATGTTTTGGCGGGCAAATTCCAATCTTTTTTGTTTGTAGGCTGCTGTTAAATTTGGAGCTGACACCATTTTGCCCCGAAGAATCACTCCACTGCTTTTTAAAGCACGAGAAACGGTTGAAACCGAAACTCCTAAACCCATCCGCTCTAAATGACCGAGCCATCTGAGGCTCTGAACCTTGAACCTACTGGCTAGGTCCATGTCGTTGTACAACCCGTTAAGTTCGCTGTTATATCTTCTTCGCCATTCCCTTTCAATGCACACGGGGCCAAAGATGACCCGAAGAACTTTCCACTCGAAACAGCCTTAGGCACTTTCATCCGATTTTGTCCCGGTCTATGCTTCTGCACCATACAGCAGGACTGGGATGATGAGTGTGTTGTACAATTATACCTTAGTTGCTCGGGAGAGGGCTTTTCCACTCAATTGCTTTCTTAGCCCAAAGAAACAGCGATTACCAAGAGTCCGATCTCGGCGCTGGAGTTATTGCCCGTGTTTTTAGCGGATCCTAGGTAGACAAACTCCTCTACTACTCTGCCCGAGCCGTCGGCGTCGGTGTTGGGTTTCCTTCCTCGAAGACAGCATAGACTTCGTTTTTACCTCATTTACCGCTAAACCCATTTTTGGGCTGCTGTCTCAATTCTCACAAAGGCGCCCTTGACATCATGCTGCGTTCTTCCCATTATCTTAATGTCATCGGCGTACGCGAGAAGTTGAACAGATTTTTGGAAGATAGTGCCTCTGGTGTTGACGTTGGAGTTCTGCACTATCTTCTCAAGAACGATGTTAAAGAAATCGCACGACAGTGCATCGCCTTGTCTGAATCCTTTTTTGACGTCGAAAGATTCCGTAAGCTCGTTGCCAACCTTTATGGAGCAGCGTGAGTTCTCCATCGTCATTTTGCACAAGCGAACGAGCTTGGCAGGGACGCCAAAACTAGACATAGCTTTGTACAGTTCGTCTCTGTAGTTGCTGTCATACGCGGCCTTAAAATCGGTGGTGGGTATCGATTTGGAGTTCATAGGTCTTTTCCAGGATCTGCCGCAACGTGAAAATTTGGTCGATGGTTGACTTTCCTGGCCTGAAGCCACATTGATAAGGACCAATCAGATTGTTGACGAAAGGCTTCAGACGTTCACATATTACGGCAGAAAGGATCTTGTGGGCGATGTTTAGTAGACTTATTCCTCTATAGTTGGCGCAGTTTAGAGGATCTCCCTTTTTCAGGATCGGGCAAACAATGCTGAGGTTCCATTCATCGGGCATGCATTCCTCTGACCATATCTTACAGATGATTTGGTGCATGCTCCTATCTAGCTCGTCGCCTGCTGCTTTGAACAACTCAGCAGCTAGTCCATCTTCTCCAGCGGCTTTGTTGGATTTCAGCCGTGATATTGCGGTTTTCACTTCTTCTAGGTCGGGTTGACGGAATTGTTGGCTATCATCGTATCCGATGAAAGGCTCCTGTCTGACAGCGGTATTTTGTTTCTTCGTCGCCGTTATACAATCTACAGAAGTGGTCTTTCCAAATCCCCAGCATTGACTGGGATTCTACTATGATGTTCCCTTGTTTATCTCTGCAGGCATCAGTTCTTGCTCGATGACCTTGAGCTAGCTGTTTAACCTTTCGGTAAAACCTCCGAACTTCATTCCTGCTGTTGGCTCTCTCAACATCCTCGATGCTCTCTCTTTTTCCTCCTGAGAAGCCGGCGTTCCTCTCTCCTCTTTTGCTCGTAGAGCTCACGAGCAGCTCTTGTCCTTCTATGCAGCGCCGCTTTGTATGCCTCCTGCTTGGCTGCATGGGCCTGCCTGCATTCTTCATCAAACCAGGGGTTTCGTTTTGGTGGCTGTGTGAAACCCAGCACATTAGAGGCGGCATCTCTTACTGCTCTCTGGCAATGTTGCCACTGGTCTTCGATACTTGATGTTGGCGGCATAGGACTCCTTAAGAGGTTACTTGACACTCAAGATTGTGCCTTTTTCAATTTCGCTTATGCGTACCGCGTGGCATTGTTGTTTTTTATTTGAAAGCACTTGACTGAATGCAGCGTCAAAGAGATTTGCATTGTGCGGTTATATTTTTGCAATACATCAAAATCTGTTTTTAATTTTTGAACACCAGGAGAGGAAATAACGGTACTTTATTTTCTTCTCAATTTGCTTGATCAGTGATGCAACTCAATAAAAAAATAGTTAGGAGTCACTCCTATTGTAGGTTTTCTTTTAAATGCATTTTTTCGGCTGCGGGTACACTTATGCAAGGCACTGTATATCCTTCAAATAAAAGTGTTTTTTTTTTGTCAAAATTCAGTTTTCGGTAGTGGAAAGTTGAGCCGTTTCGTTTACACTCAGTGTACGGAACCCTAATACATATTCGGAATTATACTTATTTACATCATCACTGTAATTTTTTTGTATTTTCTGTAATCTACACGTTTTAACTACATTTTGAATTTATTTTGGAAATGCCTGGTCAAGCCCTTTCGGAGATGAGGAGGGGGTGAAATTGAGTGTTTTTTATAGTCCTTTTTTGTTGTTTTTTTTTTAATAACTTCAAAACCATTTACCATCGTTATTTACATAATAACTGCAATTTTTTGTTGTTCTGTAATCTTTACATATGGAACTATTTTTTTCGATTTTTTTTTGGAAATTCCAGGCCCACCATTTTTGGTGATGAGCAGGGGGTAAAGTTTAGTTTTCTTTGCGTTTTCGGCCTGCTTTGTTGTTTTCTTAAATAATTTCAAAACTATTTGTCTTGAAAATACAAAAAAATATGTTTGTCATCGCAGGCAATTAATGAATTATTGTACTTAATTTGAAGTCAATAGGGTTACCACCTGTTCACAACAATGGTTTTAAAATTTAATGAAATTGGAAATTAGTATTGAAAAATGTTGCATGTTACATAAATAACTGTGACTTCTTATAATTTTTCCGGTAATGTTCATGTTCTAGACCTATATCTCAAATTTTTTAAAGAATTTTAGGTTCAGTTGTTTCGGTGATTACGGGTGGGAATGGCTTGTTTTTGACATTTTTGCCTATTTTTCCATATTTTCTTATATAACTACAAAACTATTTCTCTTAAAAATATAAAAAATATGATTGTATTTCTACTTAAGACGTTGATATATTGAGCAACTTTTAACGCAATCGGTATAACAGTTTTGTTAGAAATAAATTGTAAAGTTGAGTCAAAAATTAAAAAGTTTCTCCAAATTTTGAGTCATATCTGTGTTATATGTAACAGTACAGACTTCTTATTTGCTTTTCTGTAATCTACAGGTTGAGACCCATTCTCAGTATCTTTTTCATAATTTTAGGCCCAGTAGTTTCGGTGATCAGGGGGGGGGGGAATGGTAACTTTTGTATTTTTTGATCTTTTCTCTTTAATAACTTCGAAACTATTTCATTTTAAAAACATAAAAACAACATTTTTAGATTACTACTGAGTGCTCAAATATATGTGTACCAAATTTCATTGCAATCGGCCTAGCAGATTTGAAGAAATCGCTTGTGAAAGACGAATGAACAGAAAACGAAGTGATGTTATAAGGGTTTCGTTTTCGTGTCGCGGAAGTTAAAAAAAAAAACAAAAAAACGTAGGCGCCGACTTAGAGAAAATTGAAACTTTTTGTTTTTGCCCAAAGAAAAATTGTATAGTGGCTACCGTAAATTTTGACCTCTAACCAAAAAAAAATAAAAAATAAATAAAACGAGCCCACAACAAAGGAGTGTTCCCACTAAGGCACACAAATGAGTTTGTCTACCTAGGCTCCGCTAAAAACACGGGCAACAACACCAGCGCCGAGATCAGACGAGAAGCGAAACCACCATTTTGCAAACCCGGAATTTTATTTCCTAAAAAAAATATTAAGCAACTTTTTTCTCTAAACCTTACCGTATAGGAGCTACAGCTGATTTTTTGGTTTTAGTGTCTTATTTTCTTTAACTGGCCATATTTTTAATAACAAAAGGAAAGGAACTATTTCCTATTTATATTGTTTTCACACAATGCATTTCTTCAATGTTTTGTGAGGTAAATGGCGGTCAACGTTATAAGGTTCCGGGTTTGCAAAATGGTGGTTTCGCTTCTCATTTGGTAGCTTTTTAATTTTTGGATCCAAACCTTTCCTCATAACGTCTTCCCAGGAAAAAACTAAGTTTTTTGTATAGGTTCACTAAAAAGGCAACATTTTTATGACGCCGACTGACGGTCTTTCCACCATTAAACGAGCAACTGACGGTCACTTTTATTACTTAAATAGAATAAATATTCGACTGTTTGAATTTCATGCTTGGGCAAATGACTTTGTAAAAATTTTTTTTTGGCATGTTCATGGGCCCGACTGACGGTCAATCCACCACTGTTCAAGTGGCTGACGGTCGTTTTTGTGTTTGTATTGATCCAAATAACCGTCACACTAATTTTAGGCCTTGAGCAAATTACTTTTTTTTTGGAATTTTTTTGCCACTTTGACGAGCTGCCATTTCTGATTCCACCACTAGCTAGGCGACTGACGCTCACTTTTGTCAAAGATGGGTCGAAAACAACAATATGTATTAATTTCAGCCTTGAGCAAATTCCTAAAAAAAATTCACGCTGCCTCCCATACTATTATCAAAAACTGTTCACTTTGAAAAAAAAAACGTTTTTTGACGATTTTGGTGTTGTTAAGTCCTTACCATTAGTAAGGTACAAAATTGATGCTCCAAGTGCCCTAGAAACAGTTTTTGTCTACACATTTACACATTAATCATTTCGATAGGACAACCGATCGCTTCGCAATACTATTTGACAAAACGCAGTTTTGGTCCGGAACACTGTTAAATCAAAAAATCAATTTATTTGAATTGAAAAAAACTTCACTTTGACCTCAATACAGTGATAACACAGTGAGCAAACATTTCTTAAATGTTTACATTTTTGTATTTGAAATGATAAATAAAAGAACTGATATCTTACAAATTGAGTGTCAATAGCCTAAAAGAAAAGTAAGCTATGAGTTGAAAAGAACATTTCTTGAACTAGTCATTTGGATTGAACGTTAAGAAAAATAGAGAGGTGTTTAAATTTGAAAGGGAAATATGCTTGGGATATTTTGATTTCCCTGAAAACTATATTTTTCTGCAAGTATGCTATCACTGTTTGTTTTATTCGAACTGCTAGTCCTGATTTGAAGTGAAATTATCACAGGAGCTTTTAAAATTTCGGGCGAACATAAATATTTTAGGAGAATGATTTTCCGGGTAAAACTCACAGTAAAGCTAATTGTCCTACGAACTCTTAGGAAACACAAACTGCCTCTCAGAATTAAGAGAAAAAAAAAAATTAAAAACGAAATCCTTGGAGAAAGTCTCTGATTAAAATTCCATTACCAAACTAAATCATAGTACCTACAGCAGAACTGCCGATTCAAATTGAAGCTGTTTAATCGAAACAAATGTGAACATGAATTTTCTGTGTGTCATTGCCACCTCGAATGTCTGAGTTCAAAGTTGTGCTAACTTAGGAGTCACCTTCAATCACCAAACACTGAAACCTCACTTTTATATAACCCAGAACGTGTTTTGCTTGGAAATGACAAGTACTCTTGGAATTTAATCTCCTTAATGGAATCTCATTGTATACGACTTATCGTTAGCTTAACTTAAACATCCATCTTAGTGTGCGAAAATTCATTGTTACAAAAATAAAACATCTTCAAAAACATCATTTGCCATTCAATTGATCTTAAATAAATAAAAAAATGTGACAAGTTTTCCCAATGTTTTATTCTCAATAGGTAAACAATTTGTTAATTCAAGTTCAAGCCTTGACGAAAGCTTTCAGCTGATTTAAATTCATCATGGAATGTGAATTTGTTCTTATAAAATCCCATATCAAATGTTTGTGTTACTTAAACTTAACTAACCTATTCAGATAGCTATAATTTGCTTATTTGTTATTTTGTATGCAATAAATTAAATTCAATGTTTAGCAACACAAAAATTATCATGCGACTAGCAAGTTTTGAAAAAAAGGTTTTCAAAGAAACAAAATAGCTTATGAAATAATGTTTTGCTCCAAAACAACATATAGTTATCATATATGTAGATAGATATACCTATATAGATTTCTGAATGTACTATTACAAGCCAGTTGTTATTTACATGAATTTACAACTTGAACTTTTGAACATCGATTTTTCATTGATTGATAAAATTTGATTCGAACCACCATCATCTTATCGAATTAAAGTTAAGTTGTTAATATTAACAAATTTTAATAGACTGGGAGCCGGTGACAGTAAAACTGCACTTAAAGCGATTTCAAAATTTCGCATATGGATTAATACTACTCAGTGGTGTAGCTAGCTTGGCAAGGGCCCGTGTGCCAAGTTCGAACGAGGGCCTTAAACTATTTATTTTTTTAATTCATTAAAGGCACGTAAATGAGACATATAGCTACACACTTCTATGAAGAAAAATATGCCATTTGGCATAGCAGCGTTTATTTGTTGTTATAAAATATATGTATGTTAGGTAAAAGTGGCTGCAGAAACAGGATCCACACAAAAGAAAAGGCCAATTGTAATACCACGTGAATCTAGAGAATTAATTTTTACGAACCATTTTAAACTTTTAAAGAGAAGAAGATATTTGAATATCCTAGTTAGCTAGTTCATTGGGATTATCATAAAAGTATTCTCCCAGATGAAGTTTGCGTATCAGTAAAAGAGCTGGGCATGTACAGAGAAGGTGAGAGATTGTTTCCTCTTCTTCTTCTGTCATTTGAGGCAACACCAAGTCGTATTGCGTGTCTGTCTAAAAGACAGTGTCCCGTGAGGACACCTATTAGGGAGCTCATATGAAATCTGCTTTGAGATAACAAGTCCTTAGAGCGCTTTAGGTCAAGTGACAGCCATATGAGCTTTGTGGCTGCGCACGTAGGTAGACCGTACCACCTAGACCTTGTTATCGTGAAGACTGTTTCTTTTAGCAAAAGTTGCATGTAGCTATTGGTATACCTATCTTTTCCCTTTCAGGTTAGATAGGTATGACGGTTCCATTTTTAGCGAGTTCGTCGACTCTAGAGTAAGAGTAAGTAAGGCTCTTGAGTAAGATGACAATGGAAAACTAACGCAGTTTCATCATTGTCGGAAAAAATCTAACGGACGCATTTGATGTCAAAAAAGATTTTAGACAAGACAACATCATTTTTTAAAAGATTGTGCAAAGCTCCAAAAAGATGGGTCTAGCGAGGACAAGACCAAGTTAATGTTGACTACAAGAAAGGACAACCAACATCGACGTCTTGGAGCAAATGTTAACATAGACAGATTTAACTTCGAGGTAGTTAAGAACTTTGTCTACCTAGGATCCGCTTATAACTCAGACAACAACACCAGCGCTGAAATCAAACGATTCCTTGGACTTAGAAGTCAATTGAGTAGTAATGTCCTCACTCAACCAACTAAAGTGGCGCTGTACAAAACCCTACTCATCCCGGTCCTAATGTATGGTGCAGAGATATGGACCATGATAACATCTAATGAAAACGCTTTGGGTGTGATTTTTGTCCATTCTGCATTAATTGAGAATGGAGACGAAGATTCAAAAAAGAACTGTACGAACTGTTCAGCGACACTAACCTAGCCAGAAAAGTTAGAGTCCAACGACTTAGGTAGTTGGGACATGTAGAGCGAATGGAAAACAATGCTCCGGCTCGTAGAGTCTTTAAATCCAATCCGGCAGGATGTCGCAGAAGATGAAGACCGCGAATCAGGTGGAGCACACAGGTGGACGAGGACCTGAACCAACTTGGCGTGTGAAACTGGAGATAGGGATAGGGATCGAGCTGGCTGGAGACGTTTGTTAGATGAGGCACTGGTCCGACCTGGACTGCAGCGCGACCATAAGTAAGTAAGTATTCTTGTATTCAATGCAATAAAACTGTTGAAATAACGAATATTATTTGCATTCCTGCAAACTAATCTGGTATCTAACAAATTTATTTCCATGAAAGTGCAAAATAGTCATGATTTTTAGAAATATAAAAATTATTAAAAAACATTTCTCGCAGGGTAAACCCTAGCACACCAGGCCCATATTGTACCTGTTGTTGCTTTTCTTACAACCAAAGAATTGATCCGTGACGTTAAAATGGCAATTTTTTTCCAGTAAACGAATTTCTTTCACAGAGAAATTGAATTTATTTCTCGAAGGATTGATTTCTTTTGAATCTTTTTTTGGGAACGGAGACATTCAAAAAAGGGATTGATTCGTTTTTGCACATTTCTTACACGCCAAAAAACATTGATTTTTACTAGCAATTGTTCTTGGTTGTAAGAAAAGCCACATATGGTTAAAAGGTATTGTTCCATATGCGAAACATTGAAATCCATGTAAGTGCAGTTTTACTATTACCGCCGGCTCCCGAGCTATTAGATGTCGAGTTGAATCTCAAAGTGAATAGAGCGGCTGATGAGTTGACCGTCATTTTGCTTGCAAAATTAAAGGCGATGCAACTTTTATTTAGTTTATTTTTTGTACAATTATGTATGCGTGCCGGAGTGCTGAATTGACCTCACCAAAAGTGAGTAAGTGAATGATGATGTGAAACAATTTTATGCGTGGTCAAAGGTTTGAAATAATTTTAATTAGTTATTTTTTTGTTGAGTTAAGCATCCGGCTGAAAACAATGATTATAACCTGTGTACATTGTACATAGTAAAGTATTTGCGCTAAGCGCTAAGGCTAAGACAAATCACTGGAGTTTGGAGAGTTATAATTTTTTCGGATTTTGTGTAAATTATTTCGATAGCTTTGTTTGTGTAAGTATGAGTAATTACAGAGAAGGTTGTTCGAAGAAGACTTAAGACAGACACATCTTAGAAATAAATAATTATTATAAAACTATGCTTTTTCTGCAATGTCAAAAGTTCAATTACTATATATATTACTAATTACTATATACATTATTTTACATTATGTATATTATTATTAACAGCAATTTGCTGTACATATTAAAAAAAAAAAGAACTAGAGATTTAGTGTGGGAATAAATACTACATGAATATTAATTCTTTTGGTGCAATATTAGGTTAGGTTAGGTTAGGTTAGGTTATATGGGCTGACAGTTGATGTTGTTACCGTCACACTTAGATCAATGCAGATCCCTTGTGATACCCTGAAGTGTTGTAACTTCTGAAAAAGTGATTTAACCTATGAATTCTATGGTTGGTCGAGCCATTTGGTGGACCTGACAAAGTTCAGTAGGCGATTGACTGGGAGTTCAGATAGTTCTTCTAGTTCATTAAAGAAATAGTTGCCTAAAAATTTTAATATAGTACGGCAGAGTGCTGGACAGTGGCATAGGAAGTGAGCTGTGTTTTCGTGTTCTTCCCCATCGCCACAGCCTCTGCATATGTCGTCTGTACTAAGCCCCATCTTCTTTTTGTGGTAGCCAAGTAGGTTATGTCCCCTTAACACACTTATTAAGGATCTTATGGACGGTTTTTTGAAAAGTAAAATCTTATCGGATCTTTTCTTGTCATAATGAATGATATTATTTCTAATGTTTCTTTTTGATACGCATTGAGGGATTCTGATGTTATGGTCTATGAGAGAGGGATCAAGTACCGAGCCTTATCTTGCAAGCTCATCCGCTTTTTCATTTCCTGGCGCACCACAGTGACCGGGAACCCAGCAGAGTCTTACGTTGTGCTGCATACCAAGAACCCTTAGCTCTTCGCGACAGCAAGAAACAAGCTTTGACTTGATTGCAGATATCGCTTTTATTGCTGCTTGGCTATCAATGAAAAAGGTGATATCAGCGTGTGGTATCGCCATCATGGATATTTGGTTAGCAGCGTTTTTCACTGACAAGATCTCGGCTTGGAGGACACTGCTATGGTGGGGGAGTCTGAATGAACTGGCAAGGCTATGATTTTCTGAGTAGAAACCTGCCCCTACTCCAGTTATCATTTTCAAGCCATCGGTAAAGATGGTAAAGTTCGATTCATTAGTGTAGGGTACACTGATTTCCCAATCTTCCCTATTAGGGAAGCTGGTAGTAAAGTTTTTATTGAAGTCTAGATAAGGGGTCATGTAATCAGAACAAACGTTATAACCAACTTATTTTGTAAGGATCGTAGTATGGTCATGTTGACAAGATCTCCAAATATTGGTCTGACTAAGTCGAAGAGCGCTGTTTGCTGCTGATTCTTGTGCAAATAAGTCTATAGGGGTGAGATTTAGGATCACTTCGAGACCCGCAGTTGGGGTAGTCCTCATCGCCCCTGTAGTGCTAATGTATGCCATTCTTTGTACTTTGGTAAGGGTTTTTAAGTTCGTGGATTTCTCCACAGCATGCCACTAAACCAAACTACCATATGTTAGAATGGGTCTTACTATGGCTGTATACATCCACAGGATTATCTTGGGATTTGCTCCCCAATTTCTTCCTAGAATCCTATTACACGAGTAGAGTGCAATCATGGCTTTCTTGTATCTTTCTTGTATGTTTGGACCCCAGTTGAGTTTCTTATCTAAGATAACTAGAAGATATCTCGCTTTTTCTGAGAGTTTAAGTGGGGTATTGTCGATTTTTGGCATCTCGATAGAATGATTTTCCTTCTATTGGTGAAAAGTCAAAAGTACCAGTTCTGTTTTCAGACAGTTTACTTTAAGACCGCATTTCTTAGTCCAGTTATTGCCCGTAGTTAATGCGTTTTATAATTGTTCGCTTACAGTGCTTGGGTATTTCATTCAAGTCCAGAGAAGGGGTGAAAGTATTCCACCCTGTGGGGTTACTCTAGATGTGTACATTTTTATGTGAGAGTTACCTAATTTACAACGGATTTGTCTGTTTTTCAACATACACGTGATCCATCTTATAAGTGGGGGTTCTATTTTAAGATTAGTGAGTACTTTTTCTATCTCACTGTTGTGAACATTGTTGAATGCTCCTTCGATATCAAGAAAAGATGCAAGGGTGTATTCTTTTACCGCAAGCGACTTATCTATTGTTCTAACTGCACAATGTAGGGCTGTTTCTACACCTTTGCCTTTTGTATAGGCGTGTTGAAACGGTGATATGGTTTCCGGCTTTAGGTAGCTACGGATATGCATATCAATTAGTCTCTCAAGTGTTTTGAGTGCAAAAGAGGTTAGACTGATCGGTCTGAAATCTTTTGGTTCTATATGACTGGGCTTGCCAGCTTTTGGTATAAAGACAACTTTGACTTCACGCCACTTCTTCGGAACATATCCTAACCTTAGGCAGTTTTGGAAAATGTTCATGAGATGTGGAGTAATGATATCGCTGCTTTTTTTTGCAGCATCAAGGAGAAGATGGCGTCTAAGCTTGGAGATTTATAAGGAGAGAAGAAGTTAATAGTCCAAATTAACTTTTCTTCTATTATAATTTCCTCAGGGATTTCAAATGCCGAGTATATGATGTTTGTTGACTCGTTATCTAGGTCTGGGTTACATCCTGGGAAGTGTGTATGAACCAGGAGTTTTAGACTTTCTTGACAGGATTCTGTCCATTTGTTATCAGGTCCTTTTAAGGAGGTTATGGGTGTATTAGCTTTAGAGAGGATCTTCCTTAGCCTAGCTGAATGGTTTGTACATTCAATGCTACTGCAGAAGTTTCTCCATGATCTATGTTTCGCCCTTTGAGTTTCTGATTTAAATTTTCTTTCACTGGTTTTGTAACCTTACCAATCACTTTCTTTTCCGGTGCACCAGGGCGGTTTATTATTTTTCTTCGCCGTTGTGATGAGAGGACAGCTTTTGTCAAAGGCATTTTGTAGAATTCCCGTGAATTCTGCAGTAAGTTCATCTAAACTATCTATGCTACGATTTTTATCAGTACTAAGCTAACCTATATTCTTAATAACTTCACTGTTGAAGACATACCAATCGGTACGTATGTTGTTTCTGAATGACTTGTATGCCCGATTAATATCAGGGATACACAATTCAATTAGACGATGATCTGCGAAGGAAGGTGCAATATTAACTTCCCAGAGGAAGTTATTGTAATGGACCGTCTCCATGTTTCGATTTCACTATAATTCGAATCCGACCTTTTTTAATGATGTATGTGTATGTACAGGGTGTTACAAAATTCAACGATAAGCCGAAACCAGGGGGAGGCTATTCATGACTGCATGAAAAAAATATTTTCAAATCAAACCAGATTTTGTTTCAAATTACAACAAAAAATCACTTAACTTTATAGAAAAACTATATTTTCTGATTCACTTTCTTATGAACTTAGTACGCTCTGTTTATGCGTTAATTTCCAGTGTGTTTTTGAATTTGTGCACTAATTTTTGAAAAATCTTTGAGCTTTCATCATTTTTACCATGCCATTGCCGTATGCTCCTTCAGAATACGCAAATATGCACATAGTGTACGGAGAATACCAGTGCAATGCTTAAACGATTGTACCGAGAAAGGTACCCAAATGCTGGAAGATACCCTGATTATCGGGATTTTATAAATGCGCATCAAGCGATTTCGAAAGTGCATTTACCCTTGGAAAGAACTGTTTGAAGACCAAGTGCAGATGGTATTGAAAAAAAGTAATCACAGAAAATGAAAACGATTCAACAAAATCCAATAAAATGCAGTTCGAACATTTACTGTTAAAAAAATAAATAAAATATGTTTGTAGTTCTAATTAGCGTTTATGCATTCTTTCTTCTTTAAAATGTTTGGGTTTTAATTGTATGAACATTTTGACGATTTAAAAATCATGCTTCATTCTGATGTCTCATAGGGAAGTGATTTATCTGCATAGAAAACAAATTTTGAAAATCGGTTCTTGTTTTCAAAAAGTATGCATTACTCTTTTTTCTGGCAAGTTTGGCCAATGTGTTAAATCATTCTAGAATCTTGATAAGCTGCGTCAATTTTTTTAAAAAGACATCATGGTAGTGTCCATACATTTTTTTATGACCACGATGACAGCTTTCACAAGAAAATTAGCAAATTGGTGATTGTCACTTGTGACTATCACCTTACGTAGACAAAATTTGTGATTTGTGATTATCACCGATCACAAATCACCTTACATGATTCCACACCTGGACAAAATGGAGTTATACCTAACCTATACAGTTGAATTTGAAAACAAAAGCATTACCGACACGTGACGAATAGAGTTCTTTCTTTTGTTGTATCACTCGATTTGTTTCGGAAATATTTGAGTTTATGCAGCGCAGCCGAAACTACTACCAAGGGAGTATTTGTACTTCCTTTGCGTCCAGTGTACTCCTGTGCTCCGCTATACTCGAAAATACTCCCCATGGAAACTTAAAGGAACATGATAATTATATGAAGTACCGGGCTTACATATATTTTCTTGTCATTATTTAAGCGAATGCAACTAGTCTAGTTGTGTTAAATCGCAGGAACGGGGCAGGCATAAACTCGCCCATGTCTTGAAATAACTAACTTATCAAACCTACTCTTCAATAAAGCGATTATGAAGTGTGCTTTGTGGCCCAAGTCCATATATTCAAATGCGAACCAAAAATATTGGTAATCATGGTGCAATAACGCTGGCCATTCAGAACGCCATGGAACTGACTGATTTGGATAATTTGCTACAGAAGCCTGAACGGCAGCGATTCGACACATCGACCAAACCACTATCTCACTGATATGGTAACATCACACAACGAATATGTTGACTCAAATTTTTGCACTCGACTTGTTATTGCTTGGGTGTAAGCTGATAGTTGATAGGTGACACTCTTTTTCTTTTCTTTTTCCCTGAATTTTACTGTTAACTATCAAAAATCAGCCTACAGGATTCAACCCCCGGTCTTCTAGAGCGAGAATTACGACAAAAAAATTTAAGTTAACGCTCTTAGACCCATTTGCTCGTTCGGAACATAAATTTATGATCTACATAAAGTTTATATTTAGTACAGAGATATTATGTAGAACTTATCGAATTCCGGAACTTCCTACATAAAAATGAAAAATTTAAGTTGAACATAGATTTATGTTCTGAATGAGCAAACGGGTCTTAAATTTGACTTCGAATTTCGACCGAAAGCAGACGTTGCTCGTTGGTGAACTTTACCATGATGAAAATTTTTAAATTTTATAAATACAAATTTTTAAATCTTTTCTACTAGAAAATTAAAGTGTTGCGGTTAAAAAAAAAAATGATTGTGTACTTTAATCGCTATTTAATCCTCTGTAAAAATTTGAAACGGCATCCCTGAGCTTATGGCAGAAACGTTAATACAAGCTAACCGATGAAAACAAAAAATAATTATAATAAATAACAAGGTAGCACCGTAGCACGACAGCTCCGAAGGCCCAATGCCAAGGTGGCTTACACTCAAAAATTATTTGAGTGCGTATATGAAATTGAGGGGAGATGCAATTTTATGCCGATTCAAAACGGTTGACTTGATAAACACTTTGCCGCGATAAACGATAAACGATACTTTTGGAATCCCTGTCAGAACTTTGCAAGAGGTACCAGTAACATTCGACCCAACACACGCCTTCTGTATGTATTTATTACTGGTCAACACACGGACCAATATGCCACAAGCCACAGGCACTCAAGTTTAAGTTCCGCTGTGCTCTCAAATTATTAACTTAATTTATGAACGGAACTTTTAGTTGAATTAACATTATTTTTATTTAAATAATAAACTCATAAACCTCACATATTTTTTTGGTTCATGCCATTCATTATCCCTACAGCACAGATGAGTTTAAAAGGGAGATGGGAAACCAAGATGTCCAAATGACAATGCCTACAAGCTACGGTTCAAGTTTACTGCAAGAGTATGCATATTTTTATCAATACTATCTCAGTAAACTTGAGCTTGTGGTATCATTTTTGTTGCTGTTTGTTCTGATTAATTCTCATACACGATGTAACGGTAAAATAAAATTTGCGGTATCCGGAGGGTAAAACGTAAGACAGTTTCCGATCTCCTTTTGTCTCTGTCCTACGGTAACGACCGGCTGCATATCCAAAAATCCTAAAACCCATTCAATGAATTTGAATAATTTAATTTGGATAGGTACTTCCAAGTCACAAACGTATACTTATAAAGTGTCATTAAAATTTTAAAGTACCCTTATTTGTTTCATTGTTATGTTTGTGGACAAGACTAGGTGGCGAAGAAATGAAGAATTCAGATCACGTACCAAAATCTATGGCGGAAGGAATACCTATTTGGTAATTTTGAGTTTGCAAAGTTGTGCAAGACGACAGGAGATAAAAAATTAAATATAGTTGATTCACCATCACCATATCTTATTAGTTTATAGTTTGTTGCACAATTTAACGAGATTTAATATAACCCTACTTTACTTCTGAAATATAATGGAAAAGCGAAGGAAAAGCTACAAGAAAAACCTGCTTAATTGTGGTTATCCAAGATTTGAGAGAAAAGGAGGCTGCGAAGCACAGGGAAGCGCTTATCTCAAACATGCTTTACAAGGGATACATTACAAATGCTTAAAATATTAACAATTAAATAATTACAATATTTCACACAGCCACCAAAACGAAACCCCAGGCAGGCCCATGCAGCCAAGCAGGAGGCAAACAAAGCGGCGCTGCATAGAAGGACAAGAGCTGCTCGTGAGCTCTACGAGTGAAAGAGGAGAGAGGAACGCCGGCTTCTCAAAAGAAAAAATGTGCACGACTGGGTCGTACGCACTTACTCCTGCATGCTAAAACTAAATATTGTCGGAGCTGTTTTTTTTTTAAATTAATTTTTTATGTATAAAATTTTTCAAAAATGGCATAAATTTAATTTGGGTATGCAGTTTTTAAGACCATCTAAGTATACATATCGTACTTCAATTTCGATCTTTGAAATTGATCCGTTTTCGAGATACAGAATTTTGATAAAAAAAAATTTAAAATATTTTTTAAGTATCAAAAATATACAAAATATTATTTGAACAATATATACGTACTTTAGAAAAAAACATACGCTGATCGGACCTTCATTTTTCGAGAAAATCTAATAACAAACAAACGGTTCTATGGGAGGTACCGTTTCCGAGTAATACAAAAAATTTTGCTTTACATAAAATACATAAATGTTCAAAAAAATTAAACTCGAGGAATTTTAAAAAAATCGTAGGAGCCGTTTTGGAGAAAATTGAAAGTTTTGGTTTTTGGCCAGAAAAATCGTATGGGGGCTAGTGGCTACCCTAAATTTTGATCTTAAAACAAAAATAAAAAAAATTGGGATATGAATTTTTGCTCAAACCTCGTATTTTCAAATTTGAAGTCAAGCGGACCAGTAGTTAAGGCTGTAGATGCCTGTAAACTTCCCGACAGACAGACAGACATCGTAATGTCATATCTCATCATCTCAAAATTTTTTTTTTTACGAATTCAATACTTGCCATATACTCTATATGTCGCAAGTAAAAACAGAGATCATGAGAAGCGTCAGATCGAGGATGTTGAGAGAGCCAACAGCAGGAATGAAGTTCGGAGGTTTTATCGAAAGGTTAAACAACTGGCTCAAAGTCATCGAGCAAGAACCGATGTCTGCAGAGATAAACAAGGGAACATCATAGTAGCATCGCAGTCAATGCTGGGGATTGGGAAAGACAACTTCTGTAGATTGTATAACGGCGACGACGAACAATTCCGTGAACCCGACCTAGAAGATGTGAAAACCACAATATCACGGCTGAAATCCAACAAAGCCGCTGGATCATATGGACTAGCTGCTGAGTTGTTCAAAGCAGCTGGCGACGAGCTAGATAAGAGCATGCACCAAATCATCTGTAAGATATGGTCAGAGGAATGCATGCCCGATGAATCTAACCTCAGCATTGTTTGCCCGATCCTGAAAAAAGGAGATCCTCTAAACTGCTCCAACTATAGAGGAATGAAAAATAGAGTGGCGCGACAGCTCTTGAAGAGCCAAGGCCTAAGTGGCTTACTCTCATCAACAATTCTCTAGGTGCGTGTGAAGAATTGAGGGGACCTACAATTTAACGCCGATTCCGAACGGCAAAGTTGAGAAGCACTTTTTCATGACAGATGATACTCTTGGAAGTTTTGTCAGTTCTTCGCAAGAGGCAGTGTCCGTGAAAGATAAAATAAAAACTTTGGGCCCGAGTAGGATTCGAACCCACGACGTTCTGCTTAGCAGCCAACACACCTAACCACTAAGCTACGGACACTACTATAGAAGAATAAGTCTACTAAACATCGCCTACAAGATCATCTCTGCCGTAATATGTGAACGTCTGAAGCCTTTCGTCAACAATCTGAATGGTCCCTTATCAATGCGGCTTCAGGCAAGGAAAGTCAACCATCGACCAAATTTTCACATTGCGGGCACAATTCTAGTAAAAAATTTATGATTCAGAAAAGGCGATGACTGGGTCGAGTGCACTGTCAAGGCGATTTCTTTAACAACGTTCTTGAGAAGATAGTGCAGAAATTCACAACGTCAACACCGGGGCACCTATCTTCCAAAAAACTGTTCAACTTCTCGCGTACGCCGAATGCTATTGATTATAATGGGAAGAACACAGCGTGAATGTAAAAGACGTCTTTGTGAGAATTGAGACAGCAGCCCAAAAATGGGTTTAGCGGTAAATGAGGTAAAAACGAAGTCTATGCTGTCTTCGAGGAAGGAAACCCAACACCGACGCCGACGGCTCGGGCAGAACGTCACAATAGACGCATATAACTTCGAGGTAGTAGAGGAGTTTGTCTACCTAGGATCCGCTATAAACACTGGCAATAACACCAGCGCCGAGATCAGACGATGAATAACTCTTGCTAATCGCTGTTTCTTTGGGCTAAGAAAGCAATTGAGTGGAAAAGCCCTCTCTCGAGCAACTAAGGTAAAACTGTACGATACACTCATCATCCCAGTCCCGCTGTATGGTGCGGAAGCATGGACCTTGACAAAGTCGGATGAAAGTGCCTTAGGCTGTTTCGAGAGGAAAGTTCTTCGGGTCATCTTTGCATTGAAGGGGAATGGCGAAGAAGATATATCAGCGAACTTTACGGGTTGTACAACGACATGGACCTAGCCAGTAGGTTCAAGGTTCAGAGCCTCAGATGGCTCGGTCATTTAGAGCGGATGGACACCAATGCTCCGGCCCGGAAAGCCTTCGACACTATTCCCGAGGTATGTAGGAGGAGAGGAAGACCGCGACTCAGGTGGCGCACTCAAGTGGAAGAGGACCTCAATCAACTTGGAGGGCAAAACTGGAGACGACTAGCTAAGGAGCGATCTAGCTGGCGGTGACTGTTGATTGAGGCCCAAGTCCACAACGGACTGTAGCACCACCTTAAGTAAGTAAGTAAGAAAACACTGCACCCGCGCGCCCCTTTGTTGTCTCGCGCCTTTAGGCACATACCTAGTTTCCCTTTAGGATAATACGCCACTGATCATGACGACATAAATAAATAAATAATTTGCAATAAAAATCTAATGACCTTGAATATCTGCTTTCCAAACATGATTTCTAAACTACGTCATACAATGAACTTGCAGCTGCCGTTTACTCCTTGACGTTAACCAGCTTAAAGAATAAGTCTCCTTGCAAAAACCTTCCATTTGGAGGAAGAAAATTCTAAAACCATTTCAATTAATAATCCCTCCAGAGATAAATTTTAAAAAGAGTCACAAGTGTTTTGTTCTTGGCATATTGAAAAGAGGGAAGTTAAGATACGGTTTATTTTTGTTGTTATTTAATTTGCATGATGCATATTAAATAAAAATATTTATTTTTGTCAAGCAAAAACTCTAATTTAAGTATTCGGTTATATAACCTCAAACAACGAACGCATTGAATGAATAATAAAAATAATAAAAAAAAAATATCACAATCCCGAAAATGGCAATCGAACCTACTTAGAATAAATTCCATCAAAAAAGCACCGTTGGATTCTCTTCTTCTGTTTTCTTTTCGCGATATTACTTCCCAGTAATAAATTTATTGATGCCGCTACCGCCCTATGTGCATCATCATCATCATCAGCCGGAGTCGAAGTCGAACAGCCAAGGAACCGAACAACCAAAGAGCAAGGGGAGTTCAAAGTAATGCTGTAAAATGCAGTTTCCGGATATATATTATTTTTACCTGCTACTCTGAGCTGAGTCAAGTTGAGCTTGAGATCATTTTACGATTGGTTTTTCTTCTTTTCTCTTGCATTTTTATCTCTACACTTTTCGTACCTAGGTATACCAATATTTTTCTACTATCAAGAGTATCAAGTGAAGTGGGAATTTTGGGTGTTGTTGTTGTGGCTGCTTATCTTGCAGTTAGTTACGAGTAAATTCTAAATAATGCTACTGCACGATCAAAGAATGAACTTGGCAATAGCTGAGCTGTGCTTTGCTACTTACCCAATTTTTTTTTCGTTTTGTTTCTTTTTTTTTGTATATATTCATAGCTCTAACTATGAATAGGTATCATCAGAAAAATCGTAAAATATGCATGAAGCACGATTGAACATTGAGACAAGGTAAGCGCCCTTCTTAGGGTATAAATCAACAATACGATTGAGTGCACAAACGACACGTTGCGTAAGCTACTCTATTCATGAACCCTGCGCAACTAGCATTCGCAATCGCAATTGCTGCTGAGGATATCTCAAATACGCGACCACGACGACTATGGAACATAGCCACAAATGGCTGCCAAGCAGTTAGGTACTTAGGTCAGGTTTCTTTCATGTAGGAATGTTTCTTATCTTTTTCTTTTTTAAATAAAAATTCAATTCAAATATTCAAGCAGCAATGAAAAGCAGGATAATTCCAGTTTTACTCAGTGAATTTCTTGAGCCGATAGGCAAAATCAGGATATTCAAGTGGTATTAGTGAAGAGAGGAGGGGAGGGTAGAAGAGATGGTGTTGGAATGTGGCCCGATTTAATGTTTTCGACTTTTTACAGCTGTTCTTGTTTTCAACTCGCACTTGTATCAAACTCGTAGCTTTATGAGAATCGCATCTTAACGAATAATTTTATTAATTTGCAGATTTTTATTTTTTGGAGAAATTTAAAAAAAAAAAATACATTAATCAACCATGTAGCTGTTTATTTTCTTTCATTTTTCTTAATAAAACAAAAATATTTTAAGTGATCTTGTGGCGAAATACCTTTGAGTAAGCAGAAGAAGAAGACGACTACGATGACGATAGCGACAGCGACAACGACTCCAAATAAAAAACCATGTTGTACCAAGTCAACCACAAATTAACTGTATGGCAAACCCATACTCATCAGAGTTCGAATAAAACGCGACTCATAAATTAATTATTGCAAGTTAGAAACAATTTTCATTGATTTCCCGATATTGTCACATTCCGCTTGAATCTTTGAACATAAGTAAAATATAAGGCTTTCGTTTTTCGTTGATAATTAATAATAATAACTGATGTAACACGTCAGTTATTTTTATGTATTTATTTGTTTTTTTTTTTTTGTTTTGTATCCAGATTGAGAGGGGCACATATAATTTTCTTTCTTTAAACGAACGCTCTTTAGTCGTAACACAACCTCACATGAATTAATTTTATGGATAACTGAATTGTGAGTGAATTGAAATTTTAACTTGGACCGTAGTTTGTGCCTGGTGTAAAGTTGTTTTCATTTGGTGGATTGAGCTGAAGTTTGTGGATTCAGAATTTTGAGTCGTGAATGGACGGAGGCTGCCAGTGCTGTCGTTTGTTTATTTTAACAAAAGTAGTGGGTATACGTGTTCGTTTCTTTCTCATAAAAAAAATTCGTTGGTTTTCATCATTGAAACACATCGTTGGTATTTTTGTGATAGGTCGGTTATTGCAATCATTGATAATTTTTGTCAGGAATTTTTTTCCTGACAGAATTCTATCATTTGGAATTGTGCAAAATTGAAACGCAAATCATTGGAACAATTCGTTTCATTTTTGACATAATACAAAAAAATGAGGAAAATGAATTTACAACCGGAAAATGGATAAACACATTTTAATGAAAAAATAAATGAGTAATTAAACTTTTTTATGTCTATAAAAATTCTTGGAGTGATATCCAATGGTTTGTTATATATTTTGTACTTTTATTCAAAAGGAAACATAGCTAAATATCCTTTCAAAGATTTTTCCGGATCCATTTAAATGATATTGTAATTTGTAATGTGCATACACTTCATATATCTCTATCTCTATCTTTATCTCTCTGTATCTCTGTCTACATGTAATGATATACATACACGCTTTATATATACCATAATAATAATTATGTAGCAAAAGTTGTAGTTGTAATTGTAAGTAATTGTGTATACCACTAGAGTGGTTAAGAAGAGAACTTCGTTAAGCATCGAGAACATTCAGCGCCTACAAGAACCTAGTAGTTTCTCGAACCAATTTAAGCTATATAAATAATAGCCATTTGGAAGCGAAGGAATTCAATTGATTGTGAACTGCGATAAAGTAAAGATACTGTGTTTGAAAAGTAAAAAATGAAAGTGTTGAATATATAATTGTGTGAGTTATTTGAATAAAGTAAAATTGTGTTTTATTTACAAAGTGAATAAGTTTTAATTGTTGGACCAAGCCGAATATTACATTGGTGTCAGAATAAGGGATTAAAACTTATTGAGAATTAAACAGTGAACAGTGAATATTCTTTTTAGTGTGAAATAGTAAAGTTGTAAAAATTAGTAAAGTTTTGAGAGATTTAACTGTCCTGAGCTAAAGGCCGAACTAAGCAAATTAGCAAACGAGGCTTAAGTGCGACAGGAGTAAAAACCGAACTCGTTAAACGGCTGCAGGAATATCTGGAGCAGCAAGATGAAGACCCACAAACGTGTGCTTTCGAATTGGAAGCAAAAGTGGAAGAGGTAAACGCAAATGACGCTTTATCTTACATGATGTCTCTTATTCTAGCAAAGTTTGAAGAGAATAGAAACGAGCAGGAGAAGAAGCAAGACAATATTCTCAAACGATTGGAAACTCAAAAGAATGATGTTGTTGTTGTCAAACAACTTGAAGTTCAAATAAAATAGCAGAGAAAGAGCATGTTCTCGAACAATTAGAAAAGAATGTCTTAGACAAGTTTGCCGAACAGAGAAATCTATTAGAAGGCAGGTTTGCAGATTTCGAAGACAAGACCAATACTCTTGATGAACGCGTCGAAAAAAAAATTCAACGACTTATGCACGTTTTGAGAATATTGACGAAGAAATCGAAGCCATTACAAAGGAACTGGAAAGAGTTCGAATGTTGAAAGTTAGAGAACCTTCTTGTGAGTGCTCAAGAAAGAAAGAAGTACACCCTCCAAGTTTTGATGGCCAGATTCCGTGGTCAATCTATAAGAAACAGTTTGAAGCAGCAACGTAAATAAATGGCTGGAACGATGACGAAAAATGCATTGCTCTCACGCTTGCTCTAAGAGGATCTGCTGCTGAACTGCTACAAATCATCCCAGCAGAAAACAGTGGTGAATTCAGTGTTCTTGTAAACGCAATTGAACGGCGGTTTAAAGATAGCCACATGACAGAAGTCTTCCAAGTACAGCTATAAACAATAGAACACAGAAAAGGGGTGAAACTATACAACAGCTTTAATCAGATATTAAGCGGTTGGTTCACCTGGCTTATCCGACAGCTGGCAATGAGATAAGAGATCAATTTGCTGTTGAAGCGTTTGTGAGAGCTGTGGCTGACATTAATCTCCAGAGGGCTATTCAAATTTCTGGGAAGCGAACACTCCCAGAAGCATTGGCATTCGCTCTGACGATGGAAGCAGCAGAAAAAGCTTCACAAAGTGTCCATCGGGTAAGAGAAGTGGAAATCCAAGAATACTCTTGTCAGAAGGCTACTGTGGAAAGGGGGCAGCTAGGCGGACGAGCACGATGCTGGAATTGCAACAAGACTGGACATCTGCAACGACAGTGCAGACTACCAAAACGGGATACAGCTTGCCAGCACTGAGCAAGACTGTAAGCATTACAGACGACAAGGACGAATAGAGGCTTCACAATGATTCTACTGGCTACATGCAAGGAAGATATCGAGAAGTGGTGCCAAAAATGCGATATCGTGCTGCCACAAAGGCCGACAAAGTATCACAGCCAAATGCAGCAGTATAATGTCGGAGCGGGTCCATTTCTGGAAACAAATAATGGAAATCGTTATAATCTGGTCGTCATGGATTACTTCAGCAAGTGGCCTGAAGCATACGCCATTCCAAATCAAGAAGCCGAAACCGTCGCAGACCAAATTGTTTTCAACTGGTTGAGCAGATTTGGTGTTCCATTAGAACTGCATTCCGACCAGGGAAGGAACTTCAAATGAAACATATTTCAGAAAGTTTGTGGGCTTCTTCACATCAAGAAGACAAGAACAGCACCACTCAACCCAGAATCGGACGGCATGGTCGAACGGTTCAACCGAACGCTGAAGGAACATTTTTGCAAAGTTGTGGACGACAACCTGCAAGATTGGTATCGGCACATTCCTCTGTTTTTGATGGCGTATCGAAGTGCATGGCATAGCTCAACTGGCCTTACACCGTCCGAGATTTTGATGGAAAGGAACATCAGACTGCCGAGCGAAATAAAATTGGTATGTCCCACATCGGAGCTTCAAGTCGAGGATGACAATATGGATGAACTCAAAGAAAGACTCCTTCAGATCCACGACAATACCAGGTTGAAAATAAAGATGTTCAGTGGCTGAATGAAGACACGCTACGATATACGAGCGAAAACAACAGAGTTCCAAGCAGGAGATCGAGTGTGGCCTTACAATCCCCATCGACACAAGTGGTTGTCATCGAAACTTCAACGGGACTGGGAAGGCCCATATACAGTCATTACAAAAATCAACGACGTGCGTCGTGTACCGGATACAAAAGGGAGTCAGAGAAAAACATAAAGTTGTACATCGCGACCGGCTACGTCGCTACAGTGGTGATTAGAATGATGGATTTGTTCGGGACGATCAATCCTAAGGAGGGGGCAATGTAATAAATACACAATTTATATCTCTACCTCTCTATATTTCTATATGTCTATCTATATGTAATGTGTATACACTATTAATCTCTATCACTCTTATATTGTGTTATAGTATAGCTGAATAATTTTGTAGCAAAAGTTTTATTTGTACTAGTAAGTAATTGTGTATATAGTCTTTAGCGTAGGGGAAACTCTAGTCGAGAACGTTCAGCGCCTACAACAACCTAGTTGTTTCTCGAACCGATTTAAGTTATATAAATAGCCACTTGGAAAAGCAGGAATTCAATTGGTTGTGAACTGCGATAAAGTAAAGGTACTGTGTTTGAAAAGTAAGAAATGAAAGTGTTGAATAAATAATTGTATTTTATTTACAAAGTGAATAAGTTTTAATTGTCGGACCAAGCCGAATATTACAATATTACTTTGAAGTGTGGTTTCGAAAGGAAAGTTTTTCTGTGTTTGCAAAAAAATTATCAACGATTTTTTAGTAAGAAAACTCAAAGGCGCGATTGATCATAATAATTGTTAAACGATTGCTTTTTTTGTCCACCAAAAAAGATAAGAAAAAAAACAGTTGCTAAACCATCAAACAAAAATGAATAGCACGCTTCTTTTTTCTCTATTTAAAAAAAGGCCAAAACAAATTTCTAAGATTTTAATCTAAAATTTATTATTTCTGTTTTATCTACATACATTACTAAACTTTTCATTATATTCAATGTAAGGAATATTCGTACTAAAGAATTATTCAATTAGAAATGAGGTCACAAAGCAAATAAGGTAATGCACATACGCCGATAGGTCCATGATTGGTTTCGTTTTCAAAATAAATTCTCACAGAGATATTTCTTCATTTTTTTTGTTAAACACAATTTTTTGAGTTTGTTTAATTCATAAATGTGTTTTTCAAACATATTGGCGCAAAATTATAGTCCGCTAATGAACAAGTTTTTAGCGTTTTTGTTTGGTAGTCCAGAACAGTTCCGAACGATTCTGAAATCGCTCACTTGGAACAAGATGACAGTTCTTGTTCTGTATAGAACAGAAAAACGATTCCGAATTTGAAGCCGGAATTGAAAATAGAATCACGCTTGCGCACACTCACACATACGTACTCGCCGCCATGTTTACAAATAAAGAAAATAAAAACAACGTCATGTCATCATCTGCAAATCTGCATATGAGGTTTCACAAATTCATAGGCATTCAACTATATAGAAGCAAAAAATTGCTTGCATTTTCGTTTGGCATCCGGAATCGAACAGTGCTGTGTACCAATTCCGGATTTCCAAAAAACAAAAAAACGCTATTAGTGTGATGCTAAGTTAAAATGACGTTTCAGACATGACTTAAATGTCATTTTAAGCTAGTATCACACTAAATTCTGTAAAAGCTGTTCATTAGCGGACTATAGTTTTGCGCCATTAAGTTTAATTCTTTTTTTTTTTTTTTAACAAATACAATGTTTAAAAAGTTGTTGTGCCGTTGAAGTGCTCGACAATAGAGCGATAACACTTAATAGATCTAAGTGTGGGTTACCTTAGACTAAATTGCTCTACGTATATTTTGAATTTGTATTAATTGAATTTAATGTCGTTCAGTTTTTAATATTGATTGAAGATGGAAACAGAATGTGAAAGTAAATGGGAAGTTTAATATATAGTCTATTTTTTGCTTTACCAACATAACAAGCGATATGGTCCTTCGAGCCGGATATAACTTCTTGATATATGGATTTTTTTTTTTTTGAGTTACAATATAAAATAAAATAGAGTGGTGCGACAGCTCTTAAAGTGCCAAGGCCTAAATTGCTATATATTATATTATACTTCCCAGTAGTGTCCGTAGCTTAGTGGTAAGGTGTGTTGGCTGCCAAGCAGAACGTCGTGGGTTCGAGTCCTACTAGTGCCCATAGTTTTAATTTCATCTTTCACGGGCACTGCCTCTTGCGAAGAACTGACAAAACTTCCAAGAGTATCATCTGTCATGAAAAAGTGCTTCTCAACTTTGCTGTTCGAAATCGGCGTTAAATTGTAGGTCCCCTCAATTCTTCACACGCACCTAGAGAATTATGATGAGAGTAAGGCCTTGGCTCTTCAAGAGCTGTCGCGCCACTCCCGCTTTGTTGCACCTCGCTTAATTGAACATCCCGCTAAATTGATAGAAAACAATGGCTTTGAAAATTTCCCGTATTAGTAGCAAAGCTTTTAAGACGATTAATTGAACCCCGCTTGGTTGAACTACTCGCTTAATTGATCTTAAAAATATGCAGCAGAAAAACTAAATACATGGGCATGTTTCGGATAATTGGACGGACAAAAAAAATTAAAAGGTGTGTTTAGTGACACTGTTCTGCACAGTTTGGAACGGTTTAAAACAGAAAAGTACAGCGTTTTGGTGTTCATTGACTCATTTAATGTTCAAAACTGCTTTCATTTGGTGTTCATTGAGTTTTTTAAAGAACAGTTTGGAACAGTTTAGGGTTTGGAACAGTTTAGGATTTTCTGTTCCATCTTTTTAGGTAGAAAACTGTTCTGACAGTTCTCATGAAGCTGTGCTGTAGTGTGCAGTGCTGAGCTGTACTGTGCTGTGCTGCGCTGTACTGTGGTGTCTTTTTTCTCGCTGAACAAAGCTTTAAGAAAACAAATCTAAAAATAAATTCTCTTAAGGTAGCCCTAAGCGACAAACATGTTTTCCGAATATGCTCGTTTTCGTTTCAAGCGAACATCATTTCGTGTTAATTCTTGAAAGTTGTGGGACGTGTCAAAAAGAGAAGCAAGTCATTGCGCGTATGGTTCACTCATATAAAAATGAGACTTGTTCGCGATCATCTCCCTACATGGCGAACAACGAAACGGACGAACACGAGAAAATCGGAAATTTTTGCCAACACCAAACAGTTCGCAAACCATCCCTACATAACGAATTTATAGTGCGCATGTTCGGTAAACATGTTTGTTGTAAGCACTGTTCGCTAAAGGTAAATCAGTGGAAACTGCTTTGCATGAGGTAGTTTCACATATTGAGAAAAGCCTCGAACAAAAAGAGTATACCCTGGCGGCATTTCTTGATATCGAGGGTGCCTTAGTTGAAGTTGGAGTTGAATCTGTCATTATCGATTGGATCTTCACCATGTTAAATGGCAGAATTATCAACTCTCAATTGGGATCTAGCACTATTGAGAAAACAGTTACTAGAGGCACACCACAGGGAGGGGTCACCTCACCCCTACTCTGGGTCCTCGTAGTAAACGAAATTCTCACAAAGTTTAAAGATCAGGGCATAAAAATTGTAGCATATGCAGATGACATAGTTGTTTTGGTATCTGGCAAGTTCCTAACCACCATCGGAAACATTATGGAAAACGCATTAAAAGATTTATCTTCTTGGGCAACTAAGAACGGTCTCGGGGTCAACCCCACCAAGACAGAGCTTGTTTTGTTCACGAAAAAACGGAAACTGGAGGGCTTCAACCCTCCTAAATTAAATGGTATTCCTCTAAAACTCTCTAAGGAAGCTAAATTTCTAGGGGTGATCCTTGACTCCAAGCTTACATGGAAGCGTAATACTGAGGAAAGAATGAAAAAAGCACTATATGCATTCTACACATGCAAAAGGACCTTCGGTGTACGTTGGGGTATGCGACCGCAAGTCATCCAATGGATATACACAGCGGTTGACAGACCCATTCTCACCTATGGCTTTATTGAATGGTGGAAAGCAGTGGAAAAATCAATCTATCTCAAGAACCTGAAAAAGGTACAGAGACTTGCCTGTATAGGAATAACAGGGGCTCAGAGATCCACACCACAGGCTGGGTCGGAAATGATCTTGAATCTCCCTGCTCTGGATGAGTTCATGAGGTGCACGGCAGCCAAAACCGCAAATCGTTTAAAAGAACTGAGTTTTTGGAAGCACAGCACTTATGGACACGGGCCAATCTTACAAAGATATGACATGATTCCAAGACTGATGGAGACCACAGATTTCATTCTCCCTCTGCTGGATTTTGACAGGAAATTTCTATTTGCATGCCAGGAAGACAGGGTTGGGATCCTAATTCACTTATAAGTGAACAGGGTATCCTTTCTACACTGACGGTTCGAAAATGGAATCAGGAACAGGTGCTGGAGTGTTTTTCCAATCTCTCAACATCAGGGAGGCGTATAAACTCCAAGGTGACTGTAGTGTCTTTCAGGCCGAGATCTATGCCATTGAAAAAGCAGCTGAATTGGCACATCATAAAAAGCCAAGCTCCTCGGAGATGACTTTTTTCGTGGACAGCCAGGCTGCTATCAAGGCCTTAGCCAGTAAGACCATAAGATCAAAGGCAGTTTTAAACTGTAGGAAAGAATTAAATAGAATATGCCACACTAACCAGGTTAAGCTCTGCTGGGTTCCTGGACACAGCAATTTAGAAGGAAACGAAATAGTAGATAAACTAGCCAGGAAAGGGTCAGAAGCAGATACAGGTAGTAGCGACCATTCAGATAGCGGACCACTCGTCCCGATTGGGGTACTCAAGAGGAAGATAAACCTTAAATCAAAGGAGATGATCAATAACTCCTGGAAATCCAGGGACGATTGCGTAATCTCTAGAAGTTTATGGCCTAACATTAATGAAAAGGAAACTCGGTATATTTTATCGCTGAGTAAAAGGAACATTAAAATCCTGATAGGTGTACTAACGGGTCATTACGCCATTGGCACAATGGCCAACAAGATAGGGGCTTTTGCACCCGATTTCTGTAGGAGTTGTCAGAATGAGGAGGAAATAGAAACCATTAAACACCTAATATGTGACTGTCCGAACCTCCAAACTAACCGACTCCGTCATTTTGGGAACAGGTTTGTTGGGGAACTGGATGATCTAGCACAGGTCTCAATGGCAAACATGAGAAAATGTATAGATAGCACATGCTGGTTCGTTAACGAGCCGCCGTCTATGTTAATCGACAACTTTGAATACCATCGATGCTAACTTTTATTTTTATAGGGGATCACAATGGACCAGTAGGCACCCGTGTATGCAACAGTTCACACTGTGCACACCCCTCATAACCTAACCTAACCTAACCTAACCTAACCCACAGTTATAACTATTAAGTGTATCGCTCTATTGTCCGAGTACTTCGACGGCGCAGTTGTCATCTAGTCTTTTTTTATTTAAATATAGGTTTGACCTGCGTTATGTTTTGCACTTAAATACAAATTAATAACACATTTTTTTTTTTTTTTATCAGCAAAAAGAAAACATTAGGTGTTTATAATTATTGAAGAAAACAGTTAATTTCAAAATTTTAATTCCTATAAAAGTTTTGTTTTATCAATCGATTTAAAGGTAAAAAAATTGATTTATTTTCTATTAATAAAATGTTGTTAAATGGACAGTGATTAATTTCGCGAGCCATTTTTTGTTTAATTCTGAAAATTGTATAATGGTAAAGCTTTTACGACTTTTGGTGTTAAAATATTTAATATTTTGAGTTGAAGACTAGAAAATAAAAAAAATTATCTTTACTGCGCAAGCTTATCTGACAAGAAAATTCGCTGAACAATAAGAGTTCTTACTCTCGATCCAAAATTGATTCTGAAAAAAACTCATCTCCGACACTCAAAATTTCTTAGGCTTGCTTATAGTGAATTATTACTAACATTTTTGTTATAAATTTATTGATTTTAATTTGTTACTTAAAAATGCAGCAGCGTAATGATTTGAATTGACAAGAATCTTATGCAAAAACGTGTTTTTAAAATTAATAATTATTTTTAGAAAAGTGTTTTATGTCCACTACTCATTGTTGACTACATTAACTTACTTTCGACGAAAATGTTTGTTCATAAATACTTTTCCTGGTTTTGTTTTCTTTCAATTGGAAATATGTTTGTAAATATTTTTCGACATATTTTTCATCAAACTGAACATAGATTTTAAAATACAAAAAGTAGTCATGAATAAGATTATTTAAATTGTTTGTTTTGTTGTTGTTGTTAAAATGAGAACGAATTAAGTGCTTATTGTGACGGATATTAACAAGCCAATAGTTCGGATACGGAGTTTGAACGCCTCCGTTTGGTAATCTGCTTCCAGAGACGGCGATTCAAAGAGGGCTTATCCTGTTAAGAAAACGGATTTTGTTTCGTAATTTTACAAAATAATTTTATAAAAAAAACTCACATTATCCTTTCTTGGTGATAGCTGTTGCTGAATTTTGCTTTTACTTCGCTTCCTAGCTTCCGGGGTGCAACTTGGATTAGAATCGCTGAGAGAAGTGCGTGAACAATTGATTGGCGTAGACAGCTCAGAGTTGCGTCTTGTTAAGAAATTCATTCTAGACAAGAAAAAAAAAAACAAATGAATAGTGAGCAACACTCCCACTAAGATGCTGAAAAAGTGCAGCAGAATGATAAAAGATCAGATCAAAGAACCCTTAAGCTAACTGGAAATTGGATCCCCAACGAAAATTCAAATTCTTTATCATTATCATCCGTACCAAAAAAGAAATTTCTTCACCTTTCCCGTTTGAACACAAATGTTACTGAAGAAAACATAGTCTCGTGTGTCATAGGCTCAAAATTTTACATAATGTGCTGCTCTGTAAGAAATTAGTGAAAAAAGTTGCTGATGCTTCGACTCTTCATTTCATTAACTTCAAGCTTGGAGTTACAGTGCATTTATTTGACAAAACGTTTGATGCTTCTTTTTGGCCGTTGGGAGTACAAATAAAAAGCTTTACTCATCGCCAAAAATCAAAAAACGAGAATGCTATAATCAAAAATCAAGAAATTTGACGTGTGCTACATCACCTTCCCCGCTTCCTTACCAGCTGAAGGTTTACTATCAGAATGCTGGTGGCTTGCGCACAAGAACAAAGGATGTTTTTATAATTTCGATGGCTTACGACTATGACATAATCATATTAACAGAAACCTGGTTGCATCAAGAGATCTATTCTTCTGAGCTGTTTGATTCACAGTATGTGGTATACCGATCAGATCGTCCAGTGGAATCAGGATTGAATCGAAGGGGAGGGGTATTAATCGCAGTACGAAGTTCAATTTATAGTAAGCAGTTAAAATTTCAAACCATCTCGGTTCATTTTGAACAATTATGTGTACTTGTTTATTCTAACAACTTAAGAAATCCAAATAATTTTGAATATTGTTTCTTAGTTAAATATATTAGACCTAAGAACTTAATAATTTGACCGCCAACCAATATCCGTGTGTCTTTGGATATTTTAATCTTGGTGACATTAATTGGTGTTATCGAGAGGATGAGCTCATTCCATTTAATGTTTCAAGGGATGTGGAGATTGAATTGGTGGATAACTTTTACTCGGTAGGATTAATTCAAATTAATCACATTAAAAACAGTTTAAATAGGCTTCTTGATCTGGTTTTTGTTTCTAAAGATTTAAAATATAAAGTTCTTGAATCAGAATTTCCTTTAGTAAAGAATCAAATTCATCATAAGGCTATTTGTGTCATTTACGAAGTTTATAATTTTCAACCTATAGATTCTGAAATTGTAAAATACTTTAATTATAAGAAGGCCGACTTAAATTCCTTGAATAATATTTATAATTCTATTGATTGGGATAATGTCACTGAAAATCGACCTTAAGAACAGATTTATTCAAATTTTAAAACCATTTTATTTGATGGTGTTCGGAGGTGTGTCCCTTTTAAAAAGAGAGCGGCTTTTAAATCTCCCTGGTTCAATAGAGAGAGAAAACGTAAAGAATTAAGCTTTTAAAAAGTATTAAAGGTCAGGGAAACTTGAGGATAGACTTCATTTTTTAAGTAGATTTCTTTATTCTCAAAGTTCTAAATCATTTTGGGTATTTTTGAATTCAAAACGTTAAGTTAAGTTTCTGAATTTCCAAACTACATGGAGCTTCACGATGAAAGCTCACATGATATTAAGAGAACACTATGATCTTTTTGCACATTTTTTTAAAAATCAAATTATAATTCAGCCTCAATAGATAATAACGCTATTTTGTATAATAAGATAGATCATCGACTTGATTTTGATTATTTTTCCTTGTCAGATCATGCAGTTCTAGAGGGTTTAAATAATCTTGATTTTAATAAATATTGCAGGAATGGATTCGATTCCACCCCTTCTGCTATCCAAATGTGCTAATTCGCTATTTAAAATTTTAAAAGTTATTTTTAATAAAATGGTATTTTTCTTCAAGAATGGAAAGTATCATCTATAAATCCTATTTATAAAAGTGGTCCAAGACATTTAATAAATAACTACAGACCTGTATCTAAGCTTTCGGCTATACCAGAATTATTTGAAAAATTAGTTTACGATAGGCTCAATTTTGCAGTTAAAGATATTATTTCTTCTAGGCAGTATGGATTGTGTCGTGGTCGGTGCACTACCATTAATTTGTGTTTATTTACAAATTTTTTAATAAGCTATATGGAGAAGAAAATGCAAGTCGATGTATTATACACAGACTTTGTTAAAGCATTCGATAGAGTCCATCATAAGGTTCCCATTAAAAAACTTGAGAAAATAGGATTCAAATTTGGTTTTCTAAGATGGTTGGAATCTTATTTAACGAATAGAAAACAGGTCGTTAAAATTGGAAATGTTCAATCTTCTGTTATAGAGGTATTGTCGGGACTCCCACATGGTACTCATCTGGGACCGTTTCTTTTCAATCTTTTCGTGAATGATATTCCAGAACTCTTAGAATATGCAGACTGTCTAATGTTTGCTGACGATTTAAAGCTTTTCTATCCCATATTAACTTTAGAAAATTGCCTTGTATTTCAAAAAGAAATTGATAAGATTTATCAGTGGTGTATATATATAATCATCTTGATTTGAATATTTGAAAGTGTAAAATCTTTAGAGTTTTTCGTTCAACACCAAGAAATCTATTTAATTGCAGTTTGGGTAATGAATTTTTATCGGCTGTTAGTGAAATCAAAGACCTTGGCGTTGTTTTTGACAGGAAGCAGTCTTTTTCATCGCATATTGATTTCATCATTAATAAAGCGCTTTCTCTTCTAGGTTTTCTAAAACGAAATACTTCGGTTTTTAAAGATAGTTACACCTATTTATAGCTATTTATAGTTCGTTAGTTTTGCCCTCATTAGAGTACTGTTGTGTTATTTGGTCACCCTACTATGAAAACTCTTCAAATCGAATTGAAAATATTCAAAAAAGGTTCTCGCGCTTTGCCTTAAAACATTTGTTTGGGTCAGAAGATCTTCCATCGTACCGATCTAGATGTGCATCTATAGATCTTAAATCTTTAAAATGTCGACGTGAAGCCTCGTGTATACTTTTTACTAAGGACATAGCTGTTGGAAGAATAAATTCACCAGAATTGCTCAATCTAATCCCTTTTTACGTTCCAGAGAGGAACAGAGGCGCTCTTTTTCTGGTTTTCAGTCAGAGGACAAATTATGGTTTTAATGAACCTATGACTCGTTCGTTGTTTTTATATAATTCAATAAAAGTCGACCTCCAAATGGAAAGAACTACTTTTAAGCATATTGTTTTTTAAAATTAATCTATAAATGAAATTGAATGTAATATAAATGTAATCAAAGATAAATATCCATCGATGAATAAATAAATAAATAAATAAATAAAAGATCAATTTTTTAATAGTACTTACAATCTATTACCCTTGGCAGCTTCCATCGATGCGATATCATCGCGACCCATTCTTTTCGACGATGATGCCGACGGCTCAATTGCCATTGTTAAAGCCGACAGTTGTTGCTGGTCATTCTCCATCATTCCAGCTGCCGACACCACTGAAGAAGTACTCCTCGTTCTCATCAGACCTATAGCCTTCTTCACTGTCGTCACTTTCCTGACTAGTGAGCCATTCTTCGATTGAGACATGGAGTACATCTTCTCTCGTCTCGCTAAGATTTCCAAATCGCCTAGTTTCTTTTCGTCGACGACGCTTTTTAAGCTGCTCACGCTGCCACTTTTCACGCCGGCTACTTTTTGAATCACATCCGAAGCAGGGGCAAATGCAAAATTGCTCAATGTATTTCGACTTGAATGCAGGTGTAGTGGCTGTGGTTGATGTTGGCTGATAACGGCGGTGGCGGCAGCGCCAGCGCTGCTGTTGCTGCCCAAACGCTGAAGGTCCCTTGCGTTTCCGGTTGCAACCCCAATTAAATCGGCGCCGCCACCAATTGACATTGGACGAGGACGACGATTCACTGTTGGCGTATCCATTTTCGAATTTCGCTGTTGACAAAACGAGATGACGGCCTCTTTTGGCTGAACTCGGTTGCTGGCCGTACGTGTAAGCAAGTCTCTCCCCGTCAATCGATGAAATGTTGTTAGGTCGTGTCTGAGGGCCGAACGATATTAAATAGCAAAAATGACTTAAGGCTCATGAATAGTATACTCACCCCAAGATCGTTGTAAGATCTGGACCAGGATCGTAATTTATTAAGTCTTCGTCTCCAAGAATATCGTGATTCAGAGCTAGACGCATTTCCAGACGTGGACTTAAACCAGCAACAGGATGATGGGTAGCAGAAGTTGAATCGCCTTTGTTGGAGTCGTTTTTCTTGTCCTGTTCCGGAGTGCTTGTTGGTCCAGGCCTGACGACTTTTGTTGCTGTTGTTTTTGCTGTCGTCGAAGCTATTGATGATGACGTTGAGGCATTCTTTTTGAGCAATACCACTGCCGCTGGGTGCCGTGATGGCGGTGGCGGCGGCGGCGCTTTCGCCGGTCCTAGGAGAGAGGTTTCGATGATTGTTGGGTGTTGGCTTTCGACACGAGCGGTACTTGCGGCAAAGCTTTTCGAGCTGAACACAGCCTTTTGATTGATTTGTGTCAATCTTTTGTGAATGTTGCTGGCAGCATCCGCCGCAGAGAAGCCACTGTCAGCAGAAGCGCCAGATTGTCCCCGACCCTTTAATTTTTTGTTGGTAAGCATTAATTAAATATTCATTTTATTAGTCATATTATGATCTATTAATAGGTATTGTTTTAGTATTGGCTACCATTAACAAGTTTCTATATTTATAAATTGAATTCAGAAAACAATATAATGATTTCCAGGTGGTTGGGTGTTGACGGATCTGGGGGCATCACAAGATATAACTTGCGAAACTTGTAAGCGCGATTGCAAAACGGAGAAACAGAAGCACTTAACCAACGGCCCTACTAATTTGGAGGTTAGTGCGATTGGCTTACAATCCCTCCACAGTAAAAAAAACTAAGAAGTTATGAGAGAGATAGTAGCCTCGGATAAAGACCCCCCCTTTTATGCTAACCAGACCCGGACCGACAACGGACTATGCATTGAGAGTTTGCGCCTAGAATGTAAGAACACTCTACCCTCCAGGTGCAACTGAAAAACTTGAATCTGTCCTCACACAGTATAAGGCAGACGATGGATAGAATCAGGGACAGTGAAAAGAAAAAAATTGCGACATTTATTACAGCTTAGATCGAAAGTCATGGATTTCAAGCCAATTAGTTATCGCCTAGCTGTAATCCGCATCAAGCCAACACTACAAAACATCAGTATAATATGTGCACAAGCCTCTACCGATGATGCTGAGGAGTGAAGCAAGGAGAATGTTTTCAACCTCCTGGATAGAGCCTAAGGAGCCTGTCCAGAGTACGACCGACGACGTCAAAATCGTACTCGGAGATTTTAATGCAAAGATCGGGAAGGAAGACATCTTTGGCGGATTAGTTGTAAAGCACAGCCTCCACGAAGTTACAACAGATAACGGCTTCCGACGAATCGACTTTGCTTCAGCTCGTAATACGGTGATAGGTAGCACTAGGTTTCCAAGACGAAAGATCTACACAGCAACCTGGTGATCTGAGGATGGTCGAATCACCAAATTGACCGTGAGCTAATCAACATCTTGAACGTGCGCATTTTCCGAGGAGCAAATGTCGACTCTGACCGGTTTCTGGTAGTGGCAAAGTTTAGAGCTCGACTATTAAACGACAAAAAAACACGTGTGCGACCCCAAGAAAGAAGTTAAACATGGGTTGCCTTGGCACTCCGGATAATGCCAGGCTACAGTGAGCGCCTGAGTGACCGACTCTCCCCCGTCCTCCCAAATACAACAGATGTCAACACCTTGCGGAACCATAGGTTACCAGCCACCCACGAAAAAGAACCCGTTGATGAATGCGCGCTATTGAAAAGAGAGACGGAAAATGCACGTTCGCAGATGCTGCAACGGAAAACTAGAGCAGCAAGAGAAGACTACCGAAGGGGAAATGAGAAAAAGACCCTACGAAGGAAGAAAAAAGCATCCACAGTTTCTCAGCTAAAAGATCTAGAAGAGTTTCGGGCGATGAACAACACCCGGCGTTTTTTTAAAAAAAAAAAAAAATAAATAGAGTGGCGCGACAGCTCTTAAAGAGCCAAGGCCTAAGTGGCTTACTCTCATTCAACAATTCTTTAGGTGCGTGTGAAGAATTGAGGGGACCTACAATTTTACGCCGATTCCGAACGGCAAAGTTGAGAAGCACTTTTTCATGACAGATGATACTCTTGGAAGTTTTGTCAGCTCTTCGCAAGAGGCAGTGTCCGTGAAAGATGAAATAAAAACTTTGGGCCTGAGTAGGATTCGAACCCACGACGTTCTGCTTAGCAGCCAACGCACCTAACCACTAAGCTACGGACACTACCGTTTTTTTAAAAGGTCGAAGCAATTAGCTTCTGGTTTCAGAACCGGGACACAGGCTTTTCGAAACAGTGAAGGAAGCCTATTCGCCGAAGCCCAGGGAATTGTAGATGTTTTCAAGCAGCACTTCCAGCTGCTGAATGCGCAACAAGCTTATGACGAAAGAGAAGCAAGAGCAGTGCCAGCCCCCAGTGCAGGGTAGTTAGAAAGAGCCATCAAAAAGTTAACAAATTACAAGTCCGCCAGGTCGGATGGCATACCTGTGGAATTCTTTAAATATGGAGGAGGTGTTTTGATGAACCACATGCACCAGGTCATGAACAAAAAAGGCGATTCTATGTCATGCAAAAAGTACCGCGGCATTTCCCTGCTTAATTTTGCATACAAAATCCTATTCGACGTACTGTGTGAGCGTTCTGCAAAACAATAATCGGCACGTACCAGTGTGGCTTTAGGCCAGGCACTCACACTGAGGCAGATCCTGGAAAAGACCAATGAATTTCAAGTCGAAACCCACCATCTTTTCATCGACTTCAAAGCTTATGATAGCATCCACCGCCAAAAGTTTATTATGGCGATGTCTGAAATCGGGATCGCGAACAAACTGATCCAGATGACGAACAAACTGTGCCACATGACGCTATATGCCGTGCAGTGTGCAAATGAGTAACAGCTCATCCAAGTTGTTTCAAACATGCGCAGGGTTTAGACAAGGAGATGCGCTTTCATGTGACTTCTACAACATAGTCCTGGAGCAGATAATGCGCAGATCAGGTGTGAGCACGGAAAGCACTATCTTCAACAAATCCACCCAGCTCCTACGCTATGCGGACGACATTGACATCATCGGTCGATCCAAGAGAGCTGTACTTGAGGCCTTCACAGCGAATGAAGAACAGGCGAAACTCGTTGGTCGTGAAGTGAATGAGGACAAAACAAAGTACATGCCATCAACAAACAAAGCAACATCTGTCCAACGCCTAGGACAAAACGTCACTGTTGGTAGCAGCAACTTGCAGGTAGTTAAGGAGTTTGGTTAGTTTAAGTGGAAGTGGTTGTTATGGATGTTAAAAGACACACTAAGACCAATCAAAGGCCCATTGTGATACCACATGAATCTAAAAAGGCTTTTCTTCGAAAGCTCATTGAAATCAATTACGAAACGTAGAAGATTAACTAAATTAATATGTTCGAGATCGTTTCGATCATTGTAGAAGTACTCTCCTAAGTGAATGATACGTTTATGAGCAAGAGCAGGACAGGTACAGAGGAGGTAAAGAACTGTTTCCTCCTCCTCTTCATCCATGCAGTTTCTGCAGAAATCATTAGAAAATACGCCCAGTCCCGCAGCGTGTTCCAATTAGACAGTGTCCAGTAAAGACACCAATTAAGGAGCATATATGCATTCTGCTTAGAGATATCAGGTATCTAGATCTCTTTAAACCCAATTAGGCCAAATGTTTTTCGTTGCCTGACAAGTGGTTATGTTATTCCACCTGATGTTGGTTCTCTTAATAGCATTTTGCTGTAGCAAAAGTTTACATGCAGCGATTGGTATACCAACATTAGCCATTTGTGGTTTCATGCGTAATGTTGTACCATGTTTGGCGAGTTCGTCGGCTTTGTAGTTTCCTGAAATGTTTCTATGGCTCGGCACAAAGTAAAGGTGAATGTTAAACTGTTGTGCCATCTCCATTAGAGACGATCAACAGTTTTGGACCGTAATCAAGTTTGTAGAGACAGAGTCCAGGGATTTTATAGCTGCCTTACTATCTGAGAAAATCCGGATATCAGATGTGGAAACCATGTTTTCTCCGAGCCAGGACAGGACCTCCTTAATCGCCAAAAGTTCTACCTAAAACACGCTACAATGATTTGGAAGGCTGAATGAGAGACTTAGTTTTAGTAATTCGGAGTACACACCTCTTTACCAACCCCATCACTAGTTTTCGATCCATCTGTATAGATGCCTCGTCCTATAGGAATGTTTTATTTTCCCAGAAGTTTTAAACTTTCTATCGAACTGTAGTTGCGGAACAGTGTAGTCTGTGTGCTTTGGAATTGATTCTAAATAATTAAGAATAACAACAGAGTGGCCAATGTAATTGTTAGTCCACTGTGAAGAGGCATTCAGGCAAATAGTAGAACTAGCAGCTATATGTTTGCTGATTATATCCAGAGGTGTAAGATATTGTAGGGTGTCTACTGCCGCAGATAGGTCGTACGAAGTGATCCGCTTTTACTTAATAATCCGCTGAGCGTTGCACTTTACTAAGCTTATCGCAGTTCATTTTTACGGTCTGATTCCCGATGTGTATGGCCAGTGAGTGATTCTTGGTTGCAGACCCCATTTACTACCAATGGCTTTCTTGCAGGTGGTAAGAGCTATCGTAGACTACCTTGGAACAAACATCAATCCCACAAAAGACACCTTAGTTGAGATCCGAAGAAGAAATTCCCTAGCGAACCACTGCTGCTTCGGTTTGGCTGGTTTTAAAACTCCTAGCTCGAAAGACAAAGTGTATGCTATACAAAATTTGATTTTACCAGTCCTTCTCTACGACACCGAGAGCTGGACGATAAATAAAAAAGGAGAATATCAGTCCCATATGCGACGTGGCGAATGGAGAAGAAGGTTCAACCGATAACTGCGCGAGCTGTTCCAAGATGTGGATGTAGTGCAGAAGGCCAAGAACAGGCGACTACATTGGCTCGGCCACAGCCACATTCAGCAAATGGACGACAACGCTCCAACCAAGAAATTCTTCTCTTCCCAGCCCCCAGGTTCGAGACGACAAGGAAGGCCGAACCTACGCTACAAGGACCAAGTGACTGCGGATGCAACTGCTAGTTGAAGATAAAGACTGTTGAGCACGGGTGTTGTTTGGGGGAGAAGGCCTTCGACACCGTATGGTTAGAAGGTTTGTACCTAAAACTCACCAGACTAGGCATCAGTAAACCATTATTGTATATGCTTTATGATATGCTCAACGGTAGAAAGTTTGTTGTCAAAAGTGGCAATGTAACTTCTACCACCGCTTTGAAATCAAAAACGGTCTTCAAGAGGGAGCGGTTAATTCGCCGATCCTCTTCAGCATTTGCACCAGCGATCTGATAGGTAGCCTTATCCAGGCAATTGCGTATGCCAACGACCTGATAGCGTACAGAACCGCCCCAAAGGTCGAAGTCATTTTCTTGCAACGTGACTTCGAGAAGATTCAGCGATATTGCGATGACTGGAAACTGAAAATAAATGTCCAGAAATGCGTAACAATTCTGTTCTGGACCTCGCTGGCAAAAGTGAAGTGAAGTACCTCGGTATTTGGTTGCACCAGTATCTGTATTTCGACAGACATATAGATGCTGCTCTGACTAAGGCCAGATGAGCCTTCGCTCTGACAAAACGGCTGTTGTACAGCAGTCGGCTTGACCCTAGAGTGAAGGTAATTTGCTACATGGCCCTCATACGGCCGATGATCGTTTAAGGCTGTCCAGTGTGGTTCAACGTTGCACCATCTGAAATGGAGAAGATTCGGGTGTTCGAGAGGCAGTGTCTTTGGCGCTGCCTCGGTTTGTATCGGACACCGGAATCTTCTTATGTACATTACTATTCTAACGAGGTTCTATGCAACGAGGCTCGGATCAACAGAATTGACAATTTCGTGATAAAATCTGTTCGGGGTCACATTGCGAAAGCTATGACTTCGACGAATAATTTAATCTTTGGGGCGTTCTATCCGAAAGACGAATATTTTGATAGTGCACGCTTGAGCAGCTTCATATCACCAGAGACATTCCTCTATTTAGATAGAAAGCGGTCTGATACAGGACAGATTGGCGGTGCCGCTAATATACCACGTCGGGCGAAGAACCGTCGATCGCCGGCTCCTTTACAGTCGAGACGTCCTGGCACAAGACGGAGCAGAGCTCCTTCGGTTCAGTAGGGCTGTGTCCGAACGGCACCGAATCGATAGGGTGAAGCGAACCAGTTCTGTTGGCTTCAGTCAGCAATTGACAATGAGTAGTCAGGGTGGGGTTTTGAGCCTTTGTCGGCTCACATATTTGTTTTAGTTTAAGGTTTTTGGGTTTAGGTTTAAGTAGAGTAGGCATGGTGTCACATACATGGACAAGGACGGCAAATAAGAAATTAAAAAAAAAAAAAGAAATACAACGAAATAAATAAAAAAAATTAAATGTCGTTGACCGTTGACCATTATGACCGTTTTGTTATTGAATAAAAATTTAAATTTTCGTAATCATTGTTTTTTTTTTCTGCGAGAAACTGTACAATTATACGCTCGATTTCTTACACTTTTTTTCAACTGTCAATACAATCGGAACATGTCGTTTTTCATAACTGGTAAAAACCTTGAGCTATACAAATTTTCAAATTTAAAGAGTAGATCTGAGAAAAAAAATGAATTTGATGAAATTCAAGAGTCGGTATAATTTTAATGGAATAGTGAGACGATTTAAAACTGGACCCAAGATGGTATTAAAATAAAGACAAAATTAAGAAAATCAAAAGTTATTTAGTCTGTCCTACATCTACATACCGCTTGTTGTGTATCCGGCCCCGATCCCGCGTTGACACTCCTTAAATTTGTTTGCGTTAGCATTAATCGCCTCGGAGGTGGTGGCGGTGGCGAAAATTCTTTCTTGCGCACTACAGTTTTGTAAAAAGTCGTCGTGTTCGAATTTATTGCCACTCGTGATTTTTGAATTGGCGAAATATTGTTGCTGCTTGTCTCTTCGTTTTTTGTTGTAGAAGTTGAAGAATTCACTGTTGTCGCAGTCGTCGTCGTTAATGATGAGATCATCATCTGAATCAGTCTTGTTGCTTCCGTAGTGACCACATCGCTGCCGCTGGTAGTCTTTTGCATTTGCATTTCTACTGCTGCTCCTGCTGTTGATACTTCCACTGCATGTGACACCACATTTGGCAGTGATATTGTTGTTGTTGTTGTTGTTTTTGTTATAAATGGATCCTTTGCCACCGATTGACATCCATCCAAATTGTTTGATTCTAATTGCTGTTTCATGCGTGATTGATGGTCTTTTTGTTCCTCCGCTGCCTCCTGCTCCTGCTCCAGCTCCTTCTCCATCTCCTCTCCCTCCTCCATCTCGTCGATTGAACTTTCTGTTGAATCCCTTAAATTGTGGCCATTTGTCGTTGTTTCCCCCTACCAATTTATTGGGAATAGAATTCAACTAATCAATTCTGGAATAAAGCGATCAAGCATATTTTTGCTTTGTGCAAACAATTTTATGTTTTTTTTTTTTCATTTTCTGTTGCTTGTTTTCTTTGCTCTCAACTTTTGCAAAATAAAATCACTAAAGTCTCACTAAATTTACAATAACCTTGATTTTATGATTTTAAAGAAACCAAAGACGAACATGAAAAAAGAGAAAATACAGAAAATGCGACTGGAATATGCGTTGTGATGAACAAATTATGATAAAATGCTTAAAGTGTACAATATATGTGCTGACTGATGACAAAAATGTAACAAACAAAAGAAATCTACAAAACTAAATATCAAACTACAAACTTTGAACAAACAATTTATTAAGATGACGTTCAAGTAAACCCACCTTTTTGAGTTCTTCACTTTCCTGTTGAGTTTTTTCTTCATCGCTTTCGGTTTCCTCTTCAAAGAGTGGTTCTAAACGTCGCCTACAAAATGTATTTTGTTTTACGATGAATGAAGGACAATGACAACTAATGTTAATTTTGAATAGAACTAATATTAAATTTTTACAGTAAGAATTCTACAATAAGGGAATTATGTTTACACTTTTACGTTGAATCTAACTTTGTCAACTGCTTTACCGGACCCTTGTGTTCCTTTTAAGTTTTTAACACATACAAATTATGCATCCCACTTTCTCACGATTATACCGTCAATCTTCAGTTAAGGCTTATAACGGTGAGTTCATTTTGTTGTAAAAGGGCTTAATAGGATAGACACATCACAATCGATTATTATCCATACCTATATGAATGTGTATATATTACGTCTTGAATAACTTCTTTATTTCTTTCCCAATCCACTTATACAGGGTGATTCACGAGCCTTGTGCCAAAAAGCTAGAGCGTGTAGGTTGAGTTGAGACAAGAAAAATATCGTATAGGAAGGAGGGTCTATTCCCCCGTTTAGCCGGGAGGGGCAATTTTCTGAAAAATTGACTTATTTTTTCAAAAAAAAATATTAAAAATAAACGTCTTCGTTTACAACACCGTGTTGTACCTTTTTGGAAAGCCAGAAACACAGAAACATCTTCTTTCATTTTGTTTTTAAATTTAATTGTTTTAACTAATAGTTTAAAAAATATTAATTTTCAAACTCAAAATTTTCAAAAAAAAGAAACAAAAAAATCATTTTTGAACTAAGTTTTTTCAAAATTGTATGTAATTAAGTACTAATTTTGTTTTAAAAATTCAATGCCATTGTTATTTTTTAGTCGAAAACAATGGAACGGGTCGTTATTCTGTATTCCAAAATTCTGTATCTGAAGAAAAAATTCTGTATGAATATTACTCTGTATTCCATTATTCTGCTTTTCTATTATTCTGTATTTCAAAATTCTGTAAATCCAAAATTCTGTTTTTTAAAAATTCTGCAAATCCATTATTCTGCTTTTAGAAATTCTGTAATTCCAAGACTGTTTAGTTATAGTGTGCACACTATCAATCATTTTTGTTACAACACGAGCTTTACATTTATTTGTTATTCGCTTAGCGGACGTCCAATTAAATATTTTTTTCGTATAAAACCATCGACACACAATTTATCCTTTCCTTTATTAGATTTTAATAATTTAATATCTGCCATTTTTTCTGAATTCAATTTATCACGATTAACTTTTTACACTTAACTTAAGCTGTCGAACGCAAAATGTGTTATCAAGGTACATATATGTGATTCATGTCATCCGTATGCAAATTAGTTGGAGAGAGATCCGTTACGTTAGAATTATAATCTATGCTTCAAGGTTCTGCAAAGAAAACATCAAAAATCTGTACACCTAAATTCTGAAATGATAAAAGAAAAATTGTTTTGATAATGAAAAAAAGTGCGCACTTTTTTTCATTATCAAAACAATTTTTCTTTTATCAATTTTTCCATTTACAGAATTTTGGAATACAGAATTTTGAAATCCAAAATTTTGTTTTTGACAGAATTTTAGAATACAGAATTTTGGAATAAAGGATTTTGGAATCCGAATTTTGGCCCATTCTGTATGGGCCCCAACCCCGAAAACAGAAAACCGGATGCAAAAATGGCTTTCCGTTTTTGAGAAATAAAAAAAAAAAACAGAACCACCTTTTTCTAAGAAAATCTTTGTTTTTATTCTTACCTATCTCGACTTTTAGTTTTATTAATTTATGAAACATTAACCTTTCTTTTAATATTTGTTCTGTAATTGGAATTTTATGAGGCCTCAATAAAGTAGAAAAGTATTGGATATTCCCTGGATTAAGCATTCTGTTTATTGATAACGACTGAAAACTGACCTGAAATTTTTCTTATTATACCTGGGGGCCGCGGCCAACTGTCGGTGATGGGTTCTACCTGCTAGGAGCTTAAGATGATCAAACCACAATTTTTCTTGAACGAAAAGACCTTAAGGTGAATAAAAGGCATCGCATATTTAGTAAACAACCATTTCCAATTGAAATATTGACTCATCAACACATAACAATGTCAAACTCATACTCTCGAGAAGAGTTAGCGGACATGCACTTCTGCTACGGTTTAGCTAATGGTCGGGATCGAGAAGCTGGAAGACTTTACGCTGAAAGATATCCCAATAGAAGGTGCCCGAGTCGTAGCATGTTTTCAAGAATCCACCGACGTCTAAGAGAGCACGGACAGCTAGAGCTTAGAAGAAGTGAAAGGTCAATTGCAGGACCCGGAATCATACGGGAAATAATTTTAGATACGGTCCGACGTAATCCCAATGCTCGGAGTGTCCCAATCTAGAGCATGGAGAGTGCTTGCAACGGAACACTTACACCCTTACCACTTCACGCCAGTTCAGGAACTCACAGCAAACGACAGGTTATTGAGAGCAGAATTTTGTAGATCATTGCTGCTTAGAGATGAAACAGAACGCAACCACTTTGAAAGGATTTCCTGGACGGATGAGGCAGAGTTTACCAGGGATGGAGTCACTAACTTTCACAATTTACATCACTGGAGTGAATCCAATCCACACAACAAAAAGCAGAACAAATCACAACACCCCTTAAGCTGTAACATCTGGCTTGGTATTGCTGGACACACCGGACCCCTATTTCTGAATTCCATTATTAATGGAGAATCATGCCTAGAGTTCTTACAAGACCTTTTGCCCGATTTGTTGGACAACGTTCCATTGGCTATAACCAATAGTTTAATCTATCAACAAGATGGTGCTCCAGCTTACAAGTGAGAAACTGGCTGGATGATAATTTTAGTGACCGATGGATTAAGAGAAGAGGCCCAACAGAATTGCCTCCTAGATCACCAGATTTAACAATCTAATAATCTATGCCTTCTCAGAAATGGGGATCATATTGAAAATTTGTTATAATTACTCGATTAAAAAAAAAAATAATAATAATAAAAGAAAGGTTAATGTTTTAATTATGTGATGTCTTTTATTTACCTTAAGGTTGTTTATTGTTTTCTCGCTCAAGAAAAATTGTGGTTTAATCATACTAAGCTCCTAGCAGGTAGAACGCTTCACCGGCAGGTGGCCGCTGCCCCAAGGCATAATAAGAAAAATTTCAGGTCAGTTTTCAGTCGTTATCAATGAACAGAATGATTAATCCAGGGAATATCCAGTACTTTTCTACTATATTGAGGCCTCATAAAATTCCAATTAGAGAACAAATATTAAAAGAAAGGTTAAAGTTCAAAAATGATTTTTTTTTAATAGACCCCCCCCCCCTCCATTCGATTTTTTTCTTGTCTCAACTCAACCTACACGCTCTAGCTTTTTGGCACAACGCTCGTGAATAACCCTGTATATTCTCTATGTTACCCATGTTGTTTCAAACATGCGCAGGGTTTAGTCAAGGAGATGCACTGTCATGTGACTTCTTCAACAAAGTCCTGGAGCAGCTAGTGCGCAAAACAGGTGTGAGCACGGAAAACACTATCTTCAACAATGGACGACATTGACATCATCGGTCGATCCAAGAGAAGCCTTCACAGCGATTGAAGAACAGTGAATGAGGATAAAGCAAAGTATACGCCATCAACAAACAAAGCAACATCTGTCCACCACCTAGGACAAAACGTCACTGTTGGTAGCAGCAATTTCGAAGTAGTTAATGAGTTCAAGTAACTTAGAACAAACAACAATCGCAAAAACGACACCTTAGTGGAGATCAGAAGAAGAATTACCCGAGCGAACCGCTGCTGCTTCGGTTTGGCAAAACAACTGTGTTTAAAATTCCTCACTTTCAGGACAAAGTCCTCCTCTCGGGCGCTGAGTGCTGGACGATATTTAAAAAAGGAGAATTGATACTGGGCACTTCCGGTTTGTTTTTTTTTCTTTTTTTTTTGGGTAAAAAGTCATTTGATAGATATATAGATGATAAACTATTTATATAAATATATACAACAAAAACAACTATCTATGGGTAAACTCGATTCAGAAACATTAAAATGAAACGGCGAACAATTTCTAAGCTACGGGTCGATGATTTCTACGAAGTATATGTGTAATATAATATGTAAGTATGTTGGTGATGTATACAAATTTTAAAATTAGAGTTTAATTTACCGTGGCAAAAGGCCTCGTATTGTGCTGGCGGTCATTGGTGGAGCCATCAAAAGTTCATCCATCATAAGTTCCGTATCTTCGTCATCATTGTATGATGTGCTTGATTTGGTCGGAGACTAAACAAACATTAAAAATAGAAAACATTAAATTTAAGCTATTAAATTTAAGGTCTGTTTGCTTATTGATTGTGTTTGAAACTACCTTACCGATTGTGTATTTTCTGAATTCAAATGTCTGTCATCATTCTCGCCTCCACTAGTTGGCGTTCCCCAAACATCCTCACCGGACGTTGCCCCCGAAGTGCAATCGTCCAATAAATCTTCGCCATTAGTGGACATACCCCCTGGATGCTCGCTATTCCATCGACCCAAATACTTATCGATAAAAGCTCGTGATTCTTCAAAGAAAGGCATCTTTCCGGCGACATAAGAACCAGCCCGGGAAGTCCACGGCTTCTGGCCGGAATCGTCTGGACTAAAGACCTTCTTCGTAATAACTTCAATGTCATCATCTCGACTATCAGATGCCTCAACATCTTGCAACTGCACCTCCTCGTCGACATTATCGTCTTCCAGCTCATCGGGGCAAAACTCGCCGTCAGAGGAACGGTTATCATCGGGAAGGTCTTCGGACGGCAGTTTTTCCAAACTGGACAGTGTGCCATAGCGGCGGAGGGAACTACAATTATTATTCATCTGGCGATAAGGGGGTTCCTCGTCTTGGGGCGACTCATCGGCCGAGTCTTCTGGGATATTTTCAATTACCGCCTGACGTGGAACATTATTTAATAAGAGTTTCGTGGCTGTACTAGTAATAATATGGGTTGTATTGTCCCAGACGTTGGTTGTTGTTTTGGACAGTAATGCGTCTGGAGTGGGTGGAACTACAGCAATGGATGGAACAAAAGCAGACGTATCGTCTTGGACTATCCTGGTGACAGGAGCAATTTGTGCCAAACCAATAACCATCAAAGACAGAGTTTCATCGCTCTCGACGGTATTCTTACATTCACACTTGCAGTATTTGTGAGGGTCATGAGTTGGTCCTTCCGGCGACATTGGTTCCTTAGTATGCTTTGAGGGTGATGTTAATTTAAACGGCGAAGTGCTTAGTGAAGATTTTGGTTCGATAAGTTTGCATGTCTCGTGAGTAATCTTGTGTGGACTACTGGCCGTTCCTTCGAAATCAGCCGGTGTGCATTCGCAATTGCAGATGTCGCTGCTTTGGCTGGTCGTCCGTTTCCGTGGTGAGCGGTTTTTGATCGAATAGCGATTTGGTTTTGGCGGTGGTACAATGGGTTTCTTTGGTGATGGCGTTGATTCTGGTGAAAGTTTATCCTCTCCACTCGAACAATGCCCATTGTGGAGAGTTTCCTTCTTACTTTTATCTAGAACTCGTAAACTGGTGACCGATTCGCCGATCGATTGTGAAACTGTTTGACAAGGGAGTATTGGTGATTCAGATTTAGTGATACTCGATGATGATGGCAATAGAGCCGCCTCCTCACCGGTAACGGTGCTCGTCGATGTGCCCGAAATACTACTATGAGCTTTTGAATTAAATCTACAACAGCGATTTGGCGATGCCTGACTATGTTGAACTTTTAGCGAATTACAAACCAGATTAGGCGGTGAAATGGATGATGAGCGTTGCTTTTGTTGGCAATTGGTATGACAATATTGACAAACGGATAGCGTATCGCCTAAGTTAACTACCGGACTTGAGCGAATTGTGATCTACAAAAGGAACACGCAAATGTGCCAATGAAACGCAAATGGTGATTGATTGACTTCTATAAACAGTGTGATAGTTCATATTATATCTTACCTGACTGTCAGATGTCGTGCTATGAGACTGACTTTTCGCATCGCATTCGCTCATATTTAGCTCCTCGACTCCGCTGAAACGTTTGCCACCAAAGTTAGCTTTTGATTTGAGTTGACCATGCTCCTTTGCCAAATTAAGTTCTTTTGTACGATTTTCAAGCTGAGCTCGAGTCCAGTATGTGATTTTCTCGTAGCTCTCCCCATCCGGATAGAGGAGATGTTCGTCTTCCTTGCGAAGATTTTCACGCGATCTTTGCGCCGCCAAGCGGGCTTGTTCTTGTTGCTTGTCAATTTGTCCCTTCATCCAGTTGGCCAAGTGAAGAGCACTTGCCTTAGAGGTGCCACTTTTATTCAAAATTCGGCATTTTTCATCGATAAGCATCTCGATTTGTTCTGCGGGATTGATTGAGTAGTGCTATAAACAAAAAAAGTAAAACAAGATGTATCAGTGTGCAAGTGCAGGAGTTGTATTAGAAAATTGTGATGGGCTCGCAACTGGTCTTAAGAGATGTTATTGTATATATATATGTACTTCAAGAACTACTAAAATAAAAGTTACTATGCCAAACAAAATTCTACAAAACAAAAAAATGAACGGGTTGAGTTTCTATGTACAATACCAACACAACAAACAAAAAATCTTTGACCAAAAACGCTTGTTTTCAAAATCAGTCTTTTTTTACAAACAATTTTCAAATGCTCTGGATCCAATGTTATATTTTATATATACAATTTAAAGAGAGTCCATCACAATTTTCTCTTATACTCTTGATATAGTCCAAAAAAGTTAACAATATCATTTCGAGGGTGGGTATGTTTTATTTCAGTTTTCTTTTCAAATTCGTTATCCTCGACCATGATCCTTTATAACTTAAGCAATTATCATATTTCAACTTAAAAATAAATAAATAAAACTTTACATCAATTCTGAATTTTAACACTAACTTTGTTGGACTATTTTATGCAATTAATATATCTCTTAAACAAAAGAATTAATTTTAAAATTAATATAAATTAAACTCACAAGCGTTTTCATTCAAAGAAATATTTATTTGTTTATTTTGCTTAATTTGTTTAAAACTTATTTATACCAATAATACTTAAGTTCTTATAAAAATAATACTTTTTTTTTGTTTTTCTTCTTTTTACAATTATTTGTCTGTTTGAAACAACATTTTTTCACAACGCTAGCTAGCACATACATATGTTTTGCCATAATTTCGAATATTTGAACACTTAATTTTGTTTTTATATTAAAACTTCTAGAAAATGAATTGTCTATAGTGAATAATTTCGTACAAGGTGGTGTAAGAGATATTAATATTACGGTGGAGAGATATTGATGTAAGCCACCAAGGGTTTATTATAAAAGTATTGCTTAGTATAGATATTAATGAATTTCATACATGTATTCGGATTGAAAATTTGTAATGAGTATTAATTGGAATTAGTAATTTAATATTTAAGAAAATGGCGTATTTCAAAAGGAAGTAAATGGACTTTTCCTCACATAAAATTAATAAGTCTATTGCAATTCCTTAAGTATGATTACCTATGTAAACCTTTTTTTTTTACATAATTTGGTTTCTTAAGTCTCAAATATTACGATGAATCTCAATTTGCAGAGTATGGTCGTCTAGGGACAGTGGCGAACGCATGGGGGGGGGGGTGGTTCAAACCCCCTGAAATTTAAGGGAAAATAGAAAATCGAATTCATAGGTATTAGCTTCAAAATAAGGAACTAGCTGTTTACGGGGAAAAAGTGGATATTTCAAAATGCCGCAAATTTTAGCTTCTGCAACATTTATCAACATCGTAAGGCATCAAAGGCTGGGCACTCCATACCGATCCCGACGAAATTTGAACTCAACAACTCGATCGCATGCTCAGGCATAGAGAATATATAATACCTAGAGTCGCGACCTTTTCCTCCCTTGCCGAAAACACCCTCAAAATTTTTCTGAGGTGAACTCTCACAATCCTCTCTTTTTTTCGTGTCCGTGAATCTGTGTAAGAGGTGAACTCTCACAATCCTCTCTTTTTTTCGTGTCCGTGAACCTGTGTAAGAGGTGACAAAAGAGTGAGCACTCAGCCGTGACAAATTTTTTTTCCTGATGCACAAACCCAAAGTGACAGACTTCCACCACAGCAAATACGAGACTAAACGCACGACTTTTTTCTTAAGATTTATTAAGATTTTTGATACAAATATTGGTATATTATAGTGCAATTATATGTTAAAAGTGCAAAGAAACAATATATGTAACGTATTTACTTTCCATATTACATGCATAAAATGCTGAGCTCAACGGAATCTTATTTTCGAAATTTGAGCCCATGAAACCCACCTCGACTCCAACCTGAGCATTGTATCTAACTCAGTGCGAATGTATGGGTGCAGTTTCTCATTTAAAAAGCATTGGAAAACTAACACATTCTCACTGGGTTAGTACAAAACGACCAAATTGCAGCTTGTAGGCAAAAAGAGAGCGAACACCCGAAGTCGTGACTCTAGGTATTATATATTCTCTATGTGCTCAGGGCGGAAGAGGAAAATGTTTTTCCTATCACCCGTAGCAACCAAGCAAGCGGTTGACTTGACACGTTGATACTAGACACAAGTCATTCCGCGCAGAGACAAAAGGAGATCGGAAATTGACTTTCGTTTCACTCTCTAGATCAGTGATCACTTTATAACAAGATTGGAAACCTACCTACGTTTTACCCTCCAAATACCGCAAAAGTTATTTTTTTTCATACACACATACTCTTGCAGCAAACTTGCTTTATTATGTAAGCAATTGTATCATTATTACAATAAAACGCATACTGTTACAGCTAACCTGTGTCTTTAAGTTTGTATTACACGCATACTCTTACAGCTAACCTGCTCCCCTAGCTTGTAGGCAAATGTCATTTTGACAGCAAGGTTTCCAATCTTGGTATAAGTGATCAGTGCTCTAGATCCCGCAATTTTCAAATTTCCTCATTTTCTTTTTCTTTTGAATGCATGTGAGTTACAACTCCTTTGTTTGTTTTCGCATTTTCAAATTTAACGTAGATTGCTAGCAGGGCTGCCGTTTAAAATTTTCGCAGCAGAGTAATTTCAAGTTCTAGAGGGGAGTATTTTGCTATTCAAAGGAGTACACAAACAAAACATTTTTTTTTTAAAGAAACACTTTTTGATTGGGTAGAAGAAAAAAAAGTCGAGTTTTGACAGCTTTGAATTCAACTTATGAATGTATCCTTTCACTTGTTCGCCCCCATTCTGACGTACAGATCAATTATTTGGTGGCCTGCCCTAGACAAAAAATATAACATCGATAAGCTATAAAGAGTTCAAATAACTCCCTGCATTGGTACTACGGGAGCAATTAGATCTTTCTCTACTGATGCACTCACAGTCATTCTGAATCTTTTTCCCATCGACCTTCACATTCATGAAACATTCTCCTGTAGTGCTTTAAGACTGAGAGATTTTAATCTATTACTATAACCCTCTGACTACACGTTATAAACCTTAAGCTTTGGTAAGCAATTCAAGGTTGAAAACTAGGCAAAATTGGAAAATTAATAGTCCTACAAAGGTTTTCAACATCACAGTTTACACTGATGGTTCCAAGATGGAACTCGGTGTTCTGGCGGGTGTCTTCTCTGAAGAACTGGGTATTAAAAAATCCTAAAGACTGCCTGACAGATGTAACGTATTACAAGCTGAAGTTCTAGCGATAAGACAAGAAGTCAAATCTGACGAAATTATATAATAGGTTGCAATCTTTATTGACAGCCAGTCAAGCTATCAAGGCTTCAAACAACAACCTGACTAAGTCCAGAACCTTTAGAGATTGCAAACAAGAGCTCGCAAGTTTTAACGACAATATAAAAATCAATCAAGACGTAGGCAAGTAAGGCACAGCGATATTCAAGGTCGGGATCAAGCCTTCAAATATCCCTTGCTGAGGAAGTTAGGATTCCCTTAAGAGTCATGAAAACGGATATTCAAAACCATTTTCTTAAAAAATATAACGTAAGATGGAAAAATTTATCAGCTGCAACAAACGTACCAAGGAACTTCTGAAAAAACCTAGGTGAGAAATTGGCAGAATAGTTGCCAATTGCAACTACTACCGGCCACTGGCCGATCGGACAACATGCCTTGAAGCTTGGTATTCCAGTCAATGAATTTTGTCGAAGCTGTAGAGTTCCGTCCAGAGGGTAAGACTCCAGCACTTTTTGTGTGAGTGCCCGGCCCTTCTATATGCCAGAACAATGGCTTTATGTGCTCCCTTCTTACGCGAGCTTGTAGGATCTTGATTAAAAAAAAAAAAAAACAACTGGATTTAAACACTCCAAGTCTCTATTAGGCTTATGCACTGTGCTGTGCGTATCTTTTTATAATTTATTTATTCTTTTTTGGTAAGTCAGAGTTTATGGTATCAAAATGGTGCAATTGAAGCGCTAATTGTGTTCCTGGGCAGAGGCTGACAGTGGTAAGTTCGAAGTTTCGAAAAAATCGCTGCAGTTCAGACGTCCGTAGCAAATGATATAATCAGTCTATTTCAATTCCATGGCGTTCTGAATGGTCAGCGTTATCGCACCATGATAACCGATTAGGATGGTGCTACAAGCCAAAAAGCACACTTCACAATCACTTTATTGAAGGGTAGGTTTGATGAGCGAGTTACCTCAAGAAATGGGCGAGTCTATTGCCCGCCTTGTTCGTGCGATTTAACACCACTAGACTAGTTGTGTTCGCTCAAATAATGATAAAAATAAATATGTAAGCCCGGTAATAATAATATGTAATGTATGTTAATATTTATAATTTCATAATGTTCCTTTAAGTTTTCAAGGAGAGTATTTTCGAAAACAGCGGAGTACGGGAGTTCACTGAACGCAAAGGGAGTACAAATACTCAATTGGTAGTTATTTCGGCAGCGCTAATTGCTAGATTGAATTCTGAAATTGTCAAACACATTTTTCTTATACTCACCACGAAAATACTAGAGGTTATGATTTTAGATGCGTTCCGAAACTTTAGACCGAGGATATATTTTTTTGCACCTTACATTAAGTATGTTTCGATGCAGAAAGGCATTCAAGTGTTTGAAAATATTGGCGTAAGATTATAGTCCGCTAATAAACACTGTTAAGAGTATTAAGTGTTAGAATATGCTGATTCCACTGACGCTTATCACGAGATTAAGCGAAGTAGATTAAGAACATATCTCGACTGTTCTAAAATTTAGGGTAGAAAAAACGTAGTATTACACCTAACATTCGTAATGGCGTTTTAAATTGGCAATCTGAACTGAACGTTAAAAAAAGCAACCTGAAAGCGTTCGATTGGGCAAAAGTGACAGTTCTGATTCTGAAAAGAAGAGAATTTCCCTTCTGATTTCAAAAACAGAATGCTTCTTTTTCGATTCCAGATTGCCAATTAAAAACGCCATAAGTCTAATATCAAAGTTCTAAAATCAAAATTTAACTGCCAAACTTATTCGTCTTTGGTGAATAGACGGATTGAAGGATTGTTTTAGTGAAAACACGCACACATATTTGAAATGTGTATATTTTAGCTTGTAAGCAACTGTCACTTTGACAGCCTTGTTTCCCATTTTGTATTTCGATTTATTTTTCTTCCAACACATCACATATGCATATTTCTGATGACAAAAAAAAATGTGTTATGTTTCCACTATTCCAAGATTAAATGATAGATTCTTCTGATACCTATTACCGGCCCTTTATTGGACTGAAACCTTTTCTTTAGTTTCATTTATGTTCAATTTCAATGTTAAAACTGCAAATTTTCAGAAATACCGGTATACTAAGTTTACTGAGATAGTATTGGTAAGAACGAGCATACTCTTGCAGTAAACGTTGACCGCTGCTTGTAGACATTGTCATTTTGACAGCTCAGTTTCCCATCTCCCCTTTAAACTAATCTGTGATGCTCTGTATTTTCAGAAATCTTTGTGAATGACAGTTTGAACAATCATAGATTCTCTCAGTTTCTTGCCACATTTGTCTTAAGTTCTCGCATATCTGATCTCTCAGCGTTTTCTCATGCTAAAGTCTGTGTACAGCGAAAATGAAGTGCTGTAAAATCATTCATCCGGATGTTTGCGGACCGATGCAGGAAGAATCACTTGGAGGGTCAAGGTATTATGTACTTTTTAAGGACGATTTCTCAAAGTTTTGATTTGTTTATTTTCTCAAGGCATTTTCTCTGAGGCATTTTAAAAGTTTAAAGTAGTCATGGAGATAGCTGAAAAGCAATGTGGTCATCCAATCAAGATTCTTCCATCGGACAATGGTCTGGAGTTCGTGAAAAGCAATTTCAAAAAGTTTTTGGAAGAAAATGGGATTCACTTCGTCGTTCTGTTGCCTACATTCCTGAACAAAACTATCACGGAATCGGCTCGGTCGATGATTTATGCAAAAGTACTTAGTCCTAAGCTTTGGGCAGAGGCAGTACAAACAGCTGTATTTGTTTTGAATCGTACAGGAACCAGCACCGTGAAAAACAAGACGCCTTTCCAACTCTGGTACAACAAGCGGACACAGTTTGAACATTTTCGTAGTTTTGGTTCGGAGGTTTATTTTTATATCCCACAGCAAAAACGAAGGAAGCTAGACCCAAAGTCAAGAAAATGTATTTTTGTTGGGTACGATGAAAGCCAAAAAGGAATTCGTGTAGTTGATAATTCGAATTGTGTCTCAGTGGTACGTGACGTAAGGTTTTTGGCAGAGGAATCATCAGTTTCCTGTTATACATGAAGATAATGAAATGATGCAAGAAGAATCTGAAAATGAAAACAAAATAGTTCACGAAGAACAAGCAGATGAATTCGAAGATGCTGAAAGTTATCACCAACCTGAAAGCCCGGTAGCGACAAAAAGGATGCAACCTAAACCTATTCCCGAAGCTAAAATTAATGTAAATAATATTTTACAAACACGCTTGCGTAATTGTCATGAAGAAGAAGGTGCTTCCCTAGCAATGGCCTTATTGGCGATGACTGAAGAACCCAAGTTTTATAAAAAGAATTAATCAAGTGAAGCAACAATTCGTTGAAAGCTATGAGGGAAGAGTTTGATTCAAGGCGTGACGCTATGCACAAGGAGTATAAGGCTTTAATGGCGAATAAAATCTGTGGCTAGTCGTAGAATTACCAAGTAATTAACGGGCTATTGGATGCAAATCGGTGTACAACCTGAAAAGAGATGCCAGTGACAAGATGGAACGGTTTAAGGCCCGTCTTGTTGCGAAAGGGTGTTCACAGCATTATGGTGTGAACTATGGTGAAACATTTTCACCTGTATGCCGACTGGAGAGTGTACGTTTCATTTTGGAGTTAGCTGCAGAGTTGAAACTGTTTCTCCATCAGATGGATGTTTGCACGGCATACCTCAACAGTGATGTTACAGATACCGTTTACAAGAAACAACCACCTGGATATTCCCAACCTGACAAAGTTTTATTGCTGAAGAAGACAATGTACGGCTTAAAACAATCAAGAAGGGAGTGGAACTTTAAGCTTGATGGTGTTTTACGAGAGATGGGATTTGAACCTTACGATAATGAGCCAAGCTTCCAAGTAGCTTAACTGGAACCTTACTCGTATATTGCGAAACAGTCGATAAATGTGTTTACTTAAAGCAAGTCACAGCTCATGATTTCCAGTGCCTCCATTTTTTCTTTTACATTCACTACGAACTGAGTGTGAAATAAAATGTAGAGCCGAACCATCTACACATCCCCCCTCCTCCCCGGAAAAATTATCTGCGTTCGCCCCTGTACTAGAGACAATTAATAAATTCAAAGTGAGTAGCTTAAAGCTTGTAATAAAATGAATAACGAAATTTCATTAAAATAATAGTGCTAGTATGAAAACTAATTTAACAATGATAAAGACAATTAGTTGAATACATAGAAGAAGTTTTTATCTCTTAAACTAAGTATATATATTTAAAAAGTGTAATAAAAACGAGATAACAAAAATAAATAACAAATATTCACAACCAGCCATACTTGGCACATTTCAGGAGCAATTAATAGTGTAGGTGTCTTATTATATTATTATTATAAATTAATAAATTATGCATAAATGTATAACATATAATAGCACTAGCAACCAGAGCTTTCGGCTTATGGTGTGTTATATTAAGTCGACCTTGTTGAGGAGATTAACCTTGAATTACCTAATTTTTTTGGAAAAAGAATTAATGCAAAACGAATAAATACCCTTTATTTCCGTTATTTTTCTTAATATTAAATAGGATATTCTCACTCTAAAATTCACATCCTTTCATGGAATTTCCATCAGTTAACCCTTCAGCCGAACTTCAACAAAGTACAGAGATTATTTCTTTAGGTGCACTACGCGAGCCGTTTACCAAGACTTGATTGTCATTTTCAGCTTTTGGTGGTACTCGCCATATCCTTCTTCAAGTTTTTCGTGCTTAACGAATTTAACGACAAACACAACTTGGATGTTAGACGAAAAAAGAAGTTTTCATGCAAACTAAAATATGATGAGTACCATGGTTCGCCACATATGTTAAAGTTGCAATTGCAAGAAACTGTCAAGTCTTAGATGGAAACGTTTACGAACAATCGAACAACAATTGTATTTGTAGAGGAAAAATCTATGAAATCGCTAACTTTCAAATCACAGATCCAACGAATTCGGTGGCGTTGGTCCCGTTGGCAAAACCCCATACGGATCATCATCACCAAAAAATAAACACTCCTCTACATCAGCATCATAATTTGTATCCAAATTCACCTGATGAAATTCCAGATCAAGCTCCAGCAAATCCCAAGAACCGCCAAATTCAGCGAGTGGAATCTTTTGTTTCGCATCCGCTTTTAGGTCTAAAAAGTTTGGTAATGGATTAAGATTAGTGTTAGCCACAGGGCCGCTATCTTGTAGGATAAAGTCATTTGAAAATGCATCAGAGGGACAGTGTTTTGACGATGTTGGGGAAATATTAATTGTTGTTGGTGTGTCTGGTGTTGCTACCGAAATATTGGCTGAAGTGCCATCAGCCGCCAGAGGTAGGGAATCGTCAATAAATGATCGTCCCACTGAACTTATACTAAATTCAACAAAAGCCGACGATGACGAATTCTTGCCATTTGCTTCGATTGATTCACTCGCTGCCTCTGGGATAGCCGTGAGGCTGGTAACTTGATCGGAACAGAAGGTTGTTGTGTTTAAGCTGCTGCCACTGAGGCTTAGCCAAACGGGTGGAGATGAATTGTGTCCTGACTTGCCGACACCATTTGTCAAGAGAGGACTTGTCGAGCCTTCGTGGGAAAGTGCTAAATGACGTCGGCCTAATGCGATAGAACGTAGCGATGTGGAGATTAGCTCAGTTGATTGATTCTCAATGCTAAGAGGTCGTTGTCGTGGAGGCCCCGTCATTAGTGGAGCATAACTATATTGGGAACCGATAGAGGAACGATGCACGAAGGAGCTAGCTAGTTTTTGTAAATTCTCAAATGATTCTCCGGGTTTACTTCTAATAGAACCCACCTGTTGGGACTGTTGATTTTTTAAATTGATAGAATCAATTGATGAGAGTTTGACGGATGCCACTGATGATGGTGCCATTCCGATTTCGCACAGAGGAACTGATGTGTTCAAGACATCTGGGGAATCTAACGGACTGGACAGTGATGTAGATCCTAGAGCTGCATTCACCAAGAATCTATAATCGAAAGAGTTTTCATTCAAGCTTAATTAATTGATTTACCGAACTTACATTTGCCGCTGGAGAAGATTTTGCCACACTGCTTTGAGCTCTAAAGATGGCGCACGCAAGGTAAGACTTTTGCGCCTTGCATTCTTCTTGGGAGTTCGGGTGAGATCAGGTGCGCAGTAGCCAGTAGGACTCGGTGCGAACCTGCCATTGGGATCCACTGTAATTCGGAATTCAGCCGCTAAAAAGAAAAACCGTCAATAGTATTTGGAAACCTACAAGAATATATTTAATTTTTTACTTTTTTTTCTCATATGAAAGCATGAATCAACAATATTGGAAATTTGTATTGGCTCTTCCATTATAAATAGAACACGGTCACGACTGACCTTAGCGAACACAATAATATCACTAAACAATAAAGTCCAATAGGGCTTTACAGATCGTCCTTCTACACGACTCAAATCACCACCAAAAATCCACTGTCTGCCCTGCACAGCTAGTGTGAAAGGCTTGCACTTTGTGAATACCATTCTTGATTCAAGGTCCTGCAAAGTGAGAAGCGGACGACCCTCTCCCAGAGGTTCCATTAATCCACTGCTGACGGTGATTTCTCTATATGCCGCTTGGAGCTCATTTATGACAGATGTAAAATTCTTGTGCTCCTCGCTGTCAGTGGGACAATTAGCTGCAAGCATTTGCATAAGTTTTAATATCTCACGAAAATGTTGCAACGGTCGATGTATAAACATGGTGAGATCTGGGCGTTTTCGTGGCACTTGTGGTTCTGTGATAAAAGCGACAAACTTTGACCCAGCTTGTCGGGATTTGTTGACCTTTAAAAAAAAATAATTTTAAGATTTCAGTGAATCCTACTCATCGAGTTCCTACTAACCAAAACACAATCGGCTCGTTTAATACCGTTGCAGTACTTCTTGTAAGCCGCACAAATGGTTGTCGTCTTGGACAAGTACACTCGAGAAGTGAAATTCAATTGTGGCTCCTGATCGTCGTTAATTAATTGATCCAAAATATCCTCCGATATTCGACGCAATTCGTCGATATTTTGAAATAGTGTTCGATGATCACTGGGCGAAATGAGATCAGTACGTTCTACCAAGGGTTGGACAAATCGTTGGTTGCCAAAGAGTATGGCTGAAATGAAGTTTTGTTCGCGGCTAATTAGTTGCAGGAGAAATCGATGACGGCTGTCGGTGATTGGTGCAATGGACTGGAAAATTAGAAACTCCATTATAAATTTTAAAAAATGTACATCAGCACTAAATCTAAAAAAAAAAACAATAAATTAAAAGTCACTAGGTAAACATTTACTAAAAATGAGGTTCTGAACGACGACTTATGCATGAATGTTATGGGAACTTCTACTCAATTTTGTTTTCTAGTGATGACTTGATAATTCGTTTTCTATTCTAATCCATCACATAAAATCGCTACTCAAATTGGTCGCCATACTGGCTTTTTATTTTTAAGTGTTTTTCTTACTGACAATGTTTTTTCGTCTTTTGATTTTGTTCGTAAAATTCCGTCTAAAATATATTGGATGGAATTCTAATCGATCCAGACTTCGACCTTACCGATGTTAAGTCTTTCATGTTTCATGTAAGAAATTATTACATTTCCTGATACTGCAGTGGTTTTGAAATGTTAGACGGGTACCAGGTCTAACATTTCAAGAGTTCCACGAAAGTTTATATTTTTCTTCAAAAAGTCACTCGGATGACTTCAAAAAAGGGACATGGGTACAAGGTTAAATTATCCACTTAAAAAATCGCAAACAGTTCTTTTATGTTAAGCTTTTACTTACTGACCCAAAAAAGGAGTTTTTGGAAAGAAATATTTTTGTTTTTTTATAATATACAAGGTCACATGGCAGACTTCGTACTGCCTCAATCGATAAATAAGAAAACTAAACTGCTACACAGTTACCACAGCACACCGTTCCTAGCTACGCTACCCTTCACGCTAACTGCTACCCCTTTACCCGCTACCCGGGCCATATTTCATAAACGGCCTGGTCTTTTTTGTACATTAAAAACCCATTTACGCCACTACCCGAATATTCCCTCAAAATTGAGTGCAAAACACTCCACTGGTTAAAAGTGAGTCGAACTCAATACCACAAGCACAATCAAAGGTCTTATACATGTGCATCACTTAATCCGGAAAAAAATGAAATAAACTTTACAATAGGTACGAACAATTATAATTTTCATTACCCACCATGAAATGAACTTAAATATTCAATAATCACATGAATCAAACCACATGCACAAACTTAACATTTTCAAAGCAGAAATAATCTTACAATGTCAGTGAATTTCACAAATTAACCAGTTTATTTCTTGCCCCAAACAGTTCAACAAAACAAAAGCAACAAATCCTAGAACTCTGACCCAGCAGACTTCGTACCGCCTCAATCGATAAAAGAACCCCCAAAACTTTTGTATCCCGCTACCACACTACCCGCCTCCCTTTGTCCGCTACCCTACTATCCTCTACAGCTACCCGCTACGCCTACCTGCTATCCGCTGCTCGCTACCCCATTACCCACTACCCGCTACCCATAACTTCAACACGCTAACCGCTAACCTTTAACCCCGCTACCCGCTACACATTTCCCAATACCCCGCTACTAAATGGAATAACATGACCGCCGGGTCGATGTCACTCTTTAAATATGGAGGAGGTGTTTTGATGAACCGCATGCACCAATTCATCAACAAAGTGCGGGAGGAAGAATGCATGCCCACTGACTGGTCGATAAGCTCCATATGCCCCATCTAAAAAAAATGCGATCCTATGTCATGAGAAAACTACCGCGGCATATCCCTGCTTAATTTTGCATACAAAATCCTATCCAACGTACTGTGCGAGCGTCTTAAACCGTTCTGCAACACAATAATCGGCACGTACCAGTGTGGCTTTAGGCCAGGCAGAACAACGATAGGCCAAATATTCACATTGAGGCAGATCCTAGAAAAGACCAACGAATTTCAAGTCGAAACCCACCATCTTTTCATCGACTCCAAAGCTGCTTATGATAGCATCCACCGCCAATGGCGATGTCTGAATTCGGGATCCCAACAAAACTGATCCAGCTGTGCCGCATGACGCTTTATAATGCGCAGTGCAGTGTGCAAATGGGTAACAGCTCATCCGAGTTATCCCAAACATGCGCAGGGTTAAGACAAGGAGATGAGTTGTCATGTGACTTCTTCAACATAGTCCTGGAGCAGATAGTGCGCAAGGCAGGTGTGAGCACGAAAAACACTTTCTTCAACAAATCCACCCAGCTCCTAGGCTATGCGGACGACATTGACATCATCGGTCGATCCAAGAGAGATGTGCTTGAAGCCTTCACAGCGATTGAAGAACAGACGAAACTCGTTGCTCTTGAAGTGAATGAGGACAAAACAAAGAACATGCTATCAACAAACAAAGCAACATCTATCCACCGTCTAGGACAAAACGTCACTGTTGATAGCAGCAATTTCGAGGCAATTAAGGAGTTCACCTACTTTGGAACAAACATCAATCCCACAAACGGCACCTTAGTGGATATCCAATGATAAGGCCAACCTAAAATATACATCCACTAGACTAGCTGACCCAGCATGCTATATAAATAAAATTAATTATAACCTTAATATTTGTGTAACATCTTCCTTAAATTTATTTCAGTTGGTTATGAAGCAACGTGCGTTGGGTAAAGCTAGTTTATATTAAAAACATATTTCTTTCTCTGACTATGCAAGTGCCCGTGGCTTAGTGGTAAGGAACATCGTGGGTTTGTGCCCATTAAGTTTTTATTTCAAAAAGATTTGACAAAACTTCCGAGAGTATCAATCTGTCATGAAAAAGTGCTTCTCAACTTTGCCATTCACAATCACAATCGGCAATAAATTGTAGGTTTTTTCAATTCTTAACACACACCCAGAGAATTGTTGATGAGAGTAAAGCCTGAACTACATCGAAACACAAAGTGTAAAAAGTACAAAAAAGTATTCGTATTCGTATTGAGAACTTTGTGCACAGTGAAAGCTCGATCATGGTCAAGCTTTTGTTCACGCTCACTTTTAAAAAAAAGAGAGGGAGATATTCAGATATACATTTGTAGAAGCAGTACAGAACATAACTTCCACTGTTTTGTACTTTTTGGCACTTTATGTTCCGGAACAAGCACAAAGTTCTCAATACGAATACGAATACTTTTTTGTACTTTTTCACTTCGTGTTTCGATGTAGTCCAGGCTTAAGCCACTTGAGCTTTGGCTCTTGAGAAGCTATGGCGCCACTCTAGTGCTCCTAAAAGTTGACAACTGGTTGACTGATTTTCTTAATTTATATTTTAAACATAAGTGGGATAAGGGTAGAAGGCGAAAAAAAAGTAGGTATGGCCAAGTTTGGAATTTCAGGCTATGTTGCCCATGTCCTGCCTTAAAAACTTTTTCCTGTTTCATTACTGGTGAGATCCTGATTCTATTAAACGGCTTTTTCAAAACATAACTTTCAACAAAAATTTGGTATAGAGATAGTCTAAGAACTGAGAAAGTCATAAGCTTATCAACGCAATAAAACCCCACAAGAAAACCCTACAAGAAAACCCCACAAGAAAACCACTCAAAAAAAGACTATGAAAAACACTCAATTCTACCCCCTCCTCATCACCGAAACGGCTGGGCCTGGAATTTGCACAACAATTTCAAAAACTAGTTAAAATGCATAGCATAGAGTGGTGCGATAGCTCTCGAAGAGCCAAGACCTAAGTGGCTTACTCTCATCAACAATTCTCTGGGTGCGTGTGAAGAATTGAGGGGACCTACAATTTAACACCGACTCCGAAAGGCAAAGTTGAGAAACACTTTTTTATGACAGGTAAATACACTTGGAAGTTTTGTCAGTTCTTTGCAAGAAGCAGTGGCCGTGAAGGATGACATAAAAACTTTTATGGGCACGTCGAGTAGGGTTCGAAACCACAACGTTCTGCTTAGAAGCTAACGCACGTAACTACTAAGCCGCCTACACTACCAATATAAAGAGTTTTCCAATAAGAGGTGATATTTAATATTCAAAGAAAAATGGCATTTTTTGAGATAAGTGATCGGATTTTTATTTCATTATAAGGAGGTAGGTATGCCGTTAATAATGAAACACAACATCAGCCAAATGGCCGCCACGACCACGCTTACAGGACGATATCCTTTTCATGAAATTTTCCATAACCAAATCGCAAAGTGGCTGCCCTATGTCCTTGATAGCCTCACGAATTCCATCTTTGAGGTCTTGAATCGACGCTGGGCTGTTGGCGTAGACCTTATCTTTCACACGATCACAAGATCTTGGTGGCCAATTGTGATCGATAAGTCAATCCATTGGCCGTAACTGTTGCTCCAGACTCATTTATGAAAAAGTAAGGTCCAATGACCTCGCCGGACCTTAAACCGCACCAAACAGTCACGGGTTGAGGATGGAGAGGCTTTTCAACAATAACTCTTGGGTTTTCCGAGCGCCAGATGCAACAGTTTTACTTGTTGACGTAGCCTCCGAGGTGGAAATGGGCCTCATCAGTCAAAATGATTTTACGATGAAATTCCGGATCATTTTCATGCATTTCAAGGACCTAATCAGCAAAGACACGACGTTGTTGATGATCAGCCGGCTGGAGTTCTTGTGTTAACTGAACTTTATAAGCCTTAAGACCCAAGTCTTTATGCAAAATACGGTGTAATGACGTTTTGTGGAATGCCTAATTCCAAAGAAGGACGAGAAATGGACAAACCTGGGTTTTCTTCAACATTTTCTTTTGGCTACAACAGCAATATTCTCAGTTGTACTTGAGCGACGTGCACGTGTTTTATTCTTCACATCACTAACTTGTCCCAACAGCTCGAATTTTTCCACAAATTTCTGTATTGCGGTCCGAGAAGGTGCTTAACGACGACCCAAATTTTTTTTAGTTTTACGAACCGTCTCTGCCAAATTTTCACCATTTTTATAGTGAATTCTAATAATTTCAATGCGTTGTTGAAGCGTGTATCGTTCCATTTTGCCGTTCCATAATGGCGTAGTTTCTACTTGTCAAATCAAATGTCAAAAAATGACAGCTTCAAAAGTGACAGCTACCGAAATAGCGGGCTATTCAAAATAACACCTCTAATTGGAAAACCCTTTATATTTGCTGAAGAAAAAATTAAGTTCCTGGTCCTAGGTTCAAACTTCAAATCTAAAATGTGAACTCAAAAAGTTGTTCGATTAAAAAAAAAAAAAAAACTAGACAGCACCACTAATAAAGAAGTCTGATGATCCGCTTGGCACCCTTGGCTTAGCTATAACTCCAGCCAAATAAAGGAATTGACGGAAAAAGCCATTGGTGGAAGCACCTCTAAGTTGTTATCGTTGTTCAAATACTTAAGTTCCTTATTTTTTTCTTACTGTGGTGTTTCTTTTTAGGGTTCTTACACAGGTGAAAAAGAAACCCTTATAAGATCTGTACGGTTTTTTTTTTTATTCGTCTTTCACAAGCGATTTCTTAGAATCTGCTAAGCTGATTGCAATAAAATTTGGTACCCATTTTCAAGAATACCTCAAGTGATGCGAAAATGTTGCTTCCATAAAAAAGAATAGAGTCGCATAATCGAGTAAGGAACCCTCCTCGAGCGAGTTTATCTCGCACTTGTCCAATTTTTTGTTGCTTATACGGCCCAAAAGCATGTGTGTCGGACATGGTGGAGTGAGTAAAATGAAAAGATTGTCATATTCTGTGCAGGTGCTGCTATCGGTTCAATGCATTTAGCACGTTTATTGCGCTTGAATCTCCATTTTATAAGCCGGACTCGGGAACCATCTGGGAATTTGTTGCTATTTTGTACCGAAAGAATTGATTTTGTATCTCTCTTAGTTTACGAGATACGGCTGAGGACCTGACTTAATATTACGCTACAATCTTCCCTTATATATCTAGACAAAGAAAGCACCTATTTTGGTGCTGAGAAATAGGCCAGCTAGATTTGTCGGAATCGTAACCCTTGACGGGGGTGGGTAGAGAGTATCTCGTAAACCAGAGCACCTAGGAACACGAGATAAGCCGCGCTGCTAGTAACTAAATATAGCCTATGTTACAAAGTGTGAATGTAGCAAACATCATCAGCCTAGGTACTACTTTTTTCGTGTCTTTGATGGCTATGGATTTGCCCTTTAGGTCATAACATTCTACCCATGCACAACTGCATCTGCGGAAAATGACTGATGTGTAGTGACCAACAGCCGTTTGATCATAAGATCTCGAGCTTCCAGCGTAGAAGGCACCGATTCCTACCAGCTCAAACCTCTGACTTGAATCTTGAGGATCTTTCAACCTCAATTCGCAAGAGTACGTTATCACGTAAACATAATTCAAAAAACATTATTTCTGGAGGTACTTTTTTTTGTAATATACATTAAAATAAAAAAATCGTATTTTTTGCTTCGGGATTAAATTATTTTATGAATTCACAAATTGCATTGTGTACATTAAAAGTTCTGTGATTATATTTTCAAGTGATTATGATTATGATTCTCGAGCGGTTACATTTGTTTAGAACTATATCCAAAACTCCTATTCCTATTCCGTATTTCCACCCACAAGTCAACTTTGCGTGTTTATAAACGTTTTCATTGAAAAAAGGCTGATATACCACTGGTAAAAATCTTTTATAATATTCCTTCTTTTTGGATCCTGCTCTGGTTGCATCATAATATTCGACATCCATCGAAATTTCTTCAAATTTTTGACGGGTCAAATTAATGTTGAACTTTATTTCCTTCTAATTATATGTCTAATCACTTAAAAGCACACTGGAACCACCTGATGCATTGAAAGAATCGTGGAACGAATCTGAACTCTGATTGCAGTTAAACGCTTTAATTTGGTCAAGAAAGCCATGTCTGTTTAAAACTACTTCTGTGTTAACCGACAGTGGCAATAAAGCGTTGTTCATTTCACCAGAAAATTCTTTCCACACATGGTGCGTTTTTAAAGCAATACAGTTTGTCTTTTTGCAGGTCTACCTCGTGGCATGATTGAACACTTAAAAACGCGTTTATCAAATTCAAATCACTGCACGGTCACAAATGTCGAAACTAAATAAATTAAACCAAAACGAGCGATATGTCTCCGACGAAGGCAAGCCAACGCGTTAATAAAAAATGTAAGCAATCGCCTGCGTAGCAGGCCACCATCTTTGTCCATCGTAACGTTACGTCAGCGTTTATTTATTTTATTTATTTAAGGTATATTCACACCTAGTAACATAGGCTATATTTAGTTACTAGCAAAGCGGCTTATCTCGTGTTCCTAGCTGATCTGGTTTACGAGATACTCTCTATCTCGTATATTGGCAAGCTGAACCCCCGTGAAGGGTTACGATTCCGACATATGTAGCTGGCCTATTTCTCAGCAACAAAATAGCAACAAAATTTGGAGTTGGATTCAAGTCGAAAGGTGCTTTCTTTGTCTAGATATATAAAGGGTGTTTGTAGCGTAATATTACGTCAGGTCCTAAGCCGTTTCTCGTAAACTAAGAAAGGTACAAAATAGCCACAAATTAGCAACAAATTCCCAGATGGTTCCCGAGTACGGCTTATAAAATGGAGATTCTAGCGTAATATACGTGTATTTAGTCCCAAGGAACTAACCCACGGGGTTTAAAGTTCCAAAAACAAAAGGTACTCCTGCGGGTATCCACAAAAAGGAATTTGAAAAAATCTGAACGAATATGTAGAAGACCAAACGGAGCCGGAATGACGACCAAATTAAATAGACTCCTTAACTATAATCCAAATCAATGCGAACATATAAAATCTAGATGACGGAGTGATTACAAAATGAGAAAAAAAAAGCAAAATTTATTTATTTAAAAAAAAAAAAAAAAACACTGCAAGAAACACATTACATAATAGTATCAAAAATGTTTACATCTGAGTGGATTATTATTATTTTTGAAGGAATACTACATTTAATATAAGGTTTCTTAAAAGAAGTTAAATAAATCTTAAGCTTGATTCACCGGAATCCATAGACTAGACACTAGATTTCTTTAATGGAAATTGAACCATAAAATTTTAATTTTATTCTTCGAAACCTTGCATTAAACTATTTGAACAAAACTAGTATATAAATTGTTAGTTATAATTGTTTTTTTTTTGTTTTTGTTTTTTTTTTTTTTTTTTATGGCTGTCATAAAGAACACCTAAAACGCTATATCTGTAAGAATTTTTGACATTTGTTTACACCAAAACCAAAGCTAATCTGTTCTTTTAATGGGCTTACATATGAAGTTAGTGATGTTATCCTAAAAAGTCTTCAAAAATTCTGCGGTTGGCTTAAGAAAATGTAGAAATGTGTAATTTTGTGTTCAAAATATTATAAAACATTTTGAAAACAAACCTTAAAACATTAGTACTCTTGAGTGTGAATACCTTTAAAGTGGAACCAAAAAGTGACAGAAGGAAGCCATTGTTTTTTACTTTTTGTTTCTGTTACCGATAGTGTTATTTTTTAGAAAAATTCAAATCAAGCATGTTTTGACTTTTTGCATTTAAAATGTAGAAAAAAATTCTCACCTCTTTGCTAAATGTAACCTGAGGCAGATGCAAGCGTTTTTTCGCAGCTTCCAATGTCGATGTACTCGAACATGCAGTCGAAGGACGAATATGACTCGCTGCTGGTGCAACGTCTGTATAATTGCTGGCCACGCTCGTAACGCGAGAACGTGGTTTACTATCCAACCCATTCATGCCCCCGAAATTCCTTGAACTAGACATTGTGGTGGACGTGATGGAGGCAAAAGTAGCACCCGGCGCAATAGATTTAGCCGCTGTTGATGGCACACCTATCGCCGATGATGCCAAGCCAGTCGCTGCACTAGACGACCCGGACCTTCGAAAAGTCTCCAGTGTCAGTGTGTTACCCTGTGATCGAATTAAATTTAGCACATCAGCTTCGGGCATAGTGACAACGTTGTGTTTGTCAATAAATATCACATAATCTCCGGGCATAATGCCATTGAAATCGGCCGATAAACCGGGTTCGATTTTTTCAATGCGTGGCGGATGTGTCCAAACAATTGAAAAGCCAAAACCTCGGTCAGCAGCACGGGTAAGTTTTTTTGTGACTGTGAATGGTGTTCGGCCGAGGCTTGGCTTTGTGCCACTCGTTGGCACCTCATTCGGTGGATCAAGCTCAAGGAAACGGAGGAATAGATTTTCATCGGCATCTCGTTGGTGGATGGCTTTTTTGCTGAGTGTTATTGGATTCGATGTTGCTCCTGGCATGCTGTCGAGGCTAAGTACTTCCTCTTCAACAGATTTTTGACGGACTGCAGCCGCCGTCGCTCGTTTGTCTGCCATTTTGGCTGCAGTTCAAGGAAATTACGTTGGCGCACAGTTTTTTTTTTGGAAATTAGGTTGACATTTTTTGATGACGTATTGTGCATCCAGGGACTGAGTGTGTCTGAAAGTAAAATAACGTTGACAATTAATGTTTGCTTTTGGTAGGATTTGATTTCAAGGATAAGCGATTCTCATATTGATAAGCATTAAAACAACTTGTTCAATGTGATTTAGACAAGGAATACAGTTGCATTAATGACTGAGCAGGGCCTTCACACACATATACATATATTATTTACATACACCTGTCACAATATTTTTTCTTATCTCATTTGTGAACATGAAAGAAAAGTCTTTCTTTGAAGAAATATGTACCAACCAATAAAAGTAGTTCTAGCCTGACGTTACACTGACTAACTTGCAAACGGTAAGGACTATTAATTATATTCTATTGTGAGACCTTAAACAATTCCACTGTATGTTTAACAAAAAGGGTTATGATTTCTAGGTATTTTCGATACCTTGTACTTACGCCCTTTGTATATCGAACAACAAGTAACTACCAAGATTGTTTTTTTTTTTATAATATACACACACACACACCCCTTGAGGGTTTCTTATACCCTTATTATGCCATAGACACAGTGAGTGCTTTAGGAACGAGGGTTGGGGTTGGAGAGGAGGTGCCGGTGTACATTGTCTTAAATTCCTGAACAATGCAATGATCGGGAAAGACAGACTGTGGAAGAGTGTTCCACATTCGCGTAGTACGGCTAAAGAACGATTCTCTAGACTAGAGCGTACGACCGAAGTTGGGCTCGAGGGTAAACTGATGGGCATTCCTGGAAGCGCGGGTATTATGGTTGAATTGTTTAAGGGGAGAAATGCAACTGGCTATTTCACTGCAGCAATTACCGTGGAAGTAACGATAAAACAAGGAGAAACGTTATGACGGTGTTCCAATGAAGTGAATGAGTTAGTGATCTCACTATCACCAATCATTCTTACAGCTCTTTTTTGTATTCCATCCAAGAGGCTTAAGTAAGTAGCTGGAGCACCAGCGCAGAGATGTGAATTGTACTCAAGCTTTGGACGGATATAGGTTTTGTAGATAATAGCCAGATCAGACGGGGAAGAAAGAAACCCAAACATCTTGCGGCATTTTTGGCGATATCGCTTATGTTATTGGTCCACAAGACGTGGTCAGTGATGCACATACCGAGAATCTCGAGATGTCCGGTCTCATTGATGACAGTGCCATTCATGGACAATGGCAAGGGGGGTATATCTCGCTTCAACGATACTAGACAGCATTGAGTTTACGAAGCATTTAACTCTACAATTTTAATTCCTCATTGTTTAATGAGCTTAATGAGCTTATCATATTTTTCCGTTCCAGTTCCACATCTGAAGTGGAGGGCTGTGAATCTGGGAACGAATATGAGAAGCTAAGGGTACTATCGTCAGCGAAACAATGAATTGGATTAGAAGTTACAGACAAGAGATCATTTATGAAAATGAGAAAGAGGGTCGGAGACAAAACGGAGCCCTGGGGCACACCAGCATTTATTTTGTGGATTTCAACGGTTCGAAAGGAAGTTTCAAATCCAACGAAGAAGGGATTCATCGATACCGAAAGCACGCATTTTCGATAAGAGAGCAAGATGCCAGACTTTATCAAATGCCTTTGAAATATCAAGTGCAACAATCTTACTTTCTCCAAAACGATGTAAAGATTTGTTCCACTGTTCGGTAAGATAAACTATCAAATCACCAGTGGACCTGTTGCTGCGAAAGCCGTACAGCCGATTATTAAGAAGCTTTCGGTCTTCGAGATATTTCTTGAGGTGATAGTTTATCAGCGTGTCCATGACCATAGAAAGAAGGGACGTAAGTGCAATCGGGCGATAACTGGGGGGAGAAGACGATTCACCTTTTTTGAGGATTGGCTGGACAAATGCTGTTTTCCAACTGCTCGGAACGATCCCCCGAGCTTACGCAGGGGTTTTGCCAGCGTGGAAGAACTCCTTTTCAGAACAATAGTGGGGATACCATCCGGACCAGCGGATTTATGTATGTTGAGATCATCAAGGACACTCGCCACAGCATGAGTACGAAAGAAGATTTATCCCATGGAATCATTGACGCGCTCACGAACAGGCGGAGTCATGACACTCTCTTGCAGCGAAGAGTTGGCGGCGAACAGCCTAGCAAAATGGTAAGTTTTCGCGAGAGAGCTAACAACTGTCATTTTCAACGAGCGTAGGAACTGAGGAAGGAGAAGAATTCGTCATGTTCTTTTACAAATGACCAAAAATTCTTTCTGCCTTTGAGACATTGCAGTATTTTTTGTCTTAATTTTTGGCCATGTTAGAATTTGGTCCGTCGAATATGGGCATTGCAGGCCTTCCTGGTTTGTTTAAACTTGTTTCGGTTTTCCTCAGTTGGGTTGGCTCTATAACACCGGAATTTTACTTCTTTTACCCTGATAATGATAACCTCTTTACTGCTTGACTTTTCTTTGGGTTTGATGCTTTACTTTTCTTTGGGTTTGATGCTTTCAACATAAAAGTTTTCATTCCCAAAATAATCATATTAGTAATCATATCTGCGCTATAATCTACGTCACTATCGAGAAAGAATAGTGACCAGTTAAAGATATGGAAAAAGTTGTTGAGACCGTCCCAGTTGGCTTTCTCGTATTGCACACGGTTCTCTTCGGAGCGAGAAATTTGCAGATATAATATTATGGTCTGATCTGCCTAGAGGCGTTGATACACTGATAGTGTATTTATCAGGGTCAGGTGTAAGAAACAAGTCAAGAGTATTTTTCGCTTGGCCATTAATGTCCGATATTCGAGTAGGCTCAGTGACAAGCTGAGTAAGGTGGTTAAACTCAGCAAAGATTTCAGCACACATTCCTTCGGGTGTTGTCTGGCCCGAATGGAGAAGCCACAAAGAATTGTGTACATTGAAATCGCTCATAAAAACGTTTTCAGAGTGATGATACAGGGATACAATTCTTTGAATGGAGTCAGACAGAGCGTCAAATTCACGAGAAGTTGAAGCCCTGTCCAAATTTGGCCTTCGATAAAGAAAACAATAGTGAATGATGTGCTTATTTATGGTGAGGGTTGGAGCAGTGTCCAAATTGTGGAAAAAATTGTTAAGCGACATCATTCCTAATGTAAACGGCGAGACCATGTTGGAAGAAGAATAATGGCACTAAGCTATACCCATGAATGAGAAATTCAGTAGGATCGGAATTCTCACCTACTTGGGTTTCGCTCAGTGCCAAAACAGCTGGCCTGTTAGAAACAATGTGGATGTACGTAGCAAGAAAATTCGTACGTAGCCCACGAACATTACAATAGTCAACTCTGAAATTTTCGATCATTGCAATATATAAACAAATTTAAAACCAAAACAGACGTAATCGAAGAGATGCTGCCGAAATGAATAACAGTTTTCTTTTTGAATCAACGACACCGCTAGTGTTATGCCCTAGCGGTGACGTGAGAAGATCCGACCCTGGAACTCAAATTGCAACTTCTCTATTCATCCGTTGTTGATGACAAGTTCTATGCATACTTTGCATGAGCATAAAAAAAACACATTGCAGTGTAATGCATATAATAAAATAAGCCATGCAAATGTAGGAGATAGGGAAAGAGGAGGGTGGGTACTCACATGTGCTGTGTAGGCTAATGTATTTTTTTTTTTGTATTGAGTGGTGGTGCGATTGCTGATTTTTGTTTTATTGTTATTGTTGTTATTGGTTTGTTGCTTTGATGGAGTAAGAGTTGTTTTTTATTCTATTTATGTTGTAACTGTTTTTTTTTTTTGAGGTTTGATTTGATTTTATGATTTTGTTTTTTGTTCATTATTTTGTTAACTGAACAGATTTAATGTTTATTTTGTTTTATCTTGAGCGGACGACATGACGCACCACGACGCGACAAAGGCAGATATGGCTACGAGACGTAATAAAGACGCTACGGAAACTAGGGATGGTACACAGCACAGAGGAGGACCTTCCCAATCGAGGACACAGATCTTCTGTCAAACCAAGCATAGAACACACAGTACAAACTTATGTAAAAAACAATGCTTCTGCGAAAAATTATCAAGATGACACCACCATCGTTTTCCATCTTGAGACTACTCCCCGCATATATCACAAAGCTTACGCCCATGTTTCGAATTTTGATCGAAAATGAATTGAAATCACTTTTCAATTTCACGTGAAATGAAATTGTATGTTCTTCAATTCAATTGATTTCGAAAACTTCGAAATTGCTTCGAACTGTCAGAACTGAAGGGTTATCCATTTTCATTTTGTTTCTGAAGTAAAATTTGTGCTGTTTTGAAGATGGATGAAATGTTATTGGCAATTTTATAAATGAAAAAAGGTACCAACTCGTGGACTCATGCACAACTACTTTGCCTAGTAATTTTAGATTTTTGATTGCCATTAAGAAACTGCCAAGCCGATTTCGTTCAAAACAAAATCAGCTCTTAACATTACAATACCGCTTCGAATGAGGCAAATTTTATGACATGTGATGAGTGGTTCGCGAGATAATCGAGCTGAAAAACGTAACGCACATACGCACATACACACACACAGACATCATCGAAACATGGAGATATGCAAAAATTTGAGATTCACAAAGTCGGACCCATTACAATAACTTCCTCTGGGAAGTTAAAACTAAGAAGACGATTTTTGCGAGAGAAATCATATATAGGTATTGGATTTACCTGACACAGTGTGAGTTTGTGAATGATAAATGAAGTATGATTTCCTCCTTTAAGCTTTCATGGTAATTTAAGATTAAGCAAAGACGCTTTTTTATATTTTTTAAGGGAAGTAAAACCTTTTAAAATAGCTTCATCGATTCCTTCAATAGAAAAATTTGCTGCAGCCCTCCGATTTCTAGCTGACTGAAAATTCACAGAAATAAAAAATGTGATTTGAATGCGTTAAAAAAATGGAACAAACCGAAATACAGAACATCCATTTTCATGTTCGAACATCCAATTCACAATAACGAATTCACTTTCGCTAAGTATATCCACAACAAGTAAAATGCAGAATATGGGCATAACGTTACTTTTGTGCACAAAGACAACCCCTAGATATGTATTATAAGACCTTAATAAATGTTACAGATTTTTTAACTTTTCAGTTTCGAAAACCATATAATATGTACCGGTAATCTGTTGGCGTCCTCTGACCCTGGCTAGAGCAGCATTTATATGTCTGTCGAAATAAAAATACTGATCCAGCCAGATATCGAGGTATTTCACCTCAAGTTTGCTCGCTAATTGTTGTCCGTGCAGCCCAACGATGACCATCTTGCACCAATTTTTGCGCGTATCCCTTGAGGTTCTAACCAACGGAGTCCAGAACAGAATTGTCTCGCTTTTCTGGGCATTTATTTTCAGTTTCCAGTCTTTGCAGTATCGCTGAATCTTTTCGAAGTCACCTTAAAGGAGAATTCTTACGTCTTCAACCCTTGGAGCAGTTCTGTACGCAATTAGACCGTCGCCATACGCAATTGCCTGGGAAAAGCTACCTATCAGATCGCTGTTTCAAATTCTGAAAAGAATCGGTGAATTAACTGCTCCCTGTTGCAGACCATTTCTAATATCAAATGTTGTGGTAGAAGTGACATTGTCACTTTTGACAACAAACTTTTTACCGGTTAGCATATCATAAAGCATTTACAATAATGGTTTACTTATGCCAAGTCTAGTCAGCTTAAGATAGAGACCCTCTAACGATACGGTGTCGAAAGCCTTTCTAAGGGAACGGGTCGTTATTCTGCATTCCAAAATTCAGTGTGAACAAAATTCTGTATCTGAAGAAAAAATTCTGTATTCCATATTATTCTGGGCCGGAATCATGTAACGCGATAGTTGATTATCAAAATTTGCTTATCGTTTTTGATTATCAACTTTACTTTGGTCTATGTAAGCTGATAAAAAAAAAAACCTTTGATTTTTTGGCATCACTTACTTTGACGATACTTTTTTGTTCTGTACTGACATTTGAAATTTGTCTTAACCCCGATACAGACTTTGATTGAAATCTTTTCTTAGGTCTGGGTTACACTTTTCACTAATATGAGTACACAAAATCCAATAAAAATAAGACTATCTTTCGTATTCTCTTGTAAATTTCAATCCTTTAAGGCGAACACTATTACACCATGACTCTTAAGGGAGCGGGTCATAATTCTGCTTGCCAAAATTCTGTACGACAAAATTCCTGTGGGTCAAAACACTGTAAGAACATAATGCTGTACGTCATTATACTGTAAATACAAAATTCTGTATGTCAAAATACTGTATGAACAAAATACTGACACGCAAAATTCTTTTTTGTAAAATTCTGTACGGCAAAATACTGTATTTTCAATACTGTATTTTTCAAGAAATTTCCTTTGATAAAAAAACATAACACTAGTTTTGAATATAATTGTGATGTTTTTATTGTCAACTAGAAAAGTATACTCGTGAACTCCAAGCAAGACGATTTTAAATAAAACAAAATTTAAAAATTTGGAATAAGAATTGAAGAACGTAAAAAAAAGTTATATAAAAATTTGGAGTGATAGGGGAAATATTTTTCTCCTTCAAAAGTGACAGTACTAACAAAATTCTTGGGTAAAAGAAAAGAAAAGTGTGAGAATTCAAGCGTTTTCGGGAGTTTTTCATGAGTTTTAGGGAGTAAATGAACAGACTTAATATAAATTTTATTTTTTTATTTGATTTTATTTTTGCTTCAAACTTGTCAGATATAGTTTAAATATATATTATAAGCATATGCAATGTTAATATTCATTTGAATTTTTATTAAAATTACATAAATATTTGAAAACGACACCTAAATAGGTATCAAATGAAATTATCAAACATAAATGACTATCAAATTGATAATCAGCTTACATAGAGCAAAAATCCTGATTTTGATTATCAGTATCGCTTATCGCGTTACGTGATTCCAGCCCTGCGTTTCTATTATTCTGTATTTCAAGCTCTGTATATTCAAAATTTTGTTTTTCAAAATTCTGCAAATCCATTATATGCTTTTAGAAATCTCTACATTAAAAACTCACAGTTATGAACAGGTTTTTAATTGCCTGTAGAACAATTTTTATTCAAATAACAAATTAAGTAACATTTTATAAAAAAAACAAACAAACAAAAAACAAATAACGAAAAAAAAACAAAAAAAGCTAATGCAAATAACAAAATGAATAGCATAATTTAATATAGCTGAAGATTTTTAGCTAACCATCTTAAATAGTCTACGTTACTTAATAATCTTCGCTTTTTAAGTAAACGTTTAATTTTTTTATTTTTTACTATGGTTTTTTACTTTTTGGAATGTATTCCCCGTTTCTAACCCTAGCTACTTGCAGCAAATAAGTTCCCTCCTAAGATCATCAATAATTTTATAAATTCCGGCCTTACTTCTTCCTACTATAACTTTAAGGCGTCTCTGTGCCATGCCTCGACACTATTTTGCGTTCGGGTTCGGGGGAAGGTTTCCGTCCTGCTGGATGGGTTGTCATAAACTGACCAAAACTCCGGCGAATACCTTGGATTGTTTTTTTTTTTTTGCTTCCATAACTACAGTTTTTTTTCAACCAGGGGTGGAATCGGCTAAATTCAAAAATGATTATCACATTCGTGATAGTCACATGTGATGAAATGAAATTTTCCTTCTGCGTAAAGTAATCACAAAAAAAATTGTTTTATTTGGAATCACTTTGCCAAACTGACTTTTGTCAATTTTTTTTTTCAATTTTGATTTTATTTCGGTTGAAAAAATTATTTCATCCATCATCATTACAAAATTCACTGTGGGGAATACCAAGTTTCAAGGCTTGTTGCAAATGGCAACGGGCAAGATGATAAACGTGAATAAACTTTTGAAATCCATAAGGGTGCATAAATGAAGCAATGAACACTTCTTCAGGAAAGTAGCGCTAAGCTCTTCAATTAGGCCTTACCACTCAATGCATCCAAAACATTATTCGTCACGACCGACGTTGTCTTATAAACTGAAGATCTATCTAGTGGACACCCGGAGAATAATCTCTGTCGCAGAATCTCTGTCGCTCTTTCCGACTCTCGCAAACATTATAGTTTTCATTTACTTTATTTTGTTCAATAAACATTTGTATGAGCACAAAATATTCATTTTTAAATTTTGAGTTTTTGTTAAATGCTTTTTTTAGGCTCTTATATTTCAAATAGACAACTGAGAAAATTTGGTATGAAAGTGATAACTAAAAGGCTGTCACAGAAAAAAATCACAAAAATGTGATTGTCACAAGTGATAATCACCTTACACAGACAAAATTTGTGATATGTGATTATCATTTATCACAAATCACCTTAGCCGATTCCACCCCAGGAACATATATTTATGACGTCTTCATCTTCTTAAAAATAACTGCAAATTCTTCAGAGTTTCTGTATCTCGCAACCAGTCCCAAATAATAAAATGTTGTTAACTACACAATAATGTAGATAAATACTTTAAAATAAGTACTTTACCGTTCTTTTTTGAATCATTCGCCAAATGATTTGCCCGAAGTGAAAAAGACATCCACGCAAATCAGTGCTGCGGAAACATTTATTCACTGCGGATATAATACCCTTTTCAAAGTCACAAATAATTCTTTGAGGTTGCAAATTGATAGAATAGGTGGACGAAATTTTGATCACCTCTAAAGCCGGATGTACACAGTTCAAATGCTTCCCAGTAGGAAATATTCAAAAATTCACTAGAGAAGAAGTTGCTTTTTCCCCAAGGAAAAGAAGCTTCACCAATGAATTTTCTACTGAATCCTCTAATGATTTTAACATTGGCTTGTCATTGGAAGTAAGTACCTACACCCATTCTCGATGAACATTTTGCTATGAAATCACTGGGCTTATGGAATCAGTGAACTCATTAGTTCATTTTCTTGGCTAAAAAAAGTGGTTCTTGTTATGTTATGATTTCTTCACAGAAAATGAATGCATGAAAAATGTATAGTTTCTTACTGAAATTATTTAGTGAAAGTAGCATTGAAAATATCAATTTTTCATTGCTGAAATATCTGCATTTCTGGAGGTTGTTTTTTCAGTAATGAAAAAGACCAGTACACCCACGAAATAGTTCCTTGGAAGAAAGAAAATGAATGAACGTTCTGTGAATCCCAAACATACCACTGAAAAGATGCAAGAAAAATGTATTGTGTTCATTATTGAATTCCTTTGAGTTTTAGATGCCAGAATAAGAATTTGATGTTTTTTTGTGTTCTCTCTACCTTCTTTTCCTAGCAAAGCATACGATGAAACTTAAATGGTGACCCGTCTACCGGTTGCATTACTGGTAATGGGTGAAATCAGTGAACCCATGTATGTATAGATAACAATCATACTTGGAATTTTGCCTCATTCCGTTATACGTTGATGGAAAAAGGGCTCATTATTTGAAAATCGAAAACCAAAATTTCATTTCAGAATTCATCGAAGTGTATAGGAGTTTACCATCTTTGTAGAAAATCAAAAGAAAAGAGAATGCTTACAGGATTTTGAAAAGCGAGCAATGCGAGATTCTCTTAAAAAAATATAAGGAAAAATAACCGGATGCGTGAACTGACTGCGCTTTTTCAGCCATTCCTTTATCCATATCCGTTTCCGTTTATTTTTCTTTTTTAACGCCAGTGCCATAGAGAATATATAATACCTAGAGTCACGACTTCGGGTGTTCGCTCTCTTTTTGCCTACAAGCTGCAATTTGGTCGTTTTGTACTAACCCAGCGAGAATGTGTTAGTTTTCCAATGCTTTTTAAATGAGAAACTGCACCAATACATTCGCACTGAGTTAGATACAATGCTCAGGTTGGAGTCGAGGTGGGTTTCATGGGCTCAGATTTCGAAAATAAGATTCCGTTGAGCTCAGCATTTTCAAAAAAAAACTCAAACATACAAAAAATGCATGTAATATGAAAAATAAATACGTTATATTGTTTCTTTGCACTTTTAACATATAATTGAACTATAATTTACCAATATTTGTATCAAAAATCTTAAAAAATCTTTAAAAAAAAGTCGTGCGTTTAGTCTCGTATCTGCTGTGGTGGAAGTCTGTCACTTTGGTTTTGTGCATTAGGAAAAAAATTGTGTCACGGCTGAGTGCTCACTCTTTTGTCACCTCTTAGCTCTTACACAGGTTCTTGGACACGAAAAAAAGAGAGGATTGTGACAGTTCACCTCTTACACAGATTCACGGACACGAAAAAAAGAGTATCGTGAGAGTTCACCTCAGAAAAATTTTGAGGGTGTTTTCGGCAAGGGAGGAAAAGTTCGCGACTCTAGGTATAATATATTCTCTATGGCCAGTGCAATGCCTATTGCGATGCAACAATCTGTGTGATCGCTCATTGTAAGCACAAATAGGAAGTTTAAAAGTTAAAACTCACTAGGGGAAATAATCGAATAGTAAATTGTTCTGTCACAAAAAAGTCACTGTAAAATATAAGATTGAAGACTTTGATTTATATGTGTGTAGGGCATAGGCGACTTCAATCCGATTTTACTAATACACTTGCTCGTGCTTGACAAGCTTTTGAACTGTGTATGTGTGTATCCCGCTTAAGAAAAATGCTTTGTACAGCGCAGCGGTAGGCTTTTTTTGCTCATAAATCAAAACACAAGAGGCGCACTATTTCACCTTCTACTCTCCCATGTATAGAGAAGTGGAGTACACATATTTTTATGGATCCTGCACCATAAGCAATGCATGTGACGGATACGATGGATTAAAGTGTCTAACTTTTTATATTTTGCGCCCGTTGATCCATTGACAACTGAGTTTGACCAGCATTCAATTTAATGTGTTCCCGCAGCAGCTAATAAAAGCTATGGATGATCAAAATTTTATGAAAAAATAGTAGGTATTCTATGGAACGGTTCCACCTGGCGAGTACGTTGACGCTGACGGATTAACGGATTCTATGAGTCGGCCCCTAAACAGCACTACTAACGCGTTTAATGTGAAACAAATCCCAGAGATTTTTGAATCAAATTAGATTCATCTAACTGGAACAAAATAAGTGGCTAAAGATTAAATTAACAGAACCGGTTATAACATCCATCTTCTGTGAGGCGTTTTTTTAAAGGTTTGTTTTGTTTCGGAAAAAATTAAGTAATTATTGTTGGCAGATTACTAAATTGTTTGGATTTTGAAAATTTTTTTCAGCAATTTCAATCGACTTCGCTGCGGGGCGAGACGTAATGGTAGAAAGTACGCCATTCCCACATCTCGATATCCACAAGAGAACATGGAAATCTCCAGACCAATCAGCCGTCAACCAGATTGATCACATTGCCAACATCGACTCGGACCACTACCTTGCTGTAGCCAAGGATATCCCGATCAAGCCTAACACGTGAAAATGTTAGGAAGAAATTCGACATCAAACGGCAAGAGATTCCTAGCCATCAGAGATGCCGCCTCTGAAGTGCTAGGGTTACACGGCCACACGAAATCCCTGGTTTGACGATGAGTGCCGGCGATCACATGCAGCTAAATAAGAGGCATACAAAGCGACGCTGCAAAGAAGGACACGAGCAGCTCGTGAGCTCTACGAGCAGAAAAGGAGAGAGGAGCATAAACTTCTCAGAAAGAAAAAAAAGGAAGAATGAGAAGCACGCGATCGAGGAGATAGAGGGATGTCACAAAAAGGTGAAACAAACCTCCAGGGCTTATACACCCCGAACTGAAGCCTGTAGAGACCATCATGGGAACATCGTAGCAGAACCGCAGTCAGTGCTGAGGATATGGAAAGACCACTTTTCCAAGCTTTATAATGGCGATGACGACCAAAACTCCGTCAGCAATACAGAACCATTCAATTTGGGTGCAGAAGGCCAACAATTCCACCCACCCGACATGGATGAAGTGAAGATAGCGATATCTAAACTGAAGTAGAACAAAGCCGCTGGAGAAGACGGGCTAGCCGTCGAACTGTACATAGCAGCTGGAGATGATTTGGTTAGGAGCATGCACCAGCTCATCTGCAAAATTTGCCCGATGAATGGAACCTCAGCATCGTATGCCCGATCCTCAAAAAAAGATCACTTGAACTGCACCAACTACAGAGGTATAAGTCTCCTTAACATCGCCTATAAGATCTTGTCTGCCGTGCTGTGTGAACGTCTGAAGCCCTTCGTCAACAACCTGATAGGTCCTTATCAGTGTGGCTTCAGACCCGGAAAGTCCAACATCGATCAAATATTCACCCTACGGCAGATCTTGGAGAAGACTCAGGAACTTCAAATCGATACCCTCCAGCTTTTCATCGACTTCAAGGCCGAGTATGACAGCGTCTATAGAGACCAACTATATAGAGCAATGTCTAGTTTTGGCATATCCCAGAAAAACTCATCCGTCTGTGTAAGATGACAATGGAAAATACACGCTCTTTCATCATGGTCGGAAGAAACCTAACGGGCGCTATTGATGTCAAAAAAGGTTTAAGACAAGGCGATGCGATTGTCATGCGATTTCTTCAACATCATTCTTGAAAAGATTGTGCAAAGCTACAGTGTCAACACCGAGACACAATCTTTCAAAAGCCCGTCCAGCTACTAGGATACGCAGACGACATTGACATAATTAGAAGAACACAGCGTGATGTCAGTGGAGCGTTTGTGAGTCTTGAGTCGGAAGCCAGGAAGATGGGTCTAGCGGTATACGAGTGCAAGACCAAATTAATGCAGACAACAAGAAAGTACAACCAACATCGAGCAAACGTCAACATAGACATATTTAACTTCGAGGTAGTTAAGGACTTTGTCTATCTAGTATCTCAGACAACAACACCAGCGCTGAAATCAAACGAAAAATCACTCTTGGCAATCGTTTCTTCTTTGGACTTAGAAGGTAATTGAGTAGTAAAGTCGTCTCACGAGCAAAACTAAAACTCTACAAAACCCTCATCATCCCGGTCCTCATGCATGGTGCAGAGTCATGGACTATGACAACATCTGATGAAAACGCTTTGGGCTGCTTTGAGAGAAAAATTCTTCGAGTGATTTTTGGTGCTGTCTGCATTAATGGAGAATTGAGAATTGAGACTTTTCCTGATGCATTATTGTGCATCTGCACGAAAAATAATATGTGAATTATAAATGGAGTAAACCAAACAAATCAGCAAAATCTGTCAATTCTAATCCCTAAGTCGATGCAACTATGTTGTGAGTTGTGACACATATGGGAGTGTAGATAATCACAAAGAAAGTAAAATCAAAAATAATAACATACTTTGAGTAGCTTTTAGAAAACGCATGTCTAATCATTGCAATTGATATAAAAAAAGCAATAAAAAAGTCCACATTTGGTACCGAAAAATCAGTGGAGTTGTTAGCGCAATGCGTAGTGCATTGACTTCTCAACTGGCTGGTCTAAGGTTCAAAATCCAAGGATGAGAACTAAATAATGGTTTCAATTAACAATGAAAATAGACAGCACCACTTATGAAAGGAGTCTGAAGATCGGCTTGGCAACCGTTAAATAGCTATAACTCCAGCCAAAAATGGAATTAACGGAAAAAGCCATTGGTGGAAGCACAAACATGCATGTTCAAATTCAAAACTACAAATCCGCAGTTAGGAAAAATCCCACTTGACATATTTAATGATATGTATGTCTTAATAATACTGCCAAGCAATTGTTGACAAATTTCCAATGTGTTCCCAAGTATAGCACAGCAGTTTTCATATACATATCAATGGATAGTGTAGTGTGTACTTTAATCCAGATGAAGTTTTGAAATATTCAATAGAATTGAAATAGGTGCGCCGATCATATTGCTTCGCAATATAAATCAACAAAAACTATGCAATGGTACAAGATTAATGCAAACATTTTCCGCACATCCCTTAAACAGATAAAAAGAAATACAACAACAGTTACGTCATGCTACTATGTATTTCCAATTATCATTTCTAAGTCCTGCGAATAAACGAAAATTGAAAGCGGGTACAACGTCCCGCGGGCCGGCTAGTATGAAAATAAAAAGAAATATGAAAACCCTCAAATCTAAAATCAAGTAACAACTCAAGCATTAAAAATCATTATTAAAGCACCTCTTCAAGTATTATTTATCCAAGAAGCATCGAAAAAGTATATCAAGTTGCTGGAAGGAAATTCTTTCAATGCACATGAAAAGGAAAACATTTTTAATTAGCTTTTTTGTTCTAATCCTCTGTTGTTGTTGTTGTACTTATGTCAAAAAGCAAATTACAACATAACATGCCTATAAATCTGACAGTTTTTCCTGAAACTCTCCTTCTCTGTTTCTCTCAATTTCTCTACTCTCTCAGAAAAGTTCACAGTTTGCAGATTTCTCAAGCACTGTGGTGATTAAGATTTTTTTTGGTGAAAAAGGAAATGCGGAAATTTTAGTGTAGATGGAACAGGTTTATATACACAAGTTGGAAAATTTTCATTGAACTCTGTTCTGTGGAAATTAATAATTTTGCTGAAGACATTGGTTTTCGAAAATATGCCAATTGAATCTTGTTTTGTTAAAATAAACGACTGAACATATCTGGTTTTTTTAGTTCCGTAACTGAAATTATAATAATTTCCCTTACCTGAACTTACGAAAAGGATGATTTTGAATATGAAGTTGAAGTTGTTAACTCTGCGTTGCTGAAAAGCTGCCGGAGATACTAGAAAGGAACTAAAAACAGCTTTTCACTTTGAGGAAATCTCTAAAGGAATTTCATAGGGCAATCGAAAATAGTTATAGAACATATTTTTAGACTAAATATTTGTTTTAGTAGCTATACCTACTTACTTTTTACAGAAGAAAGAATAAACCAATATTGTATATTCTCTCCATTCCAATGGAAAAAAATACTTAATGATTTTTGTTAGTTGATTTTTTTAAATTTTCTTAAACAATTTTTCACATAACACATATCGCGTAACAACCACGTAATTAGGTAACTTAAAACCATTCATAAATCGTTATCTTTAACTAATAATTTCTTGTTTGATTTTTTTTTTTTTTTAGCTTATATAGATACTTCGCCTTCGAAATATTGATTTTGGGTATTCTTTTGGCAGAGAAAATTTCACAGCAATTTTTATCATAGAGTAGATATAATTTTATTAAAAAAAAAAGATTCTAGGCAATTTAACTTGGTTAAAAAGTTTACTGACGGAATTTATTGCAGAAAAAGGGGGTTTTAAAAATAAATTTTCTTGCAAAATACAACCGAGAATTTACTTTTTCTGTGCTCGACTTTTTTTGACCCCACAGCAAAAGTGTGGATACACTTTTGAAGCGAACAACGAGCGCGACAGCAATGTACCGAGGCAATGACGAAAAAGATGTGTCAAAGGTTTTCCAGTTTTTCAACTTACCACCAATTGAAGAGCTTTCTTGTGTTAATTGGAAAAGCTTATTTCGATTGCTTTGCAGATTTGTTAGTCACCTTCTTTCTCTCTCTGTGAGACAGATTGGGTGGTTAAAGTTTGATGTACGGGTTGTTGACAGATTGTAACAATGCAAACAAAATGTAGAGCTATGTTCCGCTCCGGTTTCTTATTCAAACCACCTGGGAACTTCACATTTAATATTTTTGTAACGTGGACAGGATATAGGGTAGTCGAATAACTGAATATGGGGTGTACAGAGAGAAAGTGGAAAGAGTCAGATTTTGAGATAATGAAGTACATGTTTTTAACCGACTTTTGCTTGACAGCATAATAAATATGAACATTTTTTGTGTTTGCTTGTTTTCGTCATTCTCACGCGTGCGTTTAAGTGGCCAATGTTGAGCAATTATTTCAACACCTCTGGACCTGGAGGTAAATTTTCACGTTTTCGTGTCGGTTAGATTGTTTTTATTCTTAGAGAATCTCTGTTGCACTCGACATTTCGTAGGTATTCTTTTTTTTATTCAAGCTGATTTTTGATGACAAAAATATTGAACTATGAACAGTTGAAAAAACTTAATTGTCTTAAGCCCCCTTGGTTATGTTTGAATTTAAAAGCAAATAAAGGATATCGAATGGAACGTAAACAAAAAAAAGCACTCTGTTTGGAGCTTTTGAGTTTGTCGATATTATGTCACAAATGAGTTTTTTACGGGGGTTGATAAAAGAGAGAATATAATCTATGCGGCCTACCGGCTTTTGTTTCCTTGTTCCTGTTTAGATTGCGCATGTACAAGCAGACATTACAAAATAAATAAAGTATGATTAAAAGTTCCGCTACGCAACAAAAGATGCCAGACATATCGTGCTTTCAGTTTTTTAATTGAAAAGCTCTCAGGCGCTTCCGTGTGTTGTGTGGAAGCAGGCAAACAATCTTCATATATCTGCAAATTAAATTCACTTTCTAACTTCAGTGATTTCTAAATACTTTGTCGTATTTTTAAAATTAATAAATTAATAATTTGTATTATTACTTCGTGCAAAATTACATGCATGACAGCATGAGCGTAAAGACATTTCTTTTTAAATCTGGCATACAATTTAGAATTTTTATTTTAAGACAAATTTTATATAAAGTCGTTTTTTTTCACAACTCAGTACTCTAACTTACTTACTTAAGGTGGCGCTACAGTCCGTTGTGGACTTGGGCCTCAATCAACAGTCTCCGCCAGCTAGCTCGGTCCTTAGCTAGTCGTCTCCAGTTTTGCACTCAAAGTTGATTGAGGTCCTCTTCCACTTGAGTGCGCCACCTGAGTCGCGGTCTTCTTCTCCTCCTACGTCCCTCGGGAATAGTGTCGAAGGCTTTCCGGGCCGCTCTAAATGACCGAGCCATCTAAGTCTCTGGACCTTGACCCTTCTGGCTAGGTCCATGTCGTTGTACAACCCGTAAAGTTCGCTGTTATATCTTCTTTGCCATTCCTCTTCAATGCACACGGGGCCAAAGATGACCCGAAGAACTTTCCTCTCGAAACAGCCTAAGGCACTTTCATCCAATTTTGTCGAGGTCCATGCTTCCGCACCATACAGCAGGACTGGGAAGATGAGTGTGTTGTACAGTTTTACCTATGTTGCTCGAGATAGGGCTTTTCCACTCAAACGCTTTCCTAGCCCAAGGAAACAGCGATTAGCAAGAGTTATTCTTCGTCTGATCTCGACGCTGGTGTTATTGCCCGTGTTTATAGCGGACCCTAGGTAGACAAACTCCTTTACTACCTTGAAATTGTATGCGTCTATTGTGACGTTCTGCCCGAGCCGTCGGTGTTGGGTGTCCTTCCTCGAAGACAGCATACATCGTGTCTCAATTCTCACAAAGGCGCCATTGACATCACGCTGTGTTCTTCCCATTATATCAATATCATCGGCGTACGCGAGAAGTTGAACAGATTTTTGGAAGATAGTGAATCTGGTGTTGACGTTGGAGTTCTGCACTATCTTCTCAAGAACGATGTTAAGGAAATCGCATGACAGTGCATCGCCTTGTCTGAATACTTTTTTGACGTCGAAAGATTTCGTAAGCTCGTTACCAACCTTGATGGAGCAGCGTGAGTTCTCCATCGTCATTTTGCACAAGCGAACGAGCTTGATAGACATAGCTTTGTACAGTTCGTCTCTGTAATAGATCCTGTCACACGCGGGCTTAAAATCGATGAATCGATACCCACGATTTGGAGTTCATAGGTCTTTTCCAGGATCTGCCGCAATTTGAAAATTTGGTCGATGGTTGACTTTCCTGGCCTGAAGCCACATTGATAAGGAGCAGGGAGATCTCAGTACTCAGTAGTCAGTACGCTCCAACTCACACTATCTGTCAAACTCAATTGATGGTTACATCTTAGTATATGGAGACATAGTAGCCGCACGCTCTGGTGACTTTTTAGGTGGGAGTGCCTACGCACTTGTGTAGATTGTCACTAGCAGTTATTCGCCCGTATTTGATATTTTAAAGCGAATCTGTGACGATGAATATGACAGGAGAGGGAATAGATAAAAGAGGAATATGGAGAATAGAGAAGAAAAACAGATTGAGGAGCGAATTCTTTTTTTGTATTTTGTTCTTTGTTGTAATTGTAATAAAGAAAAAGCGAAAACTTAGAACTTGGGCCCTATTCTTGAATCAAAAAAATCAAATATCGCATACATTATCGTATGCGAGATAATAACTAGTATTTTTGAACGCTTTTCGAACGCTGTCAAACCTTTGCTTATATACTGCAAAGCCGCTACTATAGATTCTATATGCAAAGGTCAAACGTCTCGTATACGAAAATTATCGAATGCTTCATCTCGAGTGAGTAGACCCACACGAGATGACTTATCGTATACGAAAATTGTGCGATAAATACGAATTAAAAAAAAAAAATCCTAGTTTGTGGCTCCATAATCGTGCTTTGAACAAGAATCTTGATAAGTTCTAGCATTATATGATGAACTCAAAGATACGAGATGACGAACATATCGAATTCGACAAGCGCGATGAGTATTCCAAGGAACAATTGTCCTTTGCGGACGAAGAAGACGGTGATGTCAATAATTTTGATGTAGCAAAGCGGACAAGTCTATTGGACCGTAAAACAAACCGACTGAGATTGGAGGACTAAGCTACACTAAAAATTCCCGATGTTAGTCCACTGAGTGTTTCAATTTATTTGAATATGTTTTATTTTTATATTTTCAGTATTTTTTATGTTTTGTCGATTTTGAACGCGTAAAATTGTATTGTTTTGGTATATGTATTTGATGTCATTAAAATCAATTCGTGATAATGCATCCGCAACACAGTTTTCTTTCCCCTTAGATATTCTATCTCAAAGTCATATTCTTCTAAATCTAGTCTTATTCTCATTAGTTTTGATGACGGATTTTTCAAATATGACAACGGCCGGTAATCTGTCTTGACAAGACATTTGTTTCCATATAAATATATCGTTTTAAATGTAAAATTATCCAATGTATGGCTGCTAGCTCCTGTTTAATTGTCGATATATTACTCTTTCCTTTTATAAGGGTTCTTGATGCAAACGCCACTGGTAACAGTTTATCCTCATATTCTTGGCTGAGTACTGCCAAGTTTCTTTTTGAAATCAGGATATTTCAAAATAGACGGACTTATTAAATTATGTTTTAGAAACTCGAAAGCAGGGCCCTATTGCACCAACTACTTTTCACTTTTCACTTTGCAACTTTTCACTTCAACTTTGCAAATTCTGTTTCACCAAACGCTAATTTGCAAAGAGGAAATTATTTTTTTGAAAAGTAAACAAAAAAATCCTTCTTTGCAAATTTTGTTTCACCAACTACAAATTTGCAAAGTGAAAAGTACTTTTCTGAAAAGTGAAAAGTTTTGTGAATTTGCAAAGAATTCTTAGATTTCGTTTCACCAAACGTTTAAACTTTGCACTTTGCATTTCAAATACTGAAAAGCTTTTCAATTATTTGCAAAGCAAACATTTCATTTGCGGTTGGTCATTTGTCTTGATAAGTCCTTATAAATATGAAAAATGAATATACAGAATATATATAATTGGACTTATGTTTGTACAAGTTTCTATGTTTGTGTGTATAAAGTCCGATATGGACTTCGAAATGGCCAAGCCGATATTTATGAAATTTTCATGGTAAAGTTTCATTCAAGGAGTCGGACAACTTGAAAAATCAAACATATATACATAGATTGAAAACTTCGTTTTTTGCGTGAAATTTTTTGTTTGAAAACCGCTTATATCGAATGGAAAAATAGAATGTTCTTGATGGAAGACTCGGAAACCTCATTGGTTTTCAGAAGAAAAATTGCATGGAATTTAAGGATGTAGGTGCATTTTCAATAATTAGAAAAATGAAGAACTAAAATGTAAACGATATAATGAAGTTCGTTTTTGTATAATACATTAAAAAAATACTTTTTCTATTTTTTAACACTTCCAAAACAACTAAATTTGTGGGGTTCTTGTCAACATTGTTCTTAACATTTTCACTTTTCTTACTTGCGACATATTGAATATATGGCAACTATTGAACTCGTTAAAAAAGTTGAGATTTTGTGCAATGTGACATTTCAATGATGGAGAAGTCGAAAAAATGGGTCCGGCGATTCCGTTGTCAGTCTGTAAACGCACCTACAGCCTTAACCACTGATCCGATTGATTTTTTTAAAAGTACGTATATATTGTCATTGATTATATTTTGTATTAAACAATCTCAAAAATTTGTTTGTATTTAAAAAAAATATATTTTAACTTTTTTTTTCAAAATTCTGTATCTCGTAAACGGATCAATATTAAAAATCGAATTTCCATTATTAAATGTAAACATATTCTTTAACACTGCATACCCAAATCAATTTTAAAACGTTTTTGAACCTTTATATATAAAAAATTAATAAAAACAACGCTATAAGATTTTTTTTTAAATTTAAAAATCAATAATTTTTAAAAAAAATCTTATGACATCAATTTTTTTCAGATAAAATGTATTATTGAGATATGTACCTACATATTTCAATTTCAATTTTTATTATTGAATTTTAATAACATGTTAATATTGTTGTATGTTTTTTTATGAGTTATAATTTGGAATATATATTTCTTATTTCATCACTAGCGAACGGAGTTGTTAATTTTTTTGAATTTGTAATAATAAGGACAAGGAGTTCAATCAAATCATTATAAATATTTGACTTTGCAACTTTGCAAATTACGACTGAAAATGAAAAGCTAGATTTTAACTTGGTGAAACGCCCACACTTTTCACTTTGCAAAAAAACATATAAAATTGCAAAGTGAAAAGTCAGGAACTTTTCATTTTTGGTGAAACACTTTTTACTTTTACTTTGCAGAAAATTATTATTTTGAAAAGTTGCAAAGTGAAAAGTGAAAAGTTGTTGGTGCAATAGGGCCCAGGTTGACATTCTTTAGTCCAAACGAATTGAACATTTTTCTTGGACGGACGTCGCTTAGCCTCCTCTCCATTTTTAGGAATAGGATAGTCTTTAATTATTTTAAATTTTGACTCATCTGGTAAAATCCTTTATCGGTACATTTGTGTTCCAGAAATGTTACTTCATGAAAGAAAAGGAACATTATTTTGGATGAAGTCTAAGATTATATTTTCTACAGATTTGAAAAACATCTCTAAGATTTTTCAACGTGTGATTTTCGGAACAACCAACTACAACTAAACCATCCATGTACAAAAATGCTTGTGATGGATTCAAACCTGAAAAAGCAATAGACATCATTCTCTGAAACGAGTTTGGTGCTATTTTTAAGCCATACGGTAATCTTTTAAAGCGAAATGATCCCTTTTCACACATAAATGATGTTATATCCCTTGAACTTTTATCCAACTCTATCTGATGACACCAGACATCAAATCTACACAAGAAAAGTATTTGGCTCTACCTAGCTGGTCCAAGATATCATCAATTCTCGGAAGTGGGAATTTGTCTGCTGCTAGTTTTTTATTTATCTGCCTATAATCTATTACGAGGCACCATCTTTTTTATCATTGCCTGGGAGTGGTTTTTTCGGTACAGGTAGAATTGGACTATTATAGGCTGATATAGATGGTTCAATAATATCATCTTGCAGCAGTTTCCTTACTTGGTTATTTACTTCTTCTTTCTGAGATTGAGGTATTCTGTAATTTTTAATATATGTTGGTGTATCATCTTTAACTTTTAACTTTTGTTTATAGAAATTATTGCTTGTTATTTTTTCGGATTTTAAATTAAAAATATCTGAGAACTCAGAACATTGCTTACTTAGTTCTTCTTTAGCAAATCTTGGAAAACACGTAGAGAGTTGTTTTAAAACTTTTTGATTTCCATTACTTACTTTACTATTACAATATATTTCATAATCAGAAAACTTTTCTATTTCAACGTTTACATTGTCTATTGATATATCTTCATGTGTTGTGTTAATGATTCGAACAAAAGGGCTTTGTTTGGATACAATTGTATTGGCAATATACACTCCTTTAGAAATTTCTTGGTGGGGAATTAAGAAATTATCATTATCACCTACAGTATTCAATGTTATTTACTGAATCAATTCAGCTCTAGCCGGTAATGACAGAGAATTAGCTTTAATTCCATTTCTCATAGCAGTAGCTAAGTCTTCATGCAGATCTTGGCACCGTAATATTAACCAGTCTTGATTTGTTGTGTAATCTAACACACAATTATAAATAATTATGTTTTTATTTGTTAATTGCTTTCAAAGGCATTTATTAAGAGTAATGATCTTTTATATTAGAAAATTCGAAAACCTAAATGCTTTGAGTTTGGAGAAGGAACCCGGAAAAACCATGATTTTTAGTGCTGGATGTAAGTGCCCATCAATGTAATTGCTTGTAATCATCAAGATAATTTGCAGATCTTTGCTTTGATCTTGAATGTGTTAGCTTCCTTAAGGGACTTAGCTATGATACTAGCGTTATGGTGCGATCAGTTATTCTTCGTGGATTCAATCAACAAATGTCGAACATATTTGCTGATGCCATGGCCGAAGGAACATTAAATTCATTCTCTTAACCATTCCCAAATCTGTCGAAAAATATATTCAATTCCTCAACTCCATTTAAATGTCTCAAGTAAAAAGCAAACAAATATGAGCTCTCAACTTCGTCCTCATCGAACAACGAGAATAGCAATCCATTGCACGAATTGCAAACGCCTCCAAAGCCACCCTATAACACGCCCATTAATAATACGAAAGTCACAGTTTGAGACCCCTCTAGGAATCCCTACTACCACCTACTACCAGGAGAAGAATTAAATCCTTACATCGTTATTATGAACATTGAAAAGGCAGCATTAAGTGCATCAATGAAATTCGACAAAAATACTTTGCGGACAGTCCTCCACGAAAACAGATTGAAATGCAATGTTTCAGCCCTCCAGAGACACCGATGATAGAAGAACATCCCAAGACAGCCTTGTTGACATGTAATGTGCCTTTAGAATGTTTCCAAGTATTTTATGTCGCTCCGATTACCCACAAGTACGAAAGAGTCTTTGAAGATCGAATGGATATGGTGAGTGTGATAATTGCTGGTCCAAAAAACAATCCCTACGAGGACAGAATGTTCTTTTTCGACATTCAACTTGATCGAGATTATCCAAAGAGGACGCCATCTTGTTAATACATTAGCTACTGTTCGGATCGATTGAATTCTAATTTGTATGAAGATGGATAACTTTAAGTTTCGATATTGGGCACATGCTCCGGACGTGACTCTGAAGTTTGGGGTCCCAATAGTGCACTGTTCTGTACTTATTTTTTCGATTCAGGGATTGATATTGGTTTCCGAACAGTATTTAAACGAAGCCGGGTACGAAAAACAAAGAGGTACACAACAAGGTATTGAAAACTGGCATGTATCTACAAAGAAATGGCCCTTATAAAACTTGTTCAATCTACAGCCAAATATTTAACTTTATTTTTGTTTTTTCTGCAACTTTTTTTGTTATTTTTTATTTTCTAAACTAAATCATTATTGCGAGTCATTATGAGTAGAACAACTTTATGAACGGCATATATTTATTTTCTTTTATAAACCATATATAAGAACATATTGTTGAAGTGTTTCATGGATATTATAAACCAACTGAGTTTTTCGTTTGCAACAAGGCCACTTCTTCATTGTTTCTTCAATAACTTTCAAAGCTTCGTTATGTTAAAGAAAAACACTTGTATCTTTTTCCGTTTTTAGGGTTTTTATTTATATGCAAATGCTTTTCCACACCACCTTTAAATATTATTTCCCATAAATAATAGTGTGAATGGAAGATAATATTTTTAACTGAGGTAAACATTATGGCGCGTTGACCGATTTTTTTTTTTTCATGGGTGTTCGGTAGGCCTATTGCACCGGCACCCACCCGGCGTCCTACAACTACTGCGCTTAATAAATATTACATAATTCTTTTTGTTTTAATAATAACAATTTACATAAGGAACCTACATGTGTGTGACTCAAAGTTGTTTGTTCCTAAAAGACGGGTCTTCCAAATCTCTATTCCAAAACCTTAAAATAAAATTAACTCTAACTCTTAGAAAATAGTTTAAAACAAAGTGAGAGTGACTAGGTATGTTTTCGCAACATGAAAAACTAAAGTGGGACTCAATATTCTCTAGAAGTTTTTCAAGAACTTGGTTCTCGTGACACAAAAAACAAAATTTATTGGTAGCCCTGGAGTATCCCTCATCATCCTGTATGTAACCGGCGAGTTAAATTTAATCGAAAGAGCTAATGACTTGAGTTCATCGGAATATCTACCTATATCCTTTGGCTGAGGCCTTAGAATTTCTTCTGAAATTTGAAACTATAGTGTAAAGACCATCGGACAGACAACTTTTGAGCTCGTTTTCAAGAAGAGCCCCCTGCAAATTCTTCTTTTCGATTTCTGCCTCAACTGCTCTCTTTAACTGCGAAATTTCCTCTTCCCTTTCTTTAAGGATTTTCTGTAATTCACACACCTGTTCTTGCGAATTCTTTAAATTATAATGAGTAGTAAGAGCTTGTTTCAGAATAATATTTTTTGGCGTATTATTTTATTAAACCCTTAGAAATCTGTAGGTCTTGTGATATCTAAGAAAGTTGTTGAACTTTCTTACTTCCCTCCTCTGCTCCTACACAGCTCACCAATTAAATATGTTGAAACTGCTTAAAATCTATAGCTATGGTATTCAATCGAACTTTAACATGGAATAATCACATAAACATAGCTGTGGGTAAAACATATGGGATTCTACGTACCATGTGGGCAACATAATCTTTTACGCCCATAAAAGTGCGGATGCTATTAGCAAGAACGTTTGTCTTACCAACTCTCATAATATGGCTGCGAAATATATTCCCATTGCGATTCCGTCAGCAAAAGAAAGCTTAACGTTGCTTTTAACAGTCTGATACTCTATATATACGGTTTGCGCAGATATAACAGTGTAACTAATTTTTCCAAAAAACTTTTAGACATGACTTTTGAAAATTTCCTTAAGTACCGAGCATTAAGATACTCCTCAACCGTGAACCTCAATATCTCAGTGATATGATAACTATGTCATCTTCACAAGGGACTCGTATGCTTAATCATCCGCGCTTTACCTCCCTCACGTCCAAGCGTCAGTTCTTCGTTTATTCAGTTAGATTATGGAATTCTCTCCCACGAAATATAAGAGAAATAGACGATGTTTCGAAACTACAAACTAGAATAAAGCTTCACTTTTCACAGCAATAATAATTTGTCTACAATTCTCCTTCTTCTTTTGTTTTCTCTTTTGTTCTTGTTTTTTCTTGGTTTCATTTTTTTTTATAAAATTTTCGAATGTATTTTAGTAACAAAATTGTCAAATTCTACCTTTCATTAATGTTTAGTTTTAGCTTATACCTAAGTTATAAGACAACATAATATGTCTTAATGTGTATAGGTTTTCAAGAAATAAATAAATAAATAAAATAAATAAATAAATGAATTATTATGCAAAAAAGGAGCAGTAAATGTGGACGCATCTCGTACCCGTACAACGTACTCATCCAGATGGGTTACAACTTCTTGAAGTGTTACATCTTCTTGAAGTATTACATCTTCTTGAAGTGTTACATCTCCTTGAAGTGTTACATCTTCTTGAAGTGTTACATCTTCTTGAAGTGTAACCCACTCTCCTTCTTCTGAGCTTTCCAGAGAGCTACCTGCCAACATTTGTTTGGAACATTCAATCGTGCCGAAATTCGAAGAAGGATTTGTGATGGAAACATCTGGTTTTTTTTTCGGGTGTTGTAAACATAGATTCCGAAAAATGTTTTTCACAAATCCTTTGGTATGGAAGCCTCTCCGGAATGCCTAGCAGCTGTGTCCAAATGCTTCTGCTGTTGAAAAAAAAATTAAATATACTTAATACATATTTATATCCATAATAATGTTTTGAAGTTACTTAAATGGTATTTTAACATGTGTTTGTACATCGTTAAAGTATTAAACCTATACGTTCAACGAAAGAACAAAGTAAGTAGGGAGTCTAATTTGAAAACTAAGGACAATCATACGCCAAAGTGTACCATGACTCAGCAGTGTATTTTAGATAAATTTAAAAACCGCGAATCAGTTTCTTGCATGCAATGTTAGAAGCATTCGTTTTCAAATGGAAAATAGAAAATTCATAAGAAACTCGAAAAACTCGGGAAAAGAGTATGTATGTTTGTTGACTCTCAATTCCATATTAAGGACTTTCTTAATGTTGAAAATTCGTTGTTAAAATAAAATAAATAGAGTAATCCGGCAGCTCTTGAGGAGCTGAGGAATAAGTGGATTATTCTCATTTTTGTGTAGTTGAAAATGTTACAGTAAGCGCATGATTTACTAAGAAGTAAAGACGTTTACGAAATAAAACTTGAATTTATTCCAGTTTTCCAAGCAATCTAGAATAAATTCTATTCAAATTTTCAAAATTTTGGGTAAATCAAAATTTTCGGGTCACCAATCAGGATTTTTATGGCCAAATGTACGAAAAAAACCTTCACTTCCCATAATACAGATTGGTTTTCTTTTTATTTCACTCATTGTCTTATCAAATGTTTTATTCACTTTAAAGTTCAAATCACAAATTAATAATTTCCAAATTGAATAAATTTTTCACATTTCAAACCATTCGAATGTGAAAGTGCGAAATTTTTTTTGTTTTCTTTCATAAGAATCTCACCACGGAGAATTTAATAGTTGTGTGATTTTGTTGGATTTTTGGGGTGTTCGCACACTTTATTTTATAAGGATGGAGATGTATATCAAGTTTAAGAAATGCAGATATACATTTAACATAAATATATATATATATATACATATATATAAGTAAAACTTGTTTTGTTTTTAATTTTTATGTTGATGTCGGTGGTTTGTTTTCTTCTTTCCTCTTTTGTTGTTTTGTATGAAGCTTAACTGCGGTGTCATATAATGGGTTTGTTTTATTGTTAATTTATCATTTAGTAATTAAACCTTTTATATTTTATTTTCTTTATGTATGTGAAACTCTTTTAAAGCGTCTTATTTGGTCCCTTTTTGGCATCTACACTCAAAATCTATCAATAAGTGAAATTTTCGCACTCCCGGAAGTGCTTCAACTTAAGGCCACGGTTCAGCGGGGAAACACTTAACTTAACAATTTCTGGAATTGTATACAAATATGATTGAAAGGTAAAGTTTTCTTACTCCAATTAAATGTTTTACTACAAAGTGAAGAAATCTTTGCTTTTTGCAGAGTAAAAAGGTTACTTTGTCGATCCGGGGTTCAAATTTTAACCTCGATTTGATAACACGTCCTTAGAAAAAAAAGGAAACACTTCAAGAACTTATACATTTGCATGCAACTTTTACCAAACAGATCATAAGATTGAATTTCGAAGTGCCATACAAAAGTACGAATTGTTGTTTTTTTTTGTCACTTAAAGTGTCTTCTGTTCAAACTAGTCTCTTTAAGTTAATAGAACCTCAGCATCGTATGCCCGATCCTCAAAAAAGGAGATTCCCTGAACTGCACCAACTACAGAGATATAAGTCTCCTTAACATCACCTAAAAGATCTTGTCTGCCGTGCTCCGTGAACGTTTGAAGCCCTTCGTCATCAACCTGGTAGGTCCTTATCAGTGTGTCTTCAGACCCAGAAAGTCCACCATAGATCAAATATTCACCCTACGGCAGATCTTGGAGAAGACCCAGGAACTTCAAATCGATACCTACCATCTTTTCATCGATTTCAAGATTCAAGGCCGCGTATGACAGCGTCTATAGAGACCAACTATATAGAGCAATGTCTAGTTTTGGCATCCCAGAAAAACTCATCTGTGTAAGATGACAATGGAAAATTCACGCTGTTCCATCATGGTCGGTTTTAGAGGAGGTTTTAGACAAGGTGATGCGTTGTCATGCGATTTCTTCAACATCATTCTTGAAAAGATTGCGCAAAGCTCCAATGTCAACACCAGAGACACAATCTTTCAAAAGTCCGTCCAGCTACTAGGATACGCAGACGACATTGACATAATTGGAAGAACCCAGCGTGATCTCAGTGGAGCGTTTGTGAGCCTTGAGACGGAGACCAGGAAGATGGGTCTAGCGGTTAACGATAGCAAGACCAAGTTAATGCTGTCGACAAAAAAGTACTAGCAACATTGTTATGACCATGATTCAATATTTTATAAACTTAATATTAACTTTATACCTTACACATTTTTACTTGTTCATATCTAGATACTTTTCACTTTCTTATCGAATTATTCTGTTCTGAACTATATGTAAAATATTAATAAATTAGATTTGAATTTCATAGTACGAGGTTGACTTTTATTCTTCGATCTAGAAGATTCTATTTTTCAAAACAAGTCACAACAAACATCGACGTCTTGGAGCAAACGTCAACATAGACAGATTTAACTTTGAGGTAGTTAAGGACTTTGTCTACCTGGGATCCGCTATCAACTCAGACAACAACACCAGCTCTGAAATCAAACGAAGAATCACTCTTGCCAATCGCTGCTTCTTTGGACTTGGAAGGCAATTGAGTAGTAAAGTCCTCTCCCGAGCAACTAAAGTGACACTCTACAAAACCCTCATCATCACAGTTCTCATGTATGGTACAGAGACATGGACTATGACAACATCTGATGAAAGGGCTGCTTTGAGAGAAAAATTCTTCGAGTGATTTATGGTCCTGTCTGCATTAATGGAGAATGGAGACGAAGATTCAACCAAGAACTGTAGGAGCTGTACAGTGACACTGACCTAGCCAGAAAAGTAAAGGTCCAACGACTTAGATGGTTGGGTCATGTCGAGCGAATGGAAAATAATGCTATGGCTCGTAGAGTCTTCGAATCCAATCCGGAAGGACGTCGCAGAAGAGGAAGACCGCGATTCCGGTGAAGCACACAGGTGGTAGAGGACCTGAACCAACTTGGCGTGCGAAACTGTAGACAGTTAGCTAGGGACCGAGCTTGCTGGAGAAGTTTGTTGGGTGAGGCCCTGGTCCGACCTGGACTGTAGCGCCACCATAAGTAAGTAAGTAAGTAAATACTAATCCTCGCAATCTTTTTTCAGTTCCTTTTTTTAATCTTCCATCTCATCGAACAAACTATGCCCACTTTAATCCTGTCACCCGCATGTTACGTTCAGTAAATAATGTCCAAGATGTTTTTGATTTTCATACCAACCCTTCTCGCCTCCGCACTGATTTTTATTAATGGTTTTTTTTTAAGAAATGCTTGTATTAAGTATCAATAAAATTAAAATTAAAATTAAACTTTGTAAGTTTTCCGGCTTACTATCAAACTCAGGCAATAATTTGCTTGCTAATCCTAAGAATTCTGAAGAAGTTTGTGCCATTTTTAAATTTATTTTGGAATGTTCGATGCTAACATTTATATTATCTTCCTGTTGTTCAAGATTGTATATTAAAGGGCTTTCTATTGTGAATGGGACTTCTGCTTTGAAATTATATTTCGAAAGTATTTTTGTTAATTTATTTTTTAAACCAAGAAATTTTTTATTAGCTAAATCCTGCTCTGATTTGTTTAGATTGATTAATTTGTCATTTGACTGGTGTACTTTTGTTAAAACACTTGTATGATTTAAAAAAAAATTGTTTCACAACTTATCGGCCAAATGTTAATTTTTTCGGGTTCTTCCGTCATAGCCGTTTTCAAATATGTTTGTAATTAGACATTAAAAACATTATGAAAATTCGAACGTCATTAAGACAATTTTGTATATTGAAAGTAAATTAAATTTGTAGCTACATTCAACTAGTACAGTTCTTTTCTTATCAAAACCATGCAAACTTCTTATCAAAAGCATGCAAATTTTATTACGGTAATAATAATACAAGTTGTTATTATTGTATATATTTTTTTTTTTGTAAGGATAAGAATTCAATTACGTACACAAAAATATTTAAAATAAAGATTACAAGGTGAGTATGTAATTTCAAATAATGCGAGAATAGTGCACTTAGTATTCTCATTATAATAAATATTTCTAATTTGTTTGCATTATTATAGTTATTGCAGATATGCGATAACACCTTGCAAGCAATCAAGACTTTTTATTCGTTCCTTTTTCTCTTCTTTAATCAAGTTCTGTCCAATCTACTTTAATTTTTTTTGACTCGGTTGATGGTTTCATTACTAATGCCTTCTTATAACATAATACATTATAATAGTATAGACTATAGAGAGTAATTTACTTATTAAGTGATGCCACTTTATTTTAATTATTTATTGTTATTGAACAAGCATAAAGGCTTGTCACAACACTTGTAAGAAACATCATTAAGTATTTGAAACAGGTTGTGGGCCCAGTCCTTTCGGAATAAGATTTAAAGCAAATTGGAATATATGTATATTTTTTTCACAATGACTTCTTTCACTGGAAAAATCCCACTTTTTAATGGGGAAAATTATTTGATATGGAAGCCTCAAATGGAAGCAGTTTTGCATAAGAATCGTCTATTGAAAATTGTGCTGGGACAGGAAGCTAAACCATCAATGGATGCTACGAAAATCGAGGAATGGAACACCAAAGACATGGATGCTAAAGCGAGCTTATAATTTCTATGGAACTTGCGCAAGTATCCCTCGTAAGATCATATAGTACGTCCAAAGAACTTTGGGAGGTGGTTTGGTGTTGTAGGATCTGGGGGCGTGTGCTGTAACTTTTCCTACACACCAAGTGCTTACTTTACCTCCTCGTGTTAACCATCGGGTACTGGTTATATCTTTAGATATAACTTGCGAAACTTGTAAGCGCGGGGGCAAAACGGAGAAACAGAAGCACCTAATCAGCGGCATAATAAATTATAACAAATTTGGAGGTAAGTGCGAGGGGCTGACAACCCCTCCACACTTCCACAGTAAGAAACTTGATAGTTATGAGGAAAACACCAGCCTCGGATAATGACCACCCTCTTATGGTAACCACACTCAAAACGACAACAGACTATGCATTGATAGTATGTACCTGGAATGTAAGAAAACTCCACACTCCATGTGCAACTCAGAGACTTGAATCTGTCCTCTCGATGGATAGGATCAGGGATAATGAAGAGGAAAACCTGCGACATTTATTACAGCTGTCATCAAAGAATGCATTTATTTAGATGCGAATTCGTCGTGGGAAATCGGCTTAGATCGAAAGTCATGGATTTCAAGCCAATTAGTGATCGCCTGGCTGTAATCCGCATCAAGGCCACACTACAAAACATCAGTATAATTTGTGCACACGCCCCTACCGATGATGCCGATGAGTCAAGCAAGGAGGACCTCCCGGAGCCTCTACGGAGCCTGTCCAGAGTACGTACTCGGAGATTTCAATGCAAAAATCGGGAAGTATCTAGAAGAAGATCTAGAGGAAGATCTAGAAGAGTCTTGGGCCAAGACAACACCCGGCGTTTCTTTAAAGCAATAAGCTTCTGGTTTCAGAACCGGGACACATGCTCACCGAAGCACATGGAATTTAAGATGTTTTTAAGCAGCACTTCCAATAGCTGCTGAACGCGCAAAATGTTGAGCGAGTTAATAACGATAGAGAAGCAAGACCAGTCAATGAAGACCAATTCCCAGCCCCCAACGCAGAAGAGGTAGAAAGAGCCAACAAGTCCGCCGGGTTGGATGGCATGTACAACTCTGTAAATATGGAGGAGGTGTTTTGATGAACCGCATGCACCAATTCATCAACAAAGTGTGGGAGGAAGAATGCATGCCCACTGACGGGTCGATAAGCTCCATCTGCCTCATCTAAAATAAAAGGGCGATCCTATGTCATGCGAAAACTACAGCGGCATATCCCTGCTTAATTTTGCATACAAAATCCTATCCAAAATACCTACTGTGTTAGCGTCTTAAACCGTTCTGCAACACAATAATCGGCACGTACCAGTGTGGCTTTAGGCCAGGCAGAACAACGATAGACCTAATATTCACAGTCAGCCAGATCCTGGAAAAAACCAACGAATTTCAAGTCGAAACCCACCATCTTTTTATTGACTTTGAAGCTGCTTATGATAACATCCACCACCAAGAGCTTATGATGGCGATGTCTGAATTCAGGATCTCAAAAATACTGGTCCAGCTTTGACGCATGACGCTTAACAATACGCAGTGCAGTGTGCAAATGGGTATCAGCTCATCCGAGTTATTCCAAACATGTGCAGGGTTTAGACAAGGAGATGAGTTGTCATGTGACTTCTTCAACATAGTCCTGGAGCAGATAGTGCGCAAGGCAGGTGTGAGCACGGAAAACACTATCCCAAATCCACCCAACTCCTACGCCATGCGGACGACATAAACGTCATCGGGCGATCCAAGAGAGCTGTGTTGAGGCCTTCACAGCGATTGAAGAACAGGCAAAACTCTTTGGTCTTGAAGTGAATGACGAAAAAACAAAGCACATATATTATCAACAAACAAAGCAACATCTCTCCACCGCCTAGGACAAAACGTCACTGTTGGTAGCAGCAATTTCGAGGCAGTTAAGGAGTTCACCTTCCTTGGAACAAACATCAATCCCACAAACGACACCTTAGTGAGCATCCGAAGAAGAATTATTCTAGTGAACCACTCCTGCTTCGGTTTGGCAAAACAACTGGGTTTAAAACTCCTCACTCGAAAGACAACGTGTCTGCGGTACAAAAACTTTGATTTTACCAGTCCTACTCTACGGCGCCGAATGCTGGACGTTAAGTAAAAAAGGGGAATTGATTCTGGGCATTTTCGAAAGAAAAATTCTTCGAGGAATTTTCAGTCCCATATGCGGCGATGGCGAATATTTTTACACAGACAAGTTCTATAGACAGACTCATTGGGAAAACTATTTTGGTTGAACAAAAACTATTTCTTACAGCAATGAGGACTCCCCCACCAACCGAATTAATGACATCGTCATGACGATCTTTACGGAAAACTACAAGCTCATTATCGAAGAGTTCTGTATCTAAAATTGTGGCATTAAGCCAAGTCTCGGTAAGAGCGAAAAGATCGTATGACAAAGATTGGGAATTTTGAAAAATAGTTGTAGTTTTACTACGAAGTCCTCTTACATGTTGGTAGTAGAGGGAGAGTCTTTGCAGTTTTTTGAATTCGGACCAGCAGAGCAAGACCTGATTTTCTTCTCTGAGGAGCAGAAAATTCTTTAACTAATGTGTTAACAGGCCAAGGACTTTTCAGAATGGGTTCAAATAAGGAAATGGGAACAGTAATTTTAAAAGACGCTACAAAACTGTTTTGTTTACTTATTTTTGAACATTTGATACTCGATGAATCTTTTATTACTTGCGAGGCAACCAAATGTTCTATTACGTCTTTAGTCTCAGTTTCGGGTGAAAGACGAGAGATAAAGATAGATTTAGGCCTATAGGTACTGAGGTTAGAATATTTGGGGGAGAATTGCTAGTAGCAGGAACATCAAGCGGACTCGCATTATCCTTGCCGCTAGAGGTGTCCGATTGGGAATTTTGAAAAATAGTTGTAGTTTTACTACGAAGTCCTCTTACATTTTGGTAGTAGAGGGAGAGTCTTTGCAGTTTTTTGAATTCGGACCAGCAGAGCAAGACCTGATTTTCTTCTCTGAGGAGCAGAAAATTCTTTAACTAATGTGTTAACAGGCCAAGGACTTTTCAGAATGGGTTCAAATAAGGAAATGGGAACAGTAATTTTAAAAGACGCTACAAAACTGTTTTGTTTACTTATTTTTGAACATTTGATACTCGATGAATCTTTTATTACTTGCGAAGCAACCAAATGTTCTATTACGTCTTTAGTCTCAGTTTCGGGTGAAAGACGAGAGATAAAGATAGATTTAGGCCTATAGGTACTGAGGTTAGAATATTTGGGGGAGAATTGCTAGTAGCAGGAACATCAAGCGGACTCGCATTATCCTTGCCGCTAGAGGTGTCCGAGGAATTTATTACGGAAGGCCTTACAAATGTATCAATCCATAATGTTGATTTCTTGATTGGGAGGAGGTATCGGTTCGGAAATTCTATCTGTACTACCACCACTTTCATTGCTTCTTGAAGAAGATTTTTTTGGAGCCGGACTTACGTTGGCTGAAGAAGAGTTGTTTTCCCTTCCTCTTTTTTTTACATTTTTTAGGGTCGATAGACACAGATAGATTATTCATTGTGAGATCATCCGTTGAGCAGGATTTGTCAGAAACCAGTAGCGGAGAAGCGGAGAAGGGATTTTATTAGTAGCGGAGGCTAATTGGAACTTAAATCTTCAAACCCCTTGGAAATTTTACAAAGCTCATTTTTTAAATTAGATAATTTAATAGAAAAATGAGCTAAGGAAATCTTTTTACAGTCCGCGCAATACCAAAAGGCTAAATTCGATGAATTTATTTTATCAAAAAAGGAATTATTCGAACCAACGCATTTGTAGTTGTTATTTACCACATGGAGACAGACACCGACGCACAAACTATTTGAACCACGGAGTTCTTTGAAAAAGTGGAATCTAGTTTAAAATAAGAATGATAAATCTTATAAAAATAAATAAATAGAGTGGCGCGACAGCTCTTGAAGAGCCAAGGCCTACGTGGCTTACTCTCATCAACAATTCTCTAGGTGCGTGTGAAGAATTGAGGGGACCTACAATTTAACGCCGATTCCGAACGGCAAAGTTTGAGAAGCACTTTTTCATGACAGATGATACTCTTGGAAGTTTTGTCAGTTCTTCGCAAGAGGCAGTACCCGTGAAAGATGAAATAAAAACTATGGGCTCAGGTAGGACCCGAACCCACGACGCGACGTTCTGCTTAGCAGCCGACGCACCTAACCACTAAGCTACGGACATCTTATGGATTATGGAAAAAAGCTCAAATTATTTTGAGTGATTTATAAACGGACAGTTAAGAGGGAAAGCAATGCAGAGCTTTAACACATAGATAAACAAGTAAATGGAATCAAAACTTACGTGCAAGCAATCACAATAAAATTAAGATGAAAAAATTAAATTGTATGCTGGTTTTGATAATAAAAACTGAAAGCATGAGTTGACATGCATGTCAAATATGAAATAAAATAAATATTATACACACAATTTTAATTTTTAACACACAAGAAAACTTGACATTAAATAAAAAAATTGCGGAGCAAGAAAACAAAACACTTCTGTAAGTGGAATGGTGAAGAAGGCTCAACCGAAAACTGTATGAGCGAATGCTCGGCCACATCGAGCGAATGGACGACAACGCTCAAACCTTCTTGAAAGTCTTCTCATCCTAGCCCCTAGGTTCGAGACGACAAGGAAGACCGAACCTACGATACAAGGACCAAGTGACTGTGGATGCCAGTCGCTTGGTTTCGGCGACTCGAGAGTGCATGCGAGGCACCGTTCACGATGGAAGGCTGCAGTGTCTCAGACTGAGATCCTTCATGGATTGTGAGCCGGATAAGTAAAATGACATTACGTTGATAGATAAGTCAGAAAAAGTGGGTCCAGCGGCGACTCCGTCCGTCTGTCTGTCTGTAAACGCACCTACGGCCTAAACCACTGGTCCGATTGACTTCAAACTTGAAAATTAGAGGTTTGAGTATTTCCATGTTTTTTCTTATGAAAGTTCTTCCTTAAATGCCTGACGCAAAGATAATAAATCAAAACTCCATAAAAATAACTTCAACCTCAACTCGTCAACCACAAAACATTGTCTGTCATATTTTAATGTACAAAAATATTAATAAAATTCTCATTAAACCACCAAAAGCAGCATTAAGTTTCATCTTTGAAATTTCAAACACCAACTGAAACCGATACTCAACGTTTTTCTTCTTTGACTTTATTACGTCTTTGATTTATTCATTGCTATGTGGTTAGTAAAATTAATATTAAATAAGTGTACAACTCTTTTTTTTTATTAAAATCTAATAAAATATTCTCCTTCTCACTCTTAAGTCTAAAAGACAGAATATTTAAAATATCGAACGTGATGTCGGATGTCGCGCGCAATCAACTACGCGTTTTTTATTATTTTTTGTTTTTGCCTTCTTCTACATTTATATCAAAATTATTGTTCACGAAAATTATTATTATTAAGTTATTCATGATATTGTTAATTTCTTAGAACAACTTTAAAGAAGAATCTGCGATTGATATGCTTTTCTTTTTATTAATACAAAAATACACGAAAAAAAAAAACTATCATCAGTCTTAAATATTGTTTGAAATTATCTGAATTGTAACATTTCTGATTTGCTGCAAATAGTTGATCAGTTTCCCGTCCAGAAAGAATGTGAACTTTAGGGATTCATAACATCATTGTTTGATATTTTTGCATTGGCTTCTATGTCGGTGAAAAGATCAATAAGATTATTGATTCCGATGAGATAGCCGTCTTCATGGTTGCCAACCTTCCAGGTTGTATTGTGGTCGATGAAATGGTTTGGCGGTAGAGTAACTGTCTTGGCAAAATCAATAAGCCAAACACTTGCGTGTGAGCGGTCATGAACAAAGAGCAAAGAACTTCCGATAATTTCGTGCGTGTGGAAGAAATCGGAACATTCTAGAGTTGCTCGGATTGCCCGCAGACGTTGTAAGTAACGGGGCTGTTAAGAGAAAAATAAATTGTGAGAATAACTGTCTTTAATGACTGTTGGCAAACCAACCAAAACATGGGTGTATCCATCGATGAATTCTTCGAATGCTTTTTTGATTTGTTCCCGAGACTTTGTTGTCTTAAAATCTTTCGAACTGGTCCCGTCGCTTTTTTTAATACCCTTTAATTAATTAAGAATACGTCTTTAAAAAAAAAAAACTGTACATGTACCTGTGTTGCATATTACCTCAACTCTGAAACCCAAAATAGCGGTGCTAGAAATTGTTTCACGCCAAACCATGTAGCGCGGCTTTGTTACGCCCTTTGCTTTATGTTCCTCTTCATTGGGTGCATCCGGATCGATTTGTATCATTTTCTCGTACATGTCCTTGCGAAGTTTTGGTTTTTCCTTTGCCTTCGAGAGTTCTTCTTCTAAGTACGTTCGAACACCGATTTTGCAGTCCATCACGCACGGCTGGTAGAAATCACTGAGAAGATCTTGCAGTTGGAGATAAACTGCATGACGCGGAAATTATATTGAAATCTTGAGTTTTTGTTAAATTTGTGTAACTTACGTTCTCCATCTTCGCTTGTAACTTTTCCTCTGTATTCGGGTACATATGGACGAAGGACGTCGCGCATTAATACCTGGAAGCAATCTTCTTCTTTTGGACAGAGTTTTTTCAGAACTGTTCCCGGCTCTGAGCCAGCTTTAAAGTTGCCCTGATGACCAGCTAACTGAACCCAGGGATATCGTTTTTTCTTGTAGGTTTGGAAGAATGGAGTCCATTGGACTATGTTGCGGATTTTTCGCCATCCTGAGGGCTGAAATTGAAAAAATGAATTGCTCAAAAAGTTGTTAAAAAAGAGGAATATGAAACTAGAAAAGAATTGTACACAAAACTTTTATAAAAATCATGCGATAGTTGGTAGTTTTTCTTATGCATATCGCGTGATGATTTTTGAAAATTCATAATTCTATAAATTTGTAAACCAAAAATTTCAATAACCTACACGTCCCTAAGCTAAGCCCAAATTGACTTGTACGCTTCAGTGTGGTAGATACCTAGATACCATCTCGTAAATAAGGTCGGAAAAAACACAACTTTTACCCTTTCGTACTAGGAATAAAATGTTGCACTATTTCAAAAACTAAGTCAAAAACTCACACGTCAGTAACTCCTAGGAAATGTTGACTCAGAACTCACTTGACATTAACATAATTGGAAGGAACTTTGAACAGCGACAGCAGGGCGAAGAATTGCTTGTCAATCTGTGACACTATGGATTGAGAAGGTAATTGGGTAGACAAGTCCTCTGCCGAGACACATGTGCATGTGCTGTTTTATAAGAACCTTATAATTCCAATCAGAGAATGTTGACGAAGATTTATCAAAGAACTATGATAGTTCAACGGCTAAGATATGTACGTGGTTGGTTGGATACAGAGACAACAGCCGTCCACTTCAAGAAACAGGATAGTAAAAATAACTTTTGTCTGCTACAGTCTTTTTGATCCCTGGATATCCCGACAGCAGCAATTTGGAGAGACGTGACACTTCAGTTCTGTTTTATTTTGTATAACGAATATTTAATAGACTATAGCTATTAGGCGAAAGATTGACAATCTCTCAATTATTATTTTAATACAGGGTGACTCAGGAATGTTGTGGCTAGAGCGTATAGGTTGAGTAAGGACAAGACAAAAATTGCATGAGAGGGGGTCTATTTCCTCCAACCGTTTCGCCGGGATGGGCAATTTTATGAAACAAAATTACTTAATTAACAAAATTAATTATTAAAAATCAACGGCTGCATCTACAATAACGTGCATTTACAATGTTTTCAAATGAATCTGTTTCAAGGAATTGTTTTTGAAATGGCCATCGTTCCCGAGGAGCAGTTCCTTCCTATATCGTTTGATGTACGATTCCAGACTGACATTAACTGACAAAGTGGGTAATCACCCTCGAAACTGCTTACAGACAGTTGAGTACGACAGTGACCACTGCGGACTCGCTGCTATAATTCAAATTCCGAACGAGCGCGTGAAGTTGGATGAATAAGTTCCAACGCATTCTTACAATTACATTAAGATGCGCTGGCCTCGTTTCACCCAAGTCCTAGTGAGAGAACTTCGTTCGAGTGACATAGCCCCACCAAACAACAGAAACTTGACAAATAAAGAAATGGACCAACACCTTGAACAGATGGACAACATGATAAAACAGACAATGGAATAGACAATACCAGTGGTGGGAGCTGCTTTTCAGCAAGTGTATAAGGTGAATTCTAGCATTCACCCGAATCACGACCTGGAAAACTGAGCTTTACTTCATCACTTCTACGTTCGGAACGATATTGTGCTGTGGCGATCTGAGAACCGCGGATTCATGCGGATCAATGACGACTTTTTGTCAAACGCCATAATCGCCGAGCAAACGGAAGTAAGTCCTCTGCTAGTAACGAAGATAGAGCTCCAGCTCATCTTCGATTCAATAAAGAATAAGAAGTCAGCAGGGTGTCGATGGTATATCCAACATTGTACTAAGACACTTACCGATTGAGGCAATAGACATCTACACTACTCTGTTCAACAACGCGCTGAATAATACATATTATCCAGTGCATTAGAAGACAGCTGTGGTTCATCCTCTTTCGAAAAAGGGAAAGGACAACTCCAATCCGTCAAATCTTCGGTCGACAACTCTTCTACCAAGCATCAGTAAGGTATTCGAAAAGGTAATCAATAGGGTCTGAATAAGTGGGCTGCGGACAACAAAGTAATTCCGGATAACCAATTCGGGTTCAAGGCGGGACATGACACCATTCATGCCGCTTCTAAGCTCGTTGTACCTAAAAATCACCAGACTAGGCATCAGAAAACCGTTATTGTATATGCTTTATGATATGTTCAACAGTGGAAACATTTTGTTGTCAAAAGTGGCAATGTAACTTCTACCACCACCTTTGAAATTAAAAACCATCTTCAACATGGAGCGAATAATTCGCCGAACCTCTTCAGCTTTTACACCAGCGATCTGATAGGTAGCCTTATCCTGGCAATTGCGTATGCCGACGACCTGATTGCGTACAGAGCTGGCTCAAAGGTCGAAGTAATTAGAATTCTCTTGCAACGTGACTTCGAGAAGATTGAGCGATATTGCGATGAATGGAAACTTTAAATAAATGTCCCGAAATGCGAAATAATTCTGTTCTGGACCTCGTTGGCTGGAGCCACGAGGAATACGCGCAAAAATTGGCGCAAGATGGTCATCGTTGGATCGATTAACGAGCAAAAGTGAAGTGAAGTACCTCGGTATCTGGTTGGACCAGTATCTGTATTTCGACGGACATATAGATGCTGCTCTGACTAAGGGCAGAGGAGGTTTCGCTCTGACGAAACGGCTGTTCTACAGCAATCGGCTTGACCCCAAAGTGAAGGTAATTTGCTACATGGCCCTCATACGGTCGATGATCGTTTATGGCTCTCCAGTGTGGTTCAACGTTGCGCCATCTCAAATGGAGAAGATTCGGGTGTTCGAGAGGCAGTGTCTTCGGCGCTGTCTCGGTTTGTTTCGGACACCGGAATCTTCTTATGTACATTACTATTCTAACGAGGTTCCATACAACGGGGCTCGGATCAACAGAATTGACAATTTCGTGATAAAACTTGTTCGGGGTCACATTGCGAGAGCTATGACTTCGACGAATAATTTGATCTTTGGGGCGTTCCATCCGAACGACGAATATTTTGATAGTGCACGCTTGAGCGGCTTCATTCCACCAGAGGCATTCCTTTATTTAGATAAATGCGGTCTGATTCAGGTTAGACTGGGGTGCCGCTAATCTACCGCGTCAGGCGAAGAACCGTCGATCGGCGGCTCTTTTGCAGTCGAGACGTCCTCGCACAAGACGGAGCAGAGCGTCTTCGGTTCAGTAGGGCTGTGTCCGAACGGAACTGAACCGATAGGGTGAAGCAGAAGAACCGAACCTGCAGACCTAGTTAACCCAAACAATGTACTTTCTTTTGCTGACCTAGTCTTTTTTCCTTGTTTGCATAATTTCATCGTCGTGTGGCAATGAAATGTGTACCATTGCTGATGGTAATGAATTGCTTCTAAAGTGCAATGGCCTTTGTGGGAACTACTACCACTCGTTCTGTGTCGTCAATGTATTTAAGTGACTATATTTTACTGCATAGAATGCAAGAAAATACCAATCGCTGATATTTTGATTGCTGTGCAGTGTATTAAAGAGTCGTTGTCTAGTGAATGTGCTGAGTAAAAAAAAACCGCATTACGTGTCTAAAAAATTTTAAAATTTGTCTATTACTGTTGAAGAAACAAACGCAATCAATCGGTACAGACAGATTTGCAAAACCAACCTATCATCATTTCTCTTCAAACCCAGCTTAAGTAGCTCCATCCTACTCGCGATTGTGAATTTGCCAGTGTTTTAAGGTCCCTCAGATCGGACATTGTTCTAAAGTTGAATTTGCTAACCACGTCCGAGAATAAAATGTACAAGATATTAGGGGTATTCATGCAACGTCGTATATCCCTCGTAAACTTCGTATAAGGCGTAAGTTTACAACCTCGTATTTCAAATTTCAAAATTTGTATGGAAATTTGTTAACAAAGTGCTGATAAATTTGCGCGACGATTTTGTCGCGCAAACGGGGTCGTAAACTTACACAAATTTCAAATTTTAAATCTAGTTGTTATTTTATTTTGTGTTATTTTGCTAAATCAGAACAAAATTAAAATTTGAAATCAAGTTCTCATTTTATTTTAAGTTATTTCACTCTGTGTCAGAAGGTCAGAATAAAAAAAAAAAGAATTCAAAAGAAAGTTTTTTCTTTTTTTGAAATCATTTGTTATTGAATTAAGTACATATAATAAATACAAATGTAGGAACTTATACATATTTTAATCGAAAAATACTCAATTTTAATTAAGCACTGACATTTTGAAGTTTCATTTCAAGATTTATGTAGTTTCCACAACTTGCTTTATAAGTGCGTTCATGCAAAGCAGAGCGTAAATTTACGCAAATACGTAATCGACAAAATTATCTAATTGCATGAATACCCCTATTGACACCACAATTGAGTCATATCATATCGGACATTGATGTGTACCTACAAAGTTCTACATCCCATAGTTCCCCTTCCCCAAATGCAATGTCGGAGCAAATGTTCTCCAAGTTACATGGTATAATTGAGAACTTAACTTGCCTGTTAACCTACGATGTTCATAACCATGAACACCATTCTCTTAGTGTTGAACGGGATTTAGACACTTTAAAAGCGCAATCGCTATGTATGGAGTCGCTTCTCAATGACGTGATCAATGAACCGAAAAGAACGCTGCGTAATAACATCCATATCGGATGAGATTTTGTCAGTGAATACCAACGTTGTCGCTTCTGAATGTTCAATTCAATCCACCGCATGTGACACCACGCACCGCCCCGACGCCGTTATAACAGAGAAGATAATTACAAAATATGATCACTCCTGGAAGCTAACCGATTGGAAGGATCGACTGAGTAGGCTTGCATCAAACAATAATACATGTTAAAAGTTGAAAAATTTTGTCCTGGATTTTCTGATCCATCTTGGATCTGTGCTTTCTTTAAACGTAAATACTCCATTCTGACTTCTGACCTCATCAAGATGTTTTAAGATCCTGATTCCATAAAAATATGACTGGATGTTTCAACAACACCTTATAGGGCTACTACGACATATTCGCAGACCAGGCCTATAAGGAGCGGTTTGGCTGGCTCTTCGTCTTAGAGTTAAACTAAAGACCTGGCCCTCCGGAATGGGGGTCGTGCGTCGGGGTGAGTGCCCGGCCACATAAAAAAAACCATAGTTCCGAACCACCAACAAGCCTCGGATATGGACGGAATTAATGATGACGACCCACGCAAACAATTTAAGGCAACGGATTTCGGTTCTGCACTTGGAACGTTAGGTCCCTTAACAGGCCACGTGAAGACGAACAACTAGCGGAAGCCCTTGACTGCTATAAAGCAGATATAACTGCCATCCAAGAAATGCGATGGGATGGTCCGGGCCTACGTAAAATGAACAACTGCGATATTTACTACGACGACTGCTACCGGGAACAAAATCAGCGTCTATTTGGATGTGGATTTATAGTTGGGACTCGACTCAGGAGGAAAGTCTTGAGTTTCAACTCAGTGAATGAGCACGTCACAACAATCCGTAAAACAATAGAGTGGCGCGACAGCTCTTGAAGAGCCAAGGCCTTAGTGGCTTACTCTCATCAACAATTCTCTTGGTGCGTGTGAAGAATTGAGGGAACCTACAATTTAACGCCGATTCCGAATGGCAAAGTTGAGAAGCACTCTTTCATGACAGATGATACTCTTGGAAGTTTTGTCAGTTCTTCGCAAGAGGCAGTGTCCGTGAAAGATGAAATAAAAACTTTGGGCCCGAGTAGGATTCGAACCCACGACGTTCTGCTTAGCAGCCAATGCACCTAACCACTAATCTACGGACACTACCACAACAATCTGTATCAAGGCTAAATTCACCAACATCAGCCTCATCTGCGCTCACGACCCCACTGAGGAAAAGGATGAAGACAACAAAGGCGGGTTCTACGAGCTCCTCGACAAGACCTATGAGCAATGCCCTAGCTATGACATTAAAATCGTCCTTGGAGATTTTAATGCTAAGCTGGGTAGAGAAGAAATCTTGGTGGAATAATCGGACGACATAGCCTACACGACACCACCTCCGATAACGGATTTAGGGTAATCGACTTCGCTGCGGGGCGAGACGTAATGGTAGCAAGTACGCGATTCCCACATCTCGATATCCACAAGGGAACATGGAAATCTCCTGACCAATCAACCGTCAACCGGATAGATCACATTGCGATCGACTCACGACACTTCTCTAGCACGCTAGTTGACCGCACATTCCGAGGTGCCAACATCGACTTGGACCGCTACCTTGTTGTAGCCAAGGTACGAATGCGGATATCCCAATCAAGGCCAACACGCGAAAATGCTAGGAGGAAATTCGACGTCAAACGGCTACAATCACAAGAGATTGCTAGATCCTTTTCCGATCGTGTCTCCGAAAATCTCCTCAGAAGTCCTTTGCTGCCAGCACAAAATATAGAGAACCAGTGGCAACACTGCCAAGCAGCCATCAGAGATGCCGCCTCTGAAGTACTAGGGCTTACACGGCCACCACAACGAAACCCCTGGTTTGACGATGAATGCCGGCGAGCACATGCAGCTAAACAAGAGCTCGTGAGCTCTACGAGCAGAAAAGGAGAGAGGAGCATGAACTTCTCAGAAAGAAAAAAAAGGAGCATGAGAAGCGCGCGATCGAGATGATAAAGGGATGTCACAACAGGAATGAGGTTCGAAAGTTCTACAAAAAGGTGAAACAAACTTCCAGGGCTTATACACCCCGAACTGAAGCCTGTAGAGACCATCATGGGAACATCGTTGCAGAATCGCAGTCAGTGCTGAGGATATGAAAAGACCACTTTTCCAAGCTTTATAATGGCGATGACGACCAAAACTCCGCCAGCAATACAAAACCATTCAATTTGGGTGCAGAAGAACAACAATTCCACCCACCCGACATGGACGAAGATAGCGATATCAAAACTTAAGTCGAACAAACCCGCTGGTGCAGACGGGCTAGCCGCTGAACTGTACAAAGCAGCTGGAGATGATTTGGTTAGGAGCATGCTCATCTCAGCTCATCTGCAAAATTTGGTCGGAGGAAAGCATGCCCGATGAATGGAACCTCAGCATCGTATGCCCGATCCTCAAAAAAGGAGATCCCCTGAACAGCACCAACTACAGAGGTATAAGTCTCCTTAACATCGCCTATAAGATCTTGTCTGCCGTGCTGTGTGAACGTATGAAGCCCTTCGTCAACAACCTGGTAGGTCCTCATCAGTGTGGCTTTAGACCCGGAAAGTCCACCATCGAACAAATATTCACCCTACGGCAGATCTTGGAGAAGACCCAGGAACTTCAAATCGATACCTACCACCTTTTCGTCGATTTCAAGGCCGCGTCTGACAGCGTCTATAGACACTAACTATATAGAGCAATGTCTAGTTTTGGCATCCCAGAAAAACTCATCCGTCTGTGTAAGATGACAATGGAAAATTCACGCTGTTTCATCATGGTCGGAAAAAACCTAAGGGACGCTTTTGATGTCAAAAAAGGTTTTAGACAAGGCGATGTCATGCGATTTCTTCAAAAGTCCGTCCAGCTACTAAGATACGCAGACGATATTGACATAATTGGAAGAACACAGCGTGATGTCAATGGAGCGTTTGTGAACCTTGAGACGGAGGCAAATGTCAACAAAGACAGATTTAACTTCGAGGTAGTTAAGGACTTTGTCTACTGGGATCCGCTATCAACTCAGGCAACAACACCAGCGCTGAAATCAAACGAAGAATCACTCTTGCCAATCGGTGCTTCTTTGGACTTAGAAGGCAATTGAGTAGTAAAATCCTCTCCCGAGCAACTAAAGTGACACTCTACAAAACCCTCATCCTCCCGGTCCTCATGTATGGTGCAGAGACATGGACTATGACAACATCTGATGAAAACGCTTTGGGCTGCCTTGAGAGAAAAATTCTTCGAGTGGTATTTGGTCCTGTCTGCATTAATGGAGATTGGAGACGAAGATTCAACTAAGAATTGTACGAGCTGTACAGCGACACTGATCTAGCCAGAAAAGTAAAGGTCCAACGACTTAGATGGTTGGGTCATGTTGAGCGAATGGAAAATAATACTCCGGCTCGTAGAGTCTTCAAATCCAATCCGGAAGGACGTCGCAGAAGAGAAAGGCCGCGACTTCGGCAGAGCACACAGGTGGTAGAAGACCTGAACCAACTTAGCGTGCGAAACTGGAGACAGCTAGCCAGGGACCGAGCTGGCTGGAGAAGTTTGTTGGGTGAGGCCCTGGTCCAACCTGGACTGTAGCGCCACCATAAGTAAGTAAGTAAGTAAGAAGGCATTTACATCTGTCCGAAGAACATCCAGCATTTACTTGAAGTTGCCGAGAAAGCAAAGATTGAGTGCGATGAGAAAATTATGAAGCTTTTCTTTCGCTGTCGGATGCACTTTTGAATGCGAATATTGTACAGACAAATTACGGAAAACAAAATTTCAAGGAAAAGAAAATAAAAAATATATATCAATTAAATAAAAAGTTAAAAAACTACTGATCGAAAAAAAACCATAACCATTTATCACATATAATTCTTTGGAGAAAAATGCATTTATAAACGTTCAAAATGCAAATGAAAAAAAAATACATCATATCAGTCAATCAATCACTTCGATTTTTTTTATTACTTTCTTTCACTCAAAACACACATTTTCTTTTACCTAAGAACAAAAACAAGAACATTTCCTTAAGTCAGCAGAAGAAGTAAGCTTGGTCTTCTCTTCTAAACGCTGACAAATCCACCTAAGCAATGATCGAATGAAACCGCACTAGCAAAATTTCAACGAAAAGTTAACAAACGTTGCCTTACTGCATTATGGTTTGTGCTTAGGTTTCGTTTGTATTTATTGGTGCACTTAAGTGTGCTATGTGCTTGCGTCGGCAAACTTGCATTATAGTTCAGCCTTAAATGCTTATTTGATTTTACAAGCAAAATCAAATTTGACACATGTAGCTACATAGCAAATACGTTTTTAAATAAAAAGTGACAGTAGTTCATATGGAAAAACCATATCGTGGATCTAAGAATCATATCTTCAAATCTTCTACTCGCACAGCAAAAAAATATTTTAAGATAAATAACAAGTAAGTCATCAACAAAGATGGAGGTACCTGATCGTAGTTGGCGCAACCAGTTAGTGTTAAATTAATTACAAAGAAAATATTTTTGTGACTTTGATGTTAAATTGTCAACTGACCTGTGAAATTTCTCACTTAATCAATCATTTTATCAACGATGTGTGTGTTCGATCATTCAACTTTTAATTTACATGTTTGCTGACATCGGAATTCTACCTACAGTTAAATCCAAACGCATGCATCAAATTGACATTATTGAAGAGTCAATTTTTTTTCTTGTATTAAAAAGAGATCACTTCCTGTTCTTTTTGCATATGAAATTTGAATATTTAACTTTAACTTACCTTTGTCTCCTGCTCCTTCACCTGTTCCGATGACGAAGTCGGAACATCCGAATCCCATTCCGAACTCAAATCATCACTTGACGCGTAACCATAATCTCTTGGCATTGGAACCTCTAACAACATTTTCGAGTACTGCACGTATCCGGAACAAAGAGTTGCATTCGAAGGCGACGAAGAACGACGCGAACCAAGAGGCGATCTCCTACCCAGAAGATTTCTTTCTCCACCATATGCCTCCACTTTTCCGGTGCCGTATATTGTCAATCCCGTCGGCGGTGTTATCGATATGCCATGAGCTTGAGCAAAAGCTTTACTACACTTCCTCTGGTGCAGTAAATTCTCTTTGGACCGCTTTCTCAATATCTTTTTGTACATTACATCGGTTGGCGTCCCCGAAAGACTTTCCTCTTCGTCATCAACATCCGCATAATTTTCCTCTTGGTCCCTACCTTCTGATGAAGCTCCAATAGCTCCATCTTCTTCTCTTGCATCACTATCCCCAAGCTTCAAGCTAGCAATAATATCCTCGTTTGAATTTTCACCGTCGTCATCGTTCTCGTCGTCAGAAAATATCACTTTGTGCACATCCTCTGGCGCAATCTCAGGGAAATGCAACAATTTCACTGTCACCTTTTTTCCAGCTGCATTATAATAGACCTCCTTGGCACTCATTTTATCGAAATCTTCGTAAATTTTCACTTGAGGATATGTACACGTCGACATTATTTTTCTTTATTTCTATTGAAATCGTAAGTACCGAAACCTCGACCACAAACATCTGCTCACATGGTTATCGAAAACAATATTAAAATGCCTCGCCGCTACTGAATTCTTAGCGTCAAACAACCCAAAAGAATTTAATTCGAAATCATTAAAGAACAAACGACCGACGACGACGACAGACGATGATGCGATGCTTTGCCGTTGCCGGTGGTTGAACGTTAGAACTGGATAGCGACTTAGCGACAAATTAAGTAATGGAAGAGCAAAAGCGTTGAGAGATTTGACCTGCGTGTCTTCGAGAATCGAACCGAGTCGAGTAGCTAGTGGCGAGTTGTGTGTGGGTGGTCGAAAACGCTGTGCTGTAGTCACGATCACGATCAATTTTTCCGAATGGCTTTAAGGGAGGGTATTCAATTATTATTCAATTCTAAACGCGTCCCGCTGGCAATTCCATATCTTTATATTTGTTGTTTCTTTTTATTTGATTATTATTTTTCACGCCTTGGCCTTGATGGTTGTAAGTGATTGTGTTCCTTTTTGAATTTTATTGTCGGTTTTTTATGAGTAGTGACGTTTATGGGGTTGAAAGTATATTTCATTTAAGTTTCTCGATTTCACATGCTAATAGAGAACACATAAACAGCAAGATGAAGACAATACATTGAATTAAATTATTTTATCTCTCTTAATCCTGATCATGCCATACAGAATTGACCAAACATTCATTATAGCCGAGATGCTATAGATGTGATGTAATCGATATAAATTAGATAATTCCCTGACGGCTACTTAAGGGTGCTAAGATAAATCGTTCTCATTTTACCGCTCGGTGTACATGCCCTCACATTATGGTGGAATCATCGATCAAAGTAATTTAATCGCTTGTTTTTTTTTTCATTGTCTCAATATTTTGTTTTATTTTTTTCTCTGCGGTTTCTCCCTTTAATATCTCAAATTAAATTTATACCAAGGTAGAATGTCTTTTACTTGGAGGGAAATTTGGAGAAAAAAAAATCAGATTAAATCTAGTAGTCAATTCGATTCGACCTATATTCAGACGGTTGCGATCAACTCTCAGAAAAAAAATGACGAAAATCTGATTTTATTGGGGTTTGCAATACTCGTTCATTTCCAGGGCAAGTATTTCATTAAAAGAGTTTTCCATGGGAGAAATAAGTATTTATTGAAAGTAACTAATGATTATAATAATAATAAGGTGTTGTTCGAAGTGTAGACACAGTGAATTCAAGACGACATAAGCGTCCACAGCAACCCCTGTCTATCAACTAGTACTCTCCACCTCCCCTCGGGTCATAGTACCTCAACCAAACCTCAGTGGTAAATTGTTCGTGAGAGCAAAAAGAGAGAGTGGGAGGGGGTGTGCGTCCACTAAGTTATGCCTCCTTTTCTTCAACAATCGGCAGCGGAAGAACTCCACAGATGGAATAAACGGTTGCTTCAACCCCAGGTTGGGGTCTTGCGCGGGGGTGACTGCTCGGCCACATAAAGAAAAGATAGTTCCGATACACCAACAAGGCTCGGATATGGACGGAACTAATGATGATGACCCACGCAAATGTTTTAAGGACAACGAATTACAGTTCTGTACTTGGAACGTTAGATCTCATAACAGACCACGTGCTATCCAAGTAATGCGATAGGATGGTCCGGGCCCATAAAAATTTAGAAAGTGTGACATCTACTGCGGCGACTGCTACCGGGGACAAAATCAGTGTCTATTTGGATTGAGGTTTGTAGTTGGGGCTCGACTCATGAGGAAGGTCTTGAATTTCAACTCAGTGAATGAGCGCATCATGAAAATCCGCATCAAAGCTAAATTCACCTACATTAGCCTCATCTTTATTAACGCCTCCACTGAGGAAAAGAATGAAAAAACTTAAGACAGGTTATACGAGCTCATCGACAAGACCTACGAACTATGCCCTAGCTATGACATTAAAATTGTTCTTGGAGATTCGAATGCTAAGCTGGGCAAAGAAGAAATCCTTGGTGGAATAATCTGACGAGATAGCCAACAAGACACCATCTCCCATAACGGGGGAGATAGAAATCTCCTGATCAATCTATACTGCCAACCAGATTTATCACATTGCACGACACTTCTCTAGCATGTAAGATGTCCGCACATTCTGAGGTGCCAACTTCGACTCGCTTGTAGTAGCTAGTAGTACCTTTGTAGTAGCCAGGCCAACACGTGAAAATGCCAAGAGAAAATTCGACGACAAACGGCTTCAATCGCAAGAAATTTCTGTATCATTTTTCCGATCATGTCTCCGATCACCTCCTTAGAAGTTCCTTGCTGCAGTACAAAATGTAGAGAACCAGTGGCAACAACTGAGGTGCTTGGATTTACGTGGCAGCAAAACAAGAGGCATACAAAGCGCTCTGCAAAGTAGGACTCGAGCCGCTAGCGAGCTCTGCGAGCAGAAAAGGAGAAAGGAGCACAAACTTCTCAGGAAGAAAAAAAAGGGAGCATGAGAAGTGCGCGATCGAGGAGATAGATGGATGTCACAACAGTAACGAGGTTCGAAAGTTCTACAAAAAGGTGAAACAAACTTCCAAGCGTCTTGCACCTGAACCGAAGCTTGTTGAAACCATCATGGGAACATTGTAGGAGAACCACAGTCAGTGCTCAGGATATGGACATCACCTACAAGGTCTTGTCTGCCGTGCTGTGTGGACATTTGAAGCCTTTCGTCAACAACCAGATAGGTCCTTATCAGCGTGGCTTCAGACCTAGAAGGTCCACCATTGATCAAATATACACTCTACGGAAAATCTTTAATCGATACCAACCAGCTTTTCATCGATTTCAAGGCCGCGTATGACAGCGGCTATAAGGACCAACTATATAGATCAATGTCTAGTTTTGGCATCCCAGAAAAACTCGTCCGTTTGTGTAAGATGACGATGGAAAACTCACGCTGTTCGGAAAAAACCTACCGGATGAATTTGATGTCAAAAAAGGTTTTAGATAGATGTTACGTTGTCATGCGATTTCTTCAACATCATTTTGAAAATATTGTGCAAAACTCCAACGTCAACACCAGAGGCACAATCATTCAAAAGTTTGTCTAGCTACTAGGATAGCCAGACGACATCGACATAATTGGAAGAACTCAGCGTGATTTCAGTAGAACGTTCGTGAGCCTTGAGACGGAGGCAATAAACTCAGACAACAACGCGCTGAAATCAAGCTAAAAATCAGTCTTGCCAATCACTGCTTCTTTGGATTTAGAAGGTAATTGAGTAGTTAAGTCCTCTCTCGAGCAAATAAAGTGTCATTGTACCAAGGCCCTCATCATCCCGGTCCCGGTATGATGCTGATGCAGAGACATGGACCATGACAACATAAGATGAAAACGCTTTGGGCTGCTTCGAGAGAAAAATTCTTCGAGTGATATTTGATCCAGTTTTCACAAATTTAGAATGGAGACGAGAAGATTCAATCAAGAACTGTACGACTTAGATGTTTGGGTCATGTAGAGCGAACTTAAAATAATAATGCTCCGGCCCTTAGAGTCTTTGAATCCAATCCGGAAGGACGTCGCAGAACAGGTCCGAAGACCTGAACCAGCCTGGCGAAACTGGAGACAGATAGTTAGGGACTGAGCTGGCTGGGAACGCTTGTTGGATGAGACCCTGGTCCGACCTGGACTGTACCATGAGAAAGTAAGTAATAATAATAAGGTCAAATGCTATCAAGCGTGTTCTTCTAGCTATCAACAATGTTCTAATCGTTTTTGCACAAAATCGCAAATATTTCTTCCGAACATCTATCTTCAAAGTTTTCATTGAAAAACTATTATTTTATAAAAAAAAAAAAAGAGAGTGGCGCGACAGCTCTTGAAGAGCCACGGCCTAAGTGGCTTACTCTCATCAACAATTCTCTAGGTGCGTGTGAAGAATTGAGGGGACCTACAACTTTACGCCGATTCCGAACGGCAAAGTTGAGAAGCACTTTTTCATGACAGATGATACTCTTGGAAGTTTTGTCAGTTCTTCGCAAGAGGCAGTGTCCGTGAAAGATGAAATAAAAATGTTGGGCCCGAGTAGGATTCGAACCCACGACGTTCTGCTTAGCAGCCAACGCACCTAACTAGTAAGCTACGGACACTACGTAGTTTTTTTTTTTTTATTATTTTACAAAACATAAAAAACATAACTCCAAAAACAAAACTTTTGTTCGCCTGTATAAAAATGTTTCCGAAAACCATAACCAAAATTTGTTTAATAGTCATCTGAGTTCTTTTCATTCGAGTGACGCTTTATTAGTTTCTTTCAGTCGAATGCTAATAGTCGTCATTCGAGTTCTCGTCATCTTCACTCGATTTTTCGTCATTGAAATTAATTAAATACAATTTAATGCCCTCAATTCCTTAAATGCATTTGAGGAATAATTGAAGAATAAATAAAAATAAAAAATAGAGTGGCACAACAGATTTTGAAGAGCCAAGGCCTAAGTGGCTTACTCCCATCACTTACTTACTTAAGGTGGTGCTACAGCCCGTTGTGGACTTGGGCCTCAATCAACAGTCTCTGCCAGCTAGCTCGGTCCTTAGCTAGTCGTCTATAGTTTTGCACTCCAAGTTGATTGAGGTCCTCTTCCACTTGAGTGCGCCACCTGAGTCGCGGTCTTCCTCTCATCCTACGTCCCTCGGGAATAGTGTCGAAGGCTTTCCGGGCCGGAGCGTTGGTGTCCATCCACTCGAAACCGAGCCATCTGAGTCTCTGGACCTTGACCCTTCTGGCTAGGTCCATGTCGTTGTACAACCCGTAAAGTTCGCTGTTATATCTTCTTCGCCATCCCCTTCAATGTTTCCTTTCGAAACAGCCTAAGGCACTTTCATCCGATTTTGTCAAGGTCCATGCTTCTGCACCATACAGCAGGACTGTGATGATGAGTGTGTTGTACAATTTTACCTTAGTTGCTCGAGAGAGGGCTTTTCCCCTCAATTGCTTTCTTAGCCCAAAGAAACAGCGATTAGCAGGAGTTATTCTTCGTCTGATCTCGGCGCTGGTGTTATTGCCCGTGTTTATAGCGGAGCCTTGGTAGACAAACTCCTCTACTACCTCGAAGTTGTATGCGTCTATTGTGACGTTCTGTCCGAGCCGTCGGTGTTGGGTGTCCTTCCTCGAAGACAGCATATACTTCGTTTTTCCCTCATTTACCGCTAAACCCATTTTTGCCGCTTCTGTCTCAATTCTCACAAAGGCGCCATTGACATCACGCTGTGTTCTTCCCATTATATCAATATCATCGGCGTACGCGAGAAGTTGAACAGATTTTTGGAAGATAGTGCCTCTGGTGTTGACGTTGGAGTTCTGCACAATCTTCTCAAGAACGATGTTAAAGAAATCGCACGACAGTGCATCGCCTTGTCTGAATCCTTTTTTGACGTCGAAAGATTCCATAAGCTCGTTATCAACCTTGATTGAGCGGCGTTAATTCTCCATCGTCATTTTGCACAAGCGAACGAGCTTGGCTAGGATGCCAAAACTACACATAGCTTTATACAGTTCGTCTCTGTAGATGCTGTTATACGCGTTCTTAAAATCGATTTAAAGGTGAGTGGGTATCGATTTGGAGTTCATAGATTTTTTCCAGGATGTCGCAACGTGAAAATTGGTCGATGGTTGACTTTCCTGGCCTGAAGCAACGTTGATAAGGACCAATCAGATTGTTGACGAAAGGCTTCCCTTCAGGCAGCTTCACATATTACGGCAGAGAGTATCTGGTAGGCACTGTTAGGTAGACTGATTCCTTTGTAGTTAGCGCAGTTTAGAGGCTATCATTTTTTCAGGATCGGGATAGCAATGCTGAAGTTAAATTCATCGCGCATGCATTCCTCTGACCATATCTTACAGATGATTTGGTGCATGCTCCTATCTAGCTCGTCGTCTGCTGTTTTGAACAGCTCGGCAGCTAGACCATCTGCTCCAGCGGCTTTGTTGGATTTCAGCCGTGATATTGCGGTTTTCACTTCTTCTAGGTCAGGTTCACGGAATGGTTGGCTATCATCGTGTCCGATGAAAGGCTCCTGTCTGACGTCGGTGTTGTGTTCGTCGTCGCCGTTATACAGTCTACAGAAGTGGTCTTTCCAAATCCCCAGCATTGACTGCGATTCTAGTATGATGTTCCCTTGCTTATCTTTGCAGGCATCGGTTCCTGCTCGATGACCTTGAGCCACCTTCCTCGATACCTCGATCTGACGCTTCTCATGCTCTCTCTTTTTTCTGCTGAGAAGCAGGCGGTCCTCTCTCCTCTTTCGCTTGTTGAGCTCACAATCAGCACTTGCCCTTCTGTGCAGCGCCGCTTTGTATGCAAGAGTATGCGTGTATGAAAAATGAAATTTGAGGCATTCGAAGGGTTAAACGTAGGCAGGTTTCCAATCTTGTTAGTTCTGATCAGTCTGAAATTCATTCATTCATTCATTCCATACACTCAAATGTCAAATTACATTATATGTACATCAATGACATTTATATAGTTTGTTTTGAATTTTTATTAAAGGTTCTGTTCATTTTTTTTGAGTTTCGTGATTTGTTTGCAAGTTTCTTATATCCAACCAATTTTACATGAGAAATGAAACTTTGTGTCTGAGAAATGTTTCTTAATCAGTGTTTTTCTTATAAACGTGTTTCTTATAAACACACAATTCAACATTAAAATATGTGGGAAAATTCACAGTATTTTTGTTCAAGTTTCTTCAAAGCGAGGTTTTCTTATAGATAAGCGGTAAATACTCCACTATGTATTTTTCTATCAAGAATAAAAATAAAACCAAGTTGTTTTCCTTAATTTATGTTTTCAACAATTGTGAGTTCATGAATAATTCTGGGTTCGCATTAACTCAGTTGTAGACGAAAACGTTTTATTTCTTATATTTCTTTTTTTTCGATTTAAATAGTTTAACTGTTTGTGGCTTTCATTGATAAAACAAACATGAAGTGAAGGTGTCTCAGAATAATTTTGTTTAATAGGAAGAAAAGCCTGAATATGCGATAGGAAGGTGTTTTTGAATAAGTTTGCGGTAGCAAAAATGAAAAAAAACGTTAAAATTAAAAAATTAATCAACAATGAAAAGTCATCAATCAAAGTGAATGTAAAATTTCTTTTGAGAAAAGGAGTAGAGTTAATTTTTAATTGATAATTTCAGAGTCGGTTATTGCAATATTCGCGGGCTAAGAAATAATTTTCCTGCTGCGTATATCTACACTGTTTCGAACAGGCCAGCTATATTGGCACTGAGTGAAACCCAAGTAGGTGAGAATTCCGACCCTACTGAATTGCTTATTCATGGGTGTTGCTTAGTGCCTTTATTTTTCTCCCGCCATGGTCTCGCCGTCTACATTAGGAATGATGTTGCTTATCTTATTAATTCTTACCACAGTATGCACGCTGCTCCAACCCTTTTTTCAATTTTATGTGGTTTAAGTTTTCCCTAAATAAGCACATCATTCACTACTGTTTTCTTTATCGAAGCCCAAATTTGGACAGAGCTTCAACTTCTTGCGATTTTGATGCTCTGTCTGACTCGATTCAAAGAATTGTATTCCTATTTCCCCACATTAAAATCGTTATTATGGGCAGTTTCAATGTAGACAATTCTTCGTGGCTTCTCTATTCGGGTCAGACAACACCCGAAGGAATGTATGCTGATATCTTTGCTGAGTTTAACCACCTAATTCAGCTTGTCACGAGCCCACTCGAATATCGGACATTAATGGCCAAGCAGAAAATACTCTTGACTTGTTTCTTACGTCTGACCCTGATAAAAACACTATCAGTGTATTAACGCCTTTAGGCAGATCAGACCATAGTATCATATCTGCAGATTTCTCGTGTCAAACTAATCGAGTTAAAGAAAGAGCTCCGTAAAGAACGGTATGGCAATACGAGAAAGCCAACTGGGACGATCTCAATAACTTTTTCCGGATCTTTAACTGGTCACTATGCTTCCTCGATAGTGACGTAGATTATAGCGCAGATATGATTACTAATATGATTATTTCGGGAATGAAAATTTATATGCCAAATAGGGTAGTTGAACAAATCATTACATCGTTTTGGAGAAAATAAGATTGTTGCACTTGATATTTCAAAGGGATTTGATAAACACTCACACCCCTCCTCTTCGGATGTGGAACTGCAACGTCAAAATATGATAAGTTCATTAAACTCTGACTTAAAGAGCATTGTTCAATGGGGATTTAAAAACCGTCGCAAGATGGTTTGGTTTCTTAAGACGGTGCAAGAAATTTTCTTCCCCGTCTGATCTGGCTCCAGCTAATTACTTAAGCCTTTTGGATGGAATACAAAAATGAGGCGTAAGAATGATTGCCGATGGATAGATCACTGACGCATTCACCCCTTTAGACCACCATCGTAACGTAGCGTGTCTCTCCTTGTTCTATCGCTACTTTTACGGTAATTACCCTAGTAAAATAGCCAGTTGCATTCCTCCCCTCAAACAATTCGCCCGTAATACTCGTGCTTTTAGAAATCCCCGTCAGTTTACCTTCGAGCGCTACTTAGAACGTACTTTCAAGTATAATAATTTATATTTATTATAATTTTTCAGCCGTACTACGCGAATGTGGAACTCTCTTCCACACTCTGTCTTTCACAGTCATTATTATGTTCACCGATACTTCCTTTTCAACCCCTTCCCTTCTTCCTAATGCACTTACTGTGTCTCTGACATTAAAAGGATACACAAATCCCTTGAGTGGGTGCAAATTATAAAAAAAATTACCACTCCATCGTACCTGTTCACATCACTTTATCAGAAGACATAATGAATTTTGTTTTATTACCAAACAAGATATCTTCAGTTGAACTGCCATCGAGATTTTGAGTTAAAAACTGGATAAAAATATTAACATTCACTACGGCGTACATGTAACTTTTTTATCAAATTATTCCTTTAAATGTTGCATCGACCAAAAAGAGAAATTACTGCACCCATCAAAGCAAATAAGCAAATTCTGCTTTGACATCAACAGAACGTCTTAAGTTCAGTGATAAACCATATTTGGCATAACGCACGGCGCGGCGTAAGAACTATGTTTTCACTAATTTTACTAACCTTCTGCATGAGGCATGACAAGGCGATAAGGAAACTAAAGGGTTTTCCAATGAGTGGTGTTATTTTGAATAGCTCGCTCTTCCGGTAACTGTCACTTTTGAAGCACATTGATATTATTAAAATTCACTATAAAAATGGTAAAAATTTGGCAGAGACGGTTCGTAAAACTAAAACATTTTTGGGTCGTCGTGAAGCACCTTGTCGGACCGCAATACAGAAATTGGTGGACAAATTCGAGCTGTTGGGACAAGTAAGTCATCGGAAGAATAAGACCCGTCTACGTCTACGCCAACAGCCCAGTGTCAATTCAAGACCTCAAAGATGGAATTCGTGAGGCTATCGAAGACATATAAGGCAGCCACTTTGCGATTTGGTTATGGAAAATTTCATGAAAAGGATATGGTCCTGAAAGCGTAGCCGTGGCGGCCATTTGGCTGATGTTGTGTTTCATTATTAACGGCATACCTACCTTTATAATGAAATAAGCATCCGATCATTTATCTCAAAAAGTACTATTTTCTTTGAATGTCAAAATAACACCACTTATTGGAAAACCCTTTATAAGAAAAGATAAAACAAAAAAGCGAAGGCATAATGCGATACAACCAAATAATTTGAAGAATTTGATCAATTTTAAAATTGTTTCTTTCATTTTTGTACTTTTCCTGGTACAGGCCATTTCTTAATGCCTAATTTTCCGTTTGCGAACAAACATAGTGATTAAAAAAGTTTGTTAAGAAAATATTTTGATTCCCGCTGTTAATACTCTCAGCCCTTTTCCCACCCCAAAAACTTGCAATTTCATACCTAAGCATGAACACGTTTTAAATAATTGTCAAGTGTTTCCTACAGCCCCCATTTAAACGAATTCCAAACTCAATCTCGCTGCCATATAACGTCTCCCAAATTTAGTGTTAATCGATAAATTATACTTCAATGCTTTTCATATTCCATCATACATTTCCGACGTCAACACCCACAGCAGTAAACAAGATCTCCAGCAAAAAAAAGCGCGTTGCCGTTTATATTTGGCAAACATTCACAGTTGTTGGCAGCTTTGAAAAATAAAACACAATTCAATATTTCAATGTTGAACAAACACACTTCGTCGGTCGTCGCGTCTCGACGAGAAAGGTGAACCCTGCAAAAATATTCTCGATTTTGTTTCTTATTTTTTTTACTTTTTTAAAAACAAGAAGCCAAAAAAAATCGTTTACTCGAAATGTCAAACAACACACATTTTAGTACATAAGTACCTTCTACTTGTTTGGAGCAAGAAACAAGTTGAATATTAAATTTAATTCAACCAATGTGCGTCTCATTCAAGTTTCAAGCAACTTAAAAAAATATTCCACAAACTTTTGATAAGCTGTTCTCTCGTTGGGTGAACATACACACAAACTTGTATCTACGTCACTGCAAAACCACCGATACCGCAACTGTAGATACACAACTACGAGTGATCAAACAATTTTGTAACTGATAAGCATACGAGTACGTCACAAATTCTAATGTTTTGACTGATTTATTATATCATCAAAAATTAAGTTATTCATTCAATCTGTTCATTTTTTAAATCGTGTAGGTACAGCTAAAGCATGATCAGGCATTAAGAGGGGGCAAAATACGAATAATAATAATAATAATAATAATACAACTGTCGGTTGGCAGAAAGTACATAGATACAAAAAACATAATTCTTACATTTTTTTTAAATGTGCTTTGAACAACGAAGCGGTGCGGGGAAAGTTAATTTCCCTTATTATTTCTCGTTAATGAATTGGATATTTAAACACGATCTTTGCAATACACATGCATTATAAGTAGGTAGTTTTGTAGGAAGGTGTGTTGTGTTTTGTTGTTTGTTTTTGTTTTTAAATTTGAACTGTCGAAATATTACAACTTCCGCGGGAACGGAACAGACAACCAACAACAGCCGACCGCGATCACTTTATAACATTGACTAAGTGTCGGAGAGCAGAGATCAGCGATAGAGAGTGGAGAGTGGAGTGCACAGATACAGACACAGAGGCAAAAAATGGAAGTGTTCCAGTATTTTGCGTGGCGAAAGCAAGCGCAAAAGAAACTATACATATAAAGTAAGGTCATCAAGTGTGCAAAAAAAAGAACGAAATAATAAAAACAATTAAGCCCACCATACAGGGTAGGCTAAATGCGTTACAGAGAAAAAAAAGTGAACACCATCAGAGGGTTCTTTTTATGACATTTATTCATTATCAATTCTGATGTTATTCTTTTTTGTTGAAACACTATTATAGCCTAAGAGCCAGTGGGCGGCTACCTATATGTATTTGACCAGACTTAAGTTTTCACGTGTATTACGCTAGAATCTTCATTTTATAAGCCGGACTCGGGAACCATCTGGGAATTTGTTGCTAATTTATTGCTAATTTGTACCGAAAGAATTGATTTTGTACCTACATTCACGCTTAGTAACATAGGCTATATTTAGTTACTAGCAACGGGGCTTATCTCGTGTTCCTAGCTGCTCTGGCTTACGAGATACACTCTGTCCCGTATTAATAGGGCTATGGGTGGTACACCCCCGTGAAGGGTTACGATTCCGACAAATGTAGTTAGTCTATTTATCGGCAACAAAATACGCTGCTGGTCTCGTGTTCCTAGATGCTCTGGCTTACGAGATACTCTCTATCACGTATTTACAGGACTAGGGGTGGTACACCCCCATGAATGGTTATGATGCCGACAAATGTAGTTGATCTGTTTCTCAGCAACAAATACGCCACTGGTCTCGTGTTCCTAGATGCTCTGGCTTACAAGATACTCTCTATCTCGTATTTACAGGACTAGGGGTGGTACACCCCCGTGAAGGGTTACGATTTCGACAAATGTAGCTGGCCTATTTCTCAGCAACAAAATAGCAACAAAATATGGAGTTGGATTCAAGTCGATAGGTGCTGTGCTTTCTCCCTATAAGGGGAGATTGTAGCGTAATATTACGTCAGGTCCTCAACCGTTTCTGCGTAAACTAAGAGAGGTACAAAATCAATTCTTTCGGTGCAAAATAGCAACAAATTCCCAGATGGTTTCGGAGTTTGGCTTATAAAATGGAGATTTTAGCGTTATATACGTTAAGTTTTCGTACACAGAGACTCTGTTACCGACTATTCATTAAATGGGGGCTCACTAAGCCGAGAGTGGTGGACGCGACGAGCGATCAGGTGAGACAAGTGTCGAATTTTGGTGAATTGTGAAACCATTTGAAAACGTCGTTTGGAAATTTAAAAATAAATATATATCATTATTTTTGGCGGAAAATAATAATAGCAAACGATTTTTACGCGGAGACGAAAGAGAAGCAAGACCAGTCAATGAAGACCCAGTCCCAGCCCCCAGCAAAGAAGAGGTAGAGAGAGCCATCCAAAAGCTAAAAAATAACAAATCCGGCGGGTCGGATAGCATACCTGCGAAGCTCTTTAAATATGGAGGAGGTGTTTTGATGAACCGCATGCACCAGGTCATCACCAAAGCGTGTGAAGAATGCATGCTGACTGACTGGTCGATAAGCTCCAAATGCCCCATCAACAAAAAAGGCGATCTGATGTCAAGCAAAAACTAGAGCAGCATATCCCTGCTTAATATTGCATACGAAATCCTATCCAACGTACTGTGTGAGCGTCTTAAACCTTTCTGCAACACATTAATCGGCACGTACCAGTGTGGCTTTGGGCCAGGCAGAACGACGGTAAACCAAATATTCACACTGAGGCAGATCCTGAAAAGGACCAATGAATTCCAAGTTGAAACCCACCATCTTTTCATCGACTTTAAAGGTACTTATGATAGCATCCACCGCCAAGAGCTTATGTGGCGATGTCAGATTTCGGGATCCCAACAAAACTGATCCACCTGTGCCGCATGACACTTAACAATACGCAGTGCAGTGTGCAAATGGGTAACAGCTCATCCAAGTTATTCCAAACATGCGCAGGGTTAAGACATGGAGATGATGTCATGTGACTTCTTCAACATAGTCCTGGAGCAGATAGTACGCAAGGCAGGTGTGAGCACAGATGATATTGACATCGTCGGTTTATCCAAGAGAGCTGTGCTTGAGGACTTCACAGCGATTGAAGAACAGGCGAAACGCGTTGGTCTTGAAGACAAAACAAAGTACATGCTACTGGATATGTTCTTGACCAGCTCTAGGGAAAAAGTTCTAGGTTACGACCAAGTTTCACCAACTTCTGAGTTTATTCATGATTTTATTTTTTGCTCGTTTCAATTTGGTGTTAATGTTACTAATCTTGCAAGAACGCTCAGTTATAGGTCGTATAGAAATTTTTGTTTTGAAAATGTAATGCGTGACTTTAACAGCTCTTTATGGAATGATATATTCTTCACACCAGATATTAACACTAAAGTTTCTTTGCTTAATAACTTAATTTTGAATTTGTATGATTCTTATGTGCCATTAATTACGAAGGAACTGAAGTTTAACAGATGTCCGTGGTTTACTAGCAATATTAAATTTCTAATAAGAGAAAGAGAACGTTTTTTCCGAAAATTCAAGAGAAGCCCTACTGATTTTAACAAAAGGCAATATGTGTATGCGCGTAACAAAGTAAATTCTACTATACATAATTGTAAGCGATCTTACTTACTGCAGAAACTGGACCCTTCACTGAGCTCCAGAGAAGTCCGGAAAAATCTAAAGCAAATTGGTGTAACAGAAGACAAAAGCAAATATAAATGTCCTTATCGCCCTGATGTAATGCAAAATTCTTTAATCCCTCTCTACTCTAGCTCAGAAACTCCTCAAAGTATTTTTGATCTGCCTGATAGTGAAAGTTCTTTTTGTTTTGTTTGTATTAGTGCTTATGATATTTTAAATTCAAACAAATCTGTGAAATCTGATGCGATTGGTCCTGATTGTATTCCCCCAAAATTCTTAAGGCTTATTTTCCCGCTTATAACTAACTACTTGATTCACATTTTCAACTATTGTTTATACAGTGGTGAATTTCCAGAGGAGTGGAAAAACTCATACTTTATCCCTGTTCCAAAAAAAGTTAACCCTTCCAAGCCCACTGATTTTAGGCCAATTAGCATTTTATCTTTTCTAGGAAAGTTACTTGAAAAAATTATGCATGATCAGCTGCAGTTGTATCTAAGCGAAAACTGTCTACTATCGGAATTGCAGTCTGGGTTTCGCAGCTCACATAGCTGTGAGTCTGCCGCTATTAAAGTCACTACTGATATTCGCTTTGCACTTGACTCTGGCAAATTTGGAGTCATGGTTCTTTTGGATTTTAGTAGAGCATTTGGTTGTATTGACCATGCCATTCTTTTATCCAAACTAAAATCAACGTTTAACTTTTCAAATTTATCTTTGAAGTTATTGAGCAACTACTTAAAGAATAGAGTGCAGCGAATTAAAACTGAAGTTGGTACCTCGAATTCCTTTACTACCAATGTTGGAATTCCTCAAGGCTCAGTTCTAGGTCCATGACTGTTTTCTTTATTCATTAATGATCTTCCGGATTTTATTTCCCACAGCCAGGTTCATTTATATGCAGATGATGTTGTTCTTTACATTTTTCGTCCAATAGGCCTTATGGAGGATTGCATTGCTCGATTAAATGAGGATCTAAACTCTATATTTGAATGGTCTAATGATAACCACATGACTCTAAATCCATCAAAATCAGTTGCAATGTTATGTGCTAGAGATGAGCTCAACTCTGACGATTTCCCATTGGTCATTCTCAATAACGAAGTCATTTCTTATGTTAAAGATGTCACTTATTTTGGTTTTAAAATAAGCAGTAATTTGAGTTGTTGTAAAGCGATTTCCGATACGATTAGGAAAATTTATTATGGTCTACGTTGTTTGCGATCGTCCTCGGACATTCTGAATTCCAGTATGAAGAAACATCTCATTAAGTCACTGATCATGCCTTATTTTACGTTTAACTCGAGTGTATATCCAGCTTTAGATTGTGTGTGTAAAAGGAAACTAAATGTTGCCTTAAATGACTGCATTCGCTTTGTTTACTCTATACCAAGATATACTAGTGTTTCTCATTTACGTCAGAGTATCTTTGGTATGAATCTTGATGATTACTTAAAATTTCGACTTCTCTTGAGGCTTCACAATATCATCTATGGTGGAGGTCCTAGGTATCTAAGTGCTGTTCTAAGCTTTGCTAACTCACAGAGAGGTTTAAAGTTAATCTTACCCCGCTTCTCACACTGCATTTCAGAACGCTCATTCTATGTGTCTGCAATTCGTCAATGGAATTTACTTCCAAATGAATTGCAAAGCACTATCGCTCCTGCAGCTTTTAAGAGAAAACTACCGTACGTCCTCCAGTTTTTGATCCTGTCTGTCCTCCTATCGTTAAGCTGTCTTCCAGATTTTCAAATCCACCCTCCTCTGTCAATGATCTGAACGGTAGATATACGATGGCACGGCTGCGTGATAATAAACTTTTTGAAAATGTTCGTCTGTACCTCGCTTACCTTTACGACAAACCTGATTCGGTCTGCATTGATGGTAAAACTAAAACACAATTAATTGTCTCAATAAAAAAGGAAGGCCTTCCAACAGACCCTGTCTCCCTTCGTCATATTTATACACGCTTCCTGGAAAATTTCGATATTTCCCC
>CAKKXW010000004.1:62032127-62066942 GCA_920937365.1 Sphaerophoria rueppellii | reverse complement strand
GAACGATTTCATTAGGTACTTCTGGTCTTATATTGCTAAAGGAAAAAAAAAAAAAAAAAAAAAAAAAAAAAATGGAAATCGTTATATTCTGGTCTTCATGGATTACTTTAGCAAGTGGCCTTCTTGTTTACTTTTACTCAATTATGTTACTTTAATTATAAGCCTGTATTCATTTCTCTTCATGATTAATATTTAATGTTTTCTTATTATTATTATTAAAACTGTTCTTGGACTATAAACGTTGTCTGCCTTTAACGATTCTCACACATAAGCCATTCCTAATCAAGAAGCCAAAACAGTCGCAGACGAAATTGTGTTCAACTGGGTGAGCAGATTCGGCGTTCCGTAAGAACTGCACTCGAACCAGGGAAGAAACTTTGAATCAAACATATTCCAGGAAGTTTGTTGGCTTCTTCACATCAAGAATACAAGAACAACACCTATCTACCCACAATCTGACGGTATTGTCGAATGATTCAACCGAACCCTGAATGAACATCTTTGCAAAGTTGTGAACGACAACCAGCGAGATTGGGATCGGCATATTCCACTGTTTTTGATGGCATATCGAAGTGCAAGACATAGCTCAACTGGCCATACACCGTCTGAGATTTGATGGGAAAGAACATCAGACTGACGAGCGAAATAAAATTTGGATGTCTCACATCTGAACCGAAAGCTGAAGATGATTACAAAGGATGAACTAGTTTGAAGTTTTCCGTAAAGATCGTCATGACGATGTCATTAATTCGGTTGGTGAGGGAGTCCTCATTGCTGTAAGAAATAGTTTTTGTTCAACCAAAATAGTTTTCCCAATGAATCTGTCTATAGAACTTGTCTGTGTAAGAATATCTAAACAATCTTTAGTAATATATGTATTAAAAGTTTACATCCCACCAAAGAGCCAGATGTCTTCGTTCTCTGAACTCTCTCTTGCAATTGATTTTATTATCAACTTCAACTTAGCAAGCCCTGCCCTGACAGTATTATATTGTTATTGGGAGATTTCAGTCTTCACAACATTGAGTAGGTTCCTTCCAAAGACGATTCTTATTTTGAAGCTTCAACCAACTCATCCCAACTAGACCTTTTTACTGTGAAAAATGTTGTTTAAAATTATTGAAATGTAAAATCAAGTGATTGCTAAGATAATACTAAATGAAAATGTTAGTGGTTCAGACACCGATAGTGATTTTTCGTCGGATTCCTCTTCAGATGATTGGAATGAATGTTATTAATGTTATTATGTTATTAATTACCTTTTCTTTGATGAAATGTAAAAGAAATTGCATTCAAAGTTATTTGCAAGAAGTTGTTCCAACCTACTCCGAGAAAGAGTTCGTCACTCACTTCCGGGTAGAAAGTGAACTCTTCAAAATATTGGTCGACAAATTTTCAACTTCTGAAGAGTACCTTACATTGGAACAGCGGAAAACGTTTTCGGCAGAAGTACACTTAGCTCTATTCCTGTTGTTTGCAGGTATGCTTATTGTTCTCCAAAGCAAAAAATTGTTCCTTCTTAACTTCTCACTAAATCTCATTTCATTAAACCATTCTGTAAAGCATGAGGCTTGCTTATTTCGAGACATTGGGGATAGATTCAGTCTTGCTTTGGGGACTGTCTCGACTATCATAAAGAGAGTAATTTACTTCCTTAGTAACCTTTGCGAATCATACATAAAATGGCCACTCGATGAAAAGAAATCCTTAACTGGTCAGAGGATGCAAAATAAGACAGGAATGTATGGAGTTATTGGTATGAAATAAATTTTTTTTACTTTTGTATCTACTGTCTAACAGTTTTTTGTATTTTCAGGTGTAATTGATGGTACACGCATTCGAATTGACGCTCCTAAGCATGGGCAAAATGATTACATTGACAGAAAGAACATAACATAAGCTATATGTGACGAAAGGAAAAAGTTCATTGACAGTTTTGTTGGCCATCCAGGTTCCGTTCATGACAACAGAGTCTATGAAAATTCAACCATCTACAATCAGCTACCAAGTCGATGTGGAACCTTTTTTCTCCTAGGCGATTCGGCGTATGCATGTTCGCAGTACATAATCACACCGTATCGTGACAATGGTCATTTAACGTCGCGTCAAATATTTTTCAATCGAAAGCTTAGCTCTGGCCGAATTGTTATAGAGCATTCTTTCGGCATTTTGAAACAAAGATTTCGGCAGCTCTATTACTGCAAATTGAGAGGGATGAAAAAACTGTCCCATTTTGTAAGAGCCTGCATTGTTCTTCACAACATGTGTAAATATGATGAGTTTACAATTGAAATTGAGCAGGAACCTGCAGAAGAAAACCAGCAGGAACACAATGCACACGAGCAGGCGCAAGGAGCAGCCCGCCGCAATACTTTATGTGACGAGGTATATTCCTATTTTAATTGAGAAATCATTCAAAAAGTAAGTCTTTATTCTTTTATATTTGAATTTTATAATTGACTCTTTACATTTGGTATTTGTTTTACAATTACATTTATGAAACGATACATTAATTATTACATTATTATTACAAAAACATTACAATTATAAAAACAGTTTACATTAACAACAATAATAAATATAACAGAGAATAAACATTACAATAATAAATAATAACAGTCTTTAGTAATTATTCCACATTCAACAGTCTTTAGTTTTTTTTTTTTTTATTCGGACAGCTTTTCGAGAAATTTTTCTTTTAGTTCTCTACTTTTTTTTAGTTCCTCTGTTCTTTCCCTATATGCCCTTAATTTATCTCTCCTGTACTCCTTCCTTTGTTGGCTTTCTTCCATAAATTGCTGCCTCCTCTTTGACAGCTCACCAGCAATCGTTTCCGCCCTTTTAATTTTTTTCGGTGGTGGGCCGTCTTCAGTGTACCCAGTGAAATCTGCTTGTGATTGGGTTTCATCCACGTCAAGTACAGGATCATTCGAAATATTTAAATATTTTGTTACAACTTTTGCCACACAAACTTTTATTTAATTTACTTACTTTTCATATGGACATGTCGCTCGATCATTTCCAGTTTTTTTGTTGTGTATCATTTTATTTTTAAATGCTCTCTCCAAACTCTTCCACTTCCCTTCCACTTGGCAAGAGCTGAAGTTAGTTGTTGCCTGCTCATTCATTTTCTCGGCAATTTGTTCCTAAAGCTTCCTTTTGGTTTTTAGTGCAACATTTTTGCCAAGTTTCAGGTACAATTCCCTATAAAGAGAAATAAGGAGCAGACAGTCTATATCCAGCGAAACGGCCTTCTGGCTCTGTCGCTCCTCTGAAGCATGCACAGATGTTGACTGCTCTCTAAAATCATTGTCTTGGCGAACGACTGGAGGGATGGGCACGAAATCCTGCTCCCCTATTAATGAATTTTGAAACACCTGGCTTCGAAAATTTTCATCTATAAATTATAACATTTTATTAATTTAAATACAATAGAAATATTTTGTTTCATGTTAACCTCTTTCGATATTCAACCGCGTATTTGGTGAACACTGCACAACCACAGTATTTTGACTGTGATGCATTTTTTTCCAATTTATTTTATAATTATTTATTTGAACAAATTAAACAAATTGGCAAAATAACTTAACTTTAATTTTTGTATATCACGAGAAAAAAACACAAAGCACAGCCAAATCAAAACGTAAACAAAAAATGACAACTTCGATTTTGACATTTTTCAGTCTGTTCTAACCTGATCTGACTCAAAAGCAAGAACAGAAAATCAAGTTCTAAACTGTTCTAGGTTTGTCAATGAACAGGAAAGTAGAACAGCTCAGCACAGAAAAAACCTCAATGAACACCAAAAAGCTGTACTTTTCTGTCTAGAACAGTCCAGCACATCGTCAGTGAACACAACTATTGTATCTTCGGATTCGCACCAAGTAAGTTGCATACAAAACTATAGAAATAGAATGTATCATCTGACGCCGTTAATACTTTAGTGGTTGAATTCTCCTCCGCTTTATGTAACATAGATAACTACCATCCACCTCTCGACATCTTTCTTGACACGAGCGGTCATTTACTTGAAAATAGTAATCCTCATAACTGCTCACATGCATTTGATTTTCGCAAATCTAAGTTTGAAAAGTGTTCTACACCGGATTTATTTAAACCATCCAAAAGGGTTTAAATAAATCCGGTGTAGAACACTTACCGATCTCTAACGATTTTGAAGAAACAATTTCGAGTTTTTATTCAGTTTTGTTAAATTGCATAAAAGAAGCAGTACCAATTAAAAGGATGATTTCCCTCAAATATCCCTTTCCATCCCTGGTATACTAAGGACCTTAAATATCTTCGCAACAAAAGAAATAAGGCCTGGAAGAAATACATTAAGCTTATGACTGTGGAAAATCAAGTCATTTATATCTCTTTGTTTGAAGAGTTTAAGAAACTCTCTTACGAACTTTATAATGAATACCTAGAGTTAATGGGGGCATCTTTAAAATCAGACCCAAAGTACTTTTGGAAATTTATTAACTCAAAGAAAAAGTGTGACAGTTATCCTATTAACTTCACTTATAATGATGTAACCTTGTAGCGTGTGGCGTGACGTAAGTGGCCGTCCCCATACAGTGACGGTTCTTAGACTTTGGACTTGGTTAGGTGGAAGGGAAAAAAATGAAAAATTGATTGAGCAATCTTCTTTTCTTTTCTTCACCGAGCGGAGGATTATTTTCGGCATGCTGGCAATTGTGCAGCTAGTTCTCAGTCGAGGGCGGGGGGGGTTCTTTTCCGCTGTCCAAACTATCCACAAAACAACAAAAAAAAATCATGCCGAGTCGGGAACTAGGAAAGGGGTGTAAGAAGGCAATTCACTGCTCTGAAGCAGTTGTGAATTTTCAAAAAAAAAATGTTGGGCTTTGGTATGCCCAAAAGCGTATCTAGTAAGGAAGTAAACAGCTGAGCCGTTTGAAAACTAGGAAGGAAAAGGGGAACACAACACAAGATGACATAGACTGGGTCGGTTGTTGTTGACCCAGTGCATTACCCACCCAACCACTGACTAAAATTCAGGGTTCCATGGTCGTCGAAAGCCGGAATTTCGTCGACGACCCCAAAATGTCTATTTTATCCTTTTCTCCGAACGTTGCCAATCCCTACATCACCTCAATCGACCTAGCTTACCACATTATGGTTTAAGCTACTCTCCGAAAAACAAAAAATGACTTGAAACTGTATCTTTTCAAAAAGTAATTCAACATAGTTTTTATTTTACGTATATCCAAAAGTAAGTCTCAGTTCTTATAATTATTATCAAAGGTAAATCTAGTTTAAAAATAAATCAAGTTTAAATTTTAATATGAAAGGAACATCAAGGCTTTAAATAATTATAAAACGGATCACGTGTATTTTGAAAAGCAGACAAATCCATTGTGAACTAGGAAACTGTGATATTAAGATGTACAGATCTAGAGGGACTCCACAAGGCGGAATCCTCTCACCTCTTCTCTCAACTTTGGTGATGAATGAAATTCTCATCAAACTCAAGAATAGTGGTGTCAGAGTTATAGCATATGCCGACCTGACCACAGTAAGCGAACAATTAGAAGGCGCATTAACTATGGTCAGTAACTGGAACAAGAAATGCGGTCTCAAGGTCAACCCCCTGAAAACGGAATTGGTACTTTTCACCAACAGAAGGAAAATACCTTCTTTTGAAATACCAAAAATTGATAACACCCCACTTATAATTTCAGAAAAAGCAAGATATCGCGGAGTTATCTTGGACAAGAAACTCAACTGGGGTCAAAACATACAAGAAAGATACAAGAAAGCCATGATTGCACTCTACTCGTGTAATAGGATTCTGGGAAGAAATTGGGGGCCAAATCCTAAGATAATCATGTGGATGTACACAGCCATTGTTAGAGCCATTCTAACTTATGGCAGTTTGGTTTGGTTGCAATTCTGGAGAAATCCACGAAATTAAAAACCCTTACTAAAGTACAAAGACTGGCATGCATTAGCACTACGGGGATGATGAGGACTACCTAAACTGCGGGCCTTGAAGTGATCCTAAATCTCACCCCCATAGACTTATTCGTACAAGAATCAGCGGCAAACAGCGCTCTTCGACTTAGTCAGACAAATATTTGGAGATCTGATCTAAACGGCCATACCACAATTCTTACAAAATACGTTGGCAACAATGTTTGTACAGATTACATGACGCCTTATTTAGACTTCAATACAAATTTTACTACTAGCTTCCCAAATAGAGAAGATTGGGAAAACAGTGTACCCTACCATCTTTACTGATATTTCGAAAATGATTACTGGAGTAGGGGCAGGCTTCTACTCAGAAAATCTTAGCCTTGCTAGTTCTTTCAGACTTCCCGACCATAGCAGTGTCTTCCAAGCTGAGATCTTGGCAGTGAAAAACGCTGCTAATCAAATATCCATGATGGCGATATCACACGCTGATATCACCTTTTTCATTGATAGCCAAGCAGCAATGAAAGCGATCTCTGCCACGCAAATCAAGTCAAAGCTTGTTTCTTGCTGTCGCAAAGAGCTAAGGGTTCTTGGAATGCAGCACAACTTGATCCCTCTCTCATAGACCATAACATCAGAATCCATCAATGCGAATTAAAAAGAAATATCAGTAAAAATATCATTCAAAAAGCAAATGATAGATGGAACCTACTAGAAACCCTTCAGTAACACCAGGAAACCCTGGCCTTATTATGACAAGAAAGATTTTACTTCTCAAAAAACCGTCCCTAAGATCCCTCATAAGTGTGATAACTGGACATTATCTACTCGGCTACCACAAAAAGAAGATAGGGCTTGGTGCAGATGACATATGTAGAGGCTGCGGCGATGAGGAAGAGCACGAAAACACAGCTCACTCCCTATGCCACTGTCCAGCACTCTGCCGTACTAGATTAAAATTTTTAGGCAACTATTTCTTTAATGAACTAGAAGAATTATCTGAACTCCCAGGCAATCGCCTACTGAATCACTTTTTCAGAAGTTACAATACTTCAGGGTATCACAAAGGTTCTCTATTGATCTAAGTGTGATTGTAACAAAATCAACCGTCAGCCCATATAACCTTCTTCGTTGAGAGTTCTTCAATATTCAACTGAGTTATACGGTTTCTGTTCAATAGTGCTTCCGAACTCCATTGTTCTTCTTTGAGTTCTTCCTCGATCGTGACTTTTCTTGCTGTCAGACGCCTCTTTTCATAAACCATGAGAGTCCTTCTTTTTCTTCGCATTAATTTGTTTGGCAAGTTCATCGCTCGGTTACGTCTCCTTAGCGTGCTCTTTCGGAAATTGCGAAATCTTCAGTCAATTGTATAACTTTGGATTCCAATGTCTTCAATTTGCGATCGGCTGCTTTGCATGCGGCTGCCAACTCTTCTTTGGATTTGGCATCCTCGGCATGTTGTTTGTACTCCTCATCCAACTCGTGCCATAGTTTCGAGGAGACAATCAGTCCAAAGACATGAAATCGTCTTGATGTCTTTTCTGATGTTAGCGTAAGCCCCTTGTCAAGTTCCTTGTGAAAAAAGACTTAGACAAAGGCTTGGAACAGAAAAAACATTCCACATGGATACCATTTGCCTTCTGCGTGAGCCAAAATGTCTATATCACCTTTGTCTTTTGCATTTACAACACGGCCATCACGTATTTTAACTGGTACCGGGCTTTGAAGTTCTTTATAATTTTGGAACCATCTCCCGTGAACTGCCATGTGGTCACTAGCCCCAGATGCAAAAAAAAACAATTTTTATCCTCATTCACACCAGCCACAAGAACTTCACCAACGAAAACACATTTTGATCGATCAACGATATCATTGTTTTTGTTCTTGAATTACCATTATTCTTCCATTTCCTTGTAACAAAAGCTCCACCTTCTTCCTTTTAATTGTTTGTCTGGTCCATCAATCTTGATTCTTCCATTACAAGCCTTGCTGTCAAATTTGGTAAAGACCTACGCTCATCACTTGTTGATGTGACTCCCAAGCACTAAAGAAATAAATGTAAGTGTCATCAAGATTTTGATTGAAATTCAAATTCGTTAAATTCTAACGCTAGGTATACAAATAAAACTTATATCAAAATATAAAATACATATGAAAAACAAAAACATTATGAACATTTAAATATACATAAATACATTAAACATAACTAATAATAACATCACACATAAAGTTAAGAATTTAAATAACGAGAGAAAAAATGTATTTTGAAGGTATCTGATTTAATATTTGGATAAACAGAATTTAAAAGAAAATTATTTTCATTATTATATGTTTATTAACTGATTAATTGGACTGTTTGACCCATAGTTCGATCGGCTTAGCTCGAATGCCAATTTCTTAAATAATTTCGGTTTATATGAAAGTGGAATCGACACAAAACTAATGGAGATGAGATGGATCAATTCAGTATTCCAACAATAAAGCAGAGTTGCAAATATTTTCGGTGACTAGCTATCGATGGAAGACCTATAAGTTGTTGCCTAACGGAATAGGAAGGCAAAGCTGATTCATGTGACCATGGGAAAAAACGTAGAATAAATCTAAGGAATATTCTTAGGACACCTTCTAGTCTATGAATTTGATTCCAGTAGTAAGGCTGTAAGGGGCCCAAATTATACAACCATATTCAAGGACTGGTCAGACAAATGATAAAGGGTTTTTCAATAGGGACGCTACAAAAGTTTCCTTAAATAAAACAAAAACGGTTTTGGATATCAATGAAATTCATTTGATGCCATTATGGAACTCGATTTCTTTTGCATGGCCACCACGGGCACGCTTGCAGCAGTCCAGATCGGCCGATACTGCTGCAATTCCACGTTCGATATTCGTACGAAGTACATCAATCGTCGCTGGCTTGTTGGCATAAACCATAGATTTGACGTAGCCCCACAGGAGATAGTCTAACGGCGTTAAATCGCATGAACGAGGCGGCCAATTCACAGGTCCATTTCTGGAGATAATGCGCTCATCGAACTTCGTTCTCAATAATTCGATTGTTTGGCCCGCTGTGTGACATGTGGCACCGTCCTGTTGAAACCACATATCGTCCAAGTCCATATCATCCAATTCATTCAAAAAATAATCGGTTAGCATTGAGCGGTAGCGATTCCCATTTACAGTAACGTACCGGTCTTGATCATCACGAAAGAAGTACGGCCCAATGACACCACCAGCATGTAAACCGCACCAAACAGTGATTTTTTCGGGATGTAATGGTGCCTCGTGAAGCACATGTGGATTGCTGCCTGACCAATAACGCATATTTTGCTTATTGACGAAGCCATCCAGCCAGAAATGAGCCTCATCGCTGAAGATGATTTTTCGCTCTTAAAGTGTTGACCACTGACTCCGAATTTCTGTAGTAAATTTTAATAACTTCGACTCGTTGTTGGATCGTATACCTTTCCATGATGAAATGGCTTACTGAAGAGAAATGTCAAGAGAGCGGGAAAAAAATGGCGTCGTTTGCTGTCCCTATCGGTCTACTTTTGTAGCGTCCCTATTGAAAAACCCTTTACATATAGAGTTTTTAAGACATAAGGATCTTGGTGTTATCTACCAAATCTTTTTATAAAGCCAAGTGTTTTATTAGTTTTTTTTACAATGTGGTTATAATAGTCAGTAAAAGATAATTTTAAGTCCAAATGATAACTTAGTCTAAAAAGTGAGTACATTTATGTAGGATTGAAGAGTTTAACGTATACATAGTTGTAGTCAAGAATATTGTGTTTTCATGTAAAACTCATCGTTATACACTTGACAATGTTTTACAATAAACGATTAGTATTGCACCATTCCCGTAGACGAAGTAAATCATCTTGTAACAATTCGCAGTCCGTTAAGGAATTATTTTTCCGAAATATTTTCACGTCATCAGCGTATATTTAAGTCATAGAATTTCTTGAAATAGATGGAAAATCATTTATAAACATAACAAATAACAATGGACCAAGGAATAGCCATTTTTTAACACAATATCTTTTTATAAGGTAAGATGATATCCATGTTATAAGCTTATCATATACATAGTCCAATTTTTCCTAATTTTCTTAAAAGTACTGTATGGCTTAGGTTGTCAAATGCTTTGCTTAAGTCTGTAAATACACAGTGTTCTTTATCTTCGAAAGTATCAATACAATATGTTGTAGTTTTCGAGATTTGAGTAGATTTGTAACGGTCAATTTTTTTTAACAAAACCATGTTGATTGTCACAGAAAACAGAAGAACAATTAAAGGAAAGAACATCACAAACTGTGGATTCAAACAATTACGGTATAACAGACAGCTTAGCTATAGGACGATAGTTGCATATAATATGCTTGGAACCCTTTTTATAGGTTGGTTTGAGAAATCCATATTTCAATAAGAGTGGAAAATGTGAACAATAAAGTGATTGGTTAAACAGAATATATAATGGGTACGAAAGATATCTAGTGCATATTTTAGCATAAATGAAGGCAGTCCGTCAGGGCCTGGGCTAAGGCTTTCGTCAAGTTTTAGAATTTTTTCTTGTATAGTATATTCAGATTGATATATAGATTGTTAGATTTATCTGAACCAAGTGAGGAGGAAACTGATAAGTATTTGTAAAATCTATTGAGCTGTGATTCTGTGAATCTTCATACGCACTTTGAAAAAAATTAGCAAACAATTTCGAAAGTTCAAATTTTCGGTTACAGTCAACATATTTACAATAATTTCGTGAATTCGTCTTAAGTTCCCGTTCCGTATTTGCAACAATCTCTTTTTAAAGACAATTTGAATAGTTAACAAATTCATTTCTGATTTCTTGGTAGATACCATAATCAACATCAGTATGTGATTCGTTATATTTTTCCCACGCTTTATTCCTTCTTTTTTTTAAGCTTTTAAGATGCCGATCAATGTGGAATTTTCGGATCTAATTTTACGAAGAGGTATGCTCTCTAAAATGCAATTTAATAATATTTTATAGAATTTCAAAACCATATCATCTAAGTTTAATTTATAAATATGTATTGAATCCCAGTCCAAATGATTTAAGTCGGTAAAAAGTTGATTGAAATTACATTTTCTTAAGCCAAATTCAATTTGATTATCTTAGGTGGTATAAAGATTACAAACTTAGCTTATATGCTTAAGGATATTGTCAACGCAGGATGATGTCGATCTCCTTTTAAAAGTTTTATGTCGGTTTGAATAACAGAAGTGTCGGAATTTACGACGTCAGAAATATGTATAGATAAGGTCCAGCATTTTGTTTATGTGGTTTTTGATTGAGTTAAGCTGAATGAGTCCTAGAGATGCCATTGTGTCGATTGTGCAAAATTTGTCATTATATAGGTTGATCGGAAAAGATTCTTCGTTATTGTTATTCTTGGACCATTCAAGATTAGGTAGATTGAAGTCACCTACTATGCAGACTTCATCCTCAGGATTTATATTTTCAAATAAATTTTAAACTATCATAGATTTGTTTGTGTGTATTTTAGTTGGAACTTGGCAGTATGTAGACAGCAACTATATATTGGTTACCGAAATCCATTTTATTTTTATGCTCAACATTTCGAAGTCAAATTATTGGAAATCATTTACCAACAAACTTATAAAAGAGTTATTAGCAGCTATTAATAACTCTCCTCCACCTATTGTAGATTCGTCAATTGAATGTCGATCACGCCGAAATACTTGCAAATTCTTGTCAAAGAGTTCTGCGTCAGCAATTGAGTTACATAGCCAGGTTTCAGTTAACACAATTATGTTGTGAGGTAAGTTGTTAATATTAAAGTGCAAGCTTGTGGAAGACTTCAGCTCATAAATAGCATGTAACTTGTCCCAAATCTTTGGCTGATGCGCAATACATTATATGAGCCATAGGTTGCTGACCAACTGTAGTAGCAATACTACTATGCAAAATAAGTACCATATTTTCTCCGGTTACAACATCGAACAAATCGGATGCCTTGAGAATCACTCTTATCTGGAATTTCCAGACTGCCCATCCTTCAACTCCTTGCAGTTTGTTGATTCGACTTAGAGCCATTTTCTTCACTAAAAGTTGAATTCAACTAGAGGATTTTTACTCTCAACTTGTGATTTTATTTTTCTTCACTCAAAGTTCACCGTCTCAACTTTCGATTCTCAACTCTCGAGTTGATCAACTTCTGGTTTTCTCAACTTCCGAAAATAGTAGAAGTTAAAAGAAGAAACCGGAGAGTTTGCTGTCAAATTCAAATTTATAATACATTTTATTGCATCTTCTGTTAAAAATTATTCTCGGTTTCAGTGAAAATAAGTATAAATACTTTTTAAATAAAATGTTTCGCGAAAATTATTATTGGGAAAACCCAGAGTATATCTAATAATGAGTAGGGAAACCCAGCATAATTTCCTTATCAGTTCACATATATTCTCACACAGATAGTAGAAATAGATGGCAATAACAATCTTTAAGGAAGGAAAGAAAAAAGACACACGCTCTTTTAAAACGAATATCGACACAGGGTGGTTGGGTAAAAAAAGATATTTTGAATATTTTTTTTTAATTTTTTCTGAAAACATTATAGTTTCTTATAAGTGCGTAGTATTTATAATTTTTTGCTTATTAGGACACTTTTTTGTTATGTTTTTATTAAATTGTTTAAGAAGGTGGAACACTCTGACCCGAATAAAAAATCTAATTAAAAACTCAATGTTTATATTATCGCAGCAAACGTAGGTAAATTCATTTTTTAAAATGTTGATCATTCCTAAGAAACTATAGAGCAACCTAAGTAAGATAGGGATTTGCAAGGAAAAAGGCTCTGAATGTCTTCTTGACCCTGATGAGCTCAATGAGTTTTTCCTTTGCGAATTGTCCCCTGTTGGTAATCTCAAAGTCAACTCTTCGATTTCAGTGCCTAGTTTTGAAGAATTTGAGGTGGTCAATGAAGATGAGGTTGTGAAATGTGTTAGGGCGATTAAGTCAAATTCTGTTGGTGAAGATGGAATACCAATCCGGTTTGTCAAACTTATACTACCGTATATTATTTCAGACCTTACACACATTATCAACTGGTGCATCATTACAACCACTTTTCCTCTTTCTTGGAAAATTGCAAGGGTTCTTCCAATTGCCAAAAACGAGACTCTGTCTCTCCATCTGATTTTAGACCAATCAGTATTTTACCATGCCTTTCTAAAGTTCTGGAGAAAATAGTTGAGAAGCAGATTATTGGTCACCTTGTTAAAAATAATCTTTTATATGTCAAGCAATCTGGCTTCAGAGCCAATCACAGCTGTTCCACTGCTATAACACATCTTATTGAAGACATAAGAGTTGATTACGATAAGGGCCACGTCAATCTCCTTTGTCTTCTTGACTTTTCAAAGGCTTTTGATAAAGTGAATCACTCTATTCTCAAGTTGAAACTGCAAAATATGTTTGGATTTGGTGACCGAGCATGCAAGCTAGTTGCTGATTATTTGTCCGAAAGAATGCAAAGTGTTGTTTCTGGTGGTAGGAGATCAGCTGCTAAACTTGTTGTGCAAGGAGTCCCACAGGGATCAATTCTTGGGCCAATTCTTTTTTGTATGTTTATCAACGATCTGCCCTCTTGTTGTTCACATTCATCAGTTCACTTATACGCAGATGATGTCCAACTTCATCTTGCAAGACCCTTCCAGCAGCTCAATGAACTTTGTCTCTCCCTCAATGAAGACCTCAGCAGAATTAACGACTGGTCTATTGCGAATGGACTAGTTTTAAATCCAACAAAATCGCAAGTAATGCCGATTTCTAAAAAAAAATTTGACCTGAGTGTCCTTCCTAGTATATGGTTAAGAGATGGTAGGATAAGTGCAGTTGAATACTGTACTAGTCTCGGTTTTATTATTGACCGCAAATTGTCAGGTTATAGACACACAAACTTAATTATTGGTCGAATTTACGGATGCTTACGTAAACTATGGCTCTCTGCCTACTTTACACCTGTAGCAACTCGGCGCAAACTGATTCTTACGTTAATCGTCCCAATAATACCGTATGCTGAAACAGTTTTTAGTGACCTTGATTCTCTCTCTAGACGCAAATTGCAAGTTGCAATGTTGCAGTTCGTTATGTTCATGGGCTACGCAGACATAATCACATATCCGACCTGTCTAGAAATTTACTTGGTGGTGCAAGAAACTGTTTGTTCTTACATAAATTAATAAATGTTAAGTCTCCGTCATATTTATACAACAGGCTCTTATTCAATCGATCCGCTAGAAGCATCAATATCGTCCCAAATCTACACAATTATTTGAACTCGTCCCGTTTATTTTTCATACATGCTGTCAGATTCTGGAACTCTCTCCCACCCTCTATCAAACTTATTGTTAACCCAAAAAAATCAAATTCGCTATCTTCCTCCACTTCTCTATTGAGAGAGCAATTGAACTATAATCCAAAACCTTTTTTCTCTCTTTTTTTGTTATTAGTTTTAAAAAATCAACATTCATTTGTAAACTAAATTCTTTATAAACATAGTTTATCAGCTAAGTACTATAAAAGATATAATCTTAATGTACGTACCTTTTATTTTAATAAATGAAATGAAAATGAAAAAAAATTGTATCTCGAAATTTTTTGAATTGTACTTATGGTGGATTTACATGTATCTGCATCATCTTGATCTGTAAAAATCAAGAAAAGTAAGGCGGGTGAGATATACGTCGTTATACAAAAGAGTGAAAGAGTACACTATATGCCTACTTTTTTTAATTGCCATAATTTTTTATTTATTGAGTTTATTTCTTTTCGCAATCGCAATCGCAAAGGGAGATTCGCTGTTGACCTGAACTCAGTTATAGGAACCTCAAATGCAGATGAACATGCTATAAAAAAGATGAACATGCTCGTCTTAACCATAATCTTGATCTTGATTTCTATTATTTTCTATAATCTTGATCTTGACAAGATGTCTGCATTTTGATTTTGCCTCTCTATCGAATGAAAATGATTTTTGCATTTTGCATCTCTCTTTTTTGCAGAACTAAAAATGCAGATACGTGTAAATCCACCATTATCCGGGAAAAAAGATACAAATTTTTCTTCGACGTTATCCAATGCCTTCAAAAAATTTGCTGGAGGATGAGTCAATGTTGCATTCTCATATTCTTTGAAATTTGTAAAGATCGCAGACGTGGAAAACATTGTATTGGTAGTGGGTGTCGTGGGTGATTGCATAGACCAGTTACGATGTTGTTGAAATGTTTCAAACATAAAGCCACAAAAGTAGTAAAACGCATTTTCCCTTACAAAGTTTATAGTCTTATATACTGGGGAGGGATCGAATATAGGGGTGAATGGGTCTTTTTCTTTTTCCTGTATTTCTTCAAAAACATTGATGTTTTCCAAATCTAACCTTTCAGTAGGCATACAGTTACCTTCGTTTATATCTTCCATTTACTTAACTGAAAAAGATCTTTTGCAAGCACAAGAAAATTGAAAAGGAGTAAGTGCTTTGTTGTTGCCAACTCGATTTCATAATACTGCAAATTCGTTTTCTAGACAATCTTGATTTAAGTTTCTAGTAAAAAGAAATTTTACTCCGTCGTTCTGTAAATCAACAAAAAGATCGCTTAAAACATTGAAGTTTTGTTGCCATCCCTTAATAAATCTTAACTTCTCAGAAACATTTTTTGTTCCATCAAGAAACGAGATATTATCCAAAAATTTTAGCATCTCGTTTAACAACTCAGTTTGTTGCGAATTGGCACTAAACGGTCTTCGTGTGACCTTTCCTGTGAAACTTGAGGAATTAAAAATGTCAAATAATTTGTGTAGTTTTTCTACAATTCGGCTGTATTAATAGCTGTTGCAGATGTCGCACCAAGACTAGACATGGTATAAATTCCAGCTGCTACAGTACCTACTGCTTAACGTCTGAGAAGCAAGTCTTACTCGCATTTTTTTAAATGTGTTTGGGTAAATATGTTCATCTGTTAGCTTAGGTGCTAATCTAAGAGATGATTTTTTATCTTGCGAATAAAAATTCACAATATCAGACCGTTTAGCTTTTTTGGTATAGGAAAATATGATATCATATTTCATAAAGTTACGCCAAAATGACTTTAGAAGATGGGGACTATCAAACATATAATACAATTTGGTGTCTTCAATAAAAAAAAAAAAAATAAGGCTTTTGGAAAGGAATTCCTAAAAGCCTATTCAAACCTATGAAGTTACCACCTTGATCTGAAATAACTACCCTAGGTTTCATATTAACTGCCTGGAGTTCTTTAACACAATTGTAAATTAATTCTCTTAAAACCTTAGAGGAACAGGCAGAATTGACAAAATGGTATCCAATTAGCTGCTTGTACCGATGTGTAATGCCCCTGACCATTACATCAATTGCATAGTTTGCAGCTAGCCGTGTTTTTTTTTGTCCATCATCTTCTAGGCCTATTATATCTCCAGTATTTTTACTGAAGAAGAGATGAGCTTTAAGAGAAAGTTCATCCAGACATATGACACAATTTGAAGCTATGTCTGCTAACGACTGAGTTTTAAGCTTTAAGGCACCAAATAGAGGAGAATGGAGACCAGGTCCAGATCCAGATGGCCAATTTTTTGTAAAATTAGCGAGGGTCCTTTTTGAAGGCAAATTTAAATTTCTTTCTAAGAAATAATATGATTTTGGTGCAATAAAATAAATGCTAAGGCAAAACTTTTTAAATTCATTGGAATACCCGTATCCTCATTTCTTTTTTCCTGCATTGTTTATATGACTTTCAATTATAACTGCAAGTTCTTTGGGTAAAAACGCTTTTGAGTTATCGATAAATGTTTGTTTTGAGTTTTCCACCTTTTCTAGGACTCTAAGTTTTTTTTTCAGCTCGTCATTTTCTATTTTTAAGGATAAAATTTTAGATTTTTCATTATTAGTCTGTGTTGATTGATGTTTTGTTGATATTATTTCTTCAACCTCCATTAAATAGTCGTAAGTTCTATCGGGCTCAAAGATTTCAACAGACACGATTTCTACTTCTGTTTTCTTAGCTGTCAAGTCAACAGGTTCTATTTCGTAGTCCTCATTGAATGAAAAAGTTCTTCTTTCTGTTGAAATCTTGAATCTTCTTCGTTAACAACATTCTCGATAAACATGAACAAATATGTCAAACTTTTCAAAAGAAATAAGTCCAAGGAAAAAAAATACCTTCGGAATTCGTATTATATTCTTAATATTTAAATTTGGAATCGCTGAACGCTTTAAGCGTTTTAGAGACTTAGCGTACAAATCTTTCCCGAAGTGATTTTCACAAATTCGTAGATCATTTGAAATCTGTTTTTCAATTAAGTCAGATTTATGAATAGCTTTCAACCACTTCGTTCTTCTGAAAAAATATAAGCCATATTGCCAAATATTACTTAAAGTTTTAGTATTAACATAAAGAACCTTGTTTTCGTGTTTTGTTTGTCTTAAAATTGTGAAGGTATTTTTTGTATAGTGCAATGTAAAGTGTGAAGTGTTAAGTTTGATCCTAGGCTATGCAAAAGTTTTAAAATTGTTTATGAAGCAAAATAAACCATTCTAAATATTATCAAAGTTTATTCAAGATGGAGCATAAAGAATCCGACCTTAAAATCCCTATGAATTACGATTTTTAACCGATATTGAATAATACATAGTGCAGATTTATTAGTACCATAGGTATTTCTTACTACTTAATCTAAACGGACAGATGTAACTCATGTCAACTTTTTTTATTTTTCGATTATCGGAAAGAAAAATCTTACAAACAATATTTTGAATCGTTTTAATCGTGATAAATTTTCAGCTTTTTATGTATGGCAAAAAGGAAAAGCACATAAGTCTTGTCTCTGGATTTTTTCATTAAGTAAAATTACATACGAAAAGAGTTACAAAGAGAAATAACATATATAATTTGACACAAAGCGAACATGAAAAAATAAAAACGTGAAAGACATCACCCGTTTTATGTTTACTGTGACGAAGACAATGCAGACATTCTAAATGTTCTTCTGGGAAACAACAAGAAGAAACATACTTATGTTGTTTTCCCTTATGGCCACACAAGGATATATTCAAAATCACATAAGTTACAACTCACTGCTTGCAGGAAGATAGAAAAAACGTTCCCTAGATTTTTCACTTTTTTGTTTGCCACACGAAATGCACTTCACATAATGTTTTCCCATTTTTTAAACTTTCAAGAAAATTCAAACAAAATAAAACTTTTTTAAATCCGCAACAAAAAAATGTTTGTCTTAGCGCAATCTTTTTCACAACTGAAAACTAACATTGCTCATCGCGTTTGATATTATCTACATAATAAAAAAAAACTACCCCTATATACAATCTCTGTTTACGTTGCCGATATTGACGAAATCGTGTCTGAAAAAGAAAATATAAAATTTTGTTTTCAATGCCGTTAAAAGCCATAATTTACTAATAAAGTTGATACAAACTTTATTAAAATAATAATATTTGATTCATGAGACTATATTCTATCATTATTTTAATAATTCATGCAATATTAAGGGTAAATTCAAGCTATGAAAAATGCTGCGTTGAAAAACATGTTGCAGTTACAAAGAACCCATTCTGGCAACGCGTGATATTTTGTTGGAAAGAAAAAGAAAAATTATCATTGCACATCGCCTTTAAAAGTCCGTGAGGGAAAAAAGGAAAGATGCAAGGAATCAACGCGTAGTTGGAACTTCTTGCACATGAAGTTTTACATAAGGAATTGATTTGACTGTTTTCCCTCACGGAATTGTTGTTAGGTTTTTAATTGCAAATTTGTGATTGTAATAGTGACAACCACTTTTGCAAAAGAGTTTCCCTGCTCATTATAAGATATACTCTGGGGCAAACCATCCATCGTCTGCTTCCGAAAGCGAAGATAAAGAAGAATTGTTTGTCATTGAGAGAAGGCAATATCAAATGTGTCCACGGGTTGGATTCGATAAATGGGACGACCAAGATTTTATATACCGATTTCGCATTTCAAAGCGAACGACAGTTAATTAAATTATTTAATTGGTTAAATTAAATTTGCACAAACCTGGGTAGGTAGGGCAACGTTGAATTGTATGGTTATTTCCTCCAACGCGTTGTCCTTAGCGCGCTTCGTTGCTATGTCTGTTTTCTTGTTCTCGACAATGTGGTTGTATTGTAAGGCATTTACAACCAACCAGTCTTCCTCCTCTGCCGAATAAACAATTTTCGGCAGCTTGATTTTCTTGGCCATCTTTTATTTGTTAATATTTTAAATTTGAATTCCATAACGCACAAAACACAACTTGAACTTTTGAATAACTCGCACAGAATAAATTCAAATCTAAAGTTGAAACAAACGTAAACGTCAAAATTTTCCCAGGAAAATTTCAAAAATCGCAAGTAGGCCAACTTTTAAATTTAAACTCTCGAGTTGAGATTAAAAATGTTGAAGGAAAACGATTTTCAACTTATATTTCAACTCTCAAGTTTTTCTCAACTCTAGAGTTGGCCAACTTGAGAGTTTTCTACAAGTTGAGGAATAGTGAAGAAAACGGCTCTTAATTTTTTTGTCCGACCCTCGAAAAGTTTTCTTTAGTACGTATGTGTTGGTACGACTTGCACTTCCTTTCGAAGCGATCAATTTAAATTAATATTTTTAAAATGAATTTCGTCCATTTTTTTCAACAATGTTCTATTATATAATTTTTATTTACTTGTTCCTCTTAATAGTGTAGTGGGCCTACAGCCTGTGAAGAATATTGTAAGCTATTTAGTGGATTTGGAAAATGGAAGTGGTCTGCTTACAAGAAATAAGAAGACTTATTTTAAATGACTTTATGAACAGAAATTTTATTAAGAAAGAAATGAATAACAGAAAATATTCATAATTTTCTGCATAGAGAATATAAATACCTAGAGTCGCGACCTTTTCCTCCTTTGCCGAAAACACCCTCAAAATTTTTCTGAGGTGAACTCTCACAATCCTCTCTTTTTTTCGTGTCCGTGAATCTGTGTAAGAGGTGACAAAAGAAAGGGGGTACTCAGCCGTGAGTAACATTGTTTTCCTTTTTGTCAAAGCAGTGTTACCACATGGCCTCTATAGAGTCAAATTGGACTCGTTTTTCCTTTCTTGACTCCGGGACTCGTTTTTATCACGTTTGACTCGTTTTTTTTGCAGACGCAAATATTTACAATTACTAAGAATTTTATTTTTTGAAAAAAATAATCACATGTTTAAATCGTCTATTTCTTGTCCTAAACGCTTGTATTTCGAACATTAAAACCAAACAATTAATTTGTCGTATGTTAGGTTAGGTTAGGTTAAAGTGGCTGTCATGGATGTTAAAAGACACACTAAGGCCAATCAAAGGCCCATTGTGATACCACATGAATCTAGAAAGGCTTTTCTTCGAAAGCTTATTGAAACCAATTAGAGTTCCTTACGGAACGTAGAAGATTAATTATCGGCCCAATCGAGGTAACCGTCGGAGCGGAATTTTCTCCGATTTCCTCCGAATTTTACATCGAGGTAGTTCTCCGACAAGTAAAATGTCTCCGATGCGGGGGAAATCGGAGAAAATTCCGCTCCGACGGTTACCTCGATTGGGCCGATTGGTTCTTTTTTTCTCAATTGAGTTGAAAGGTTATCTCGATCAACTAAGATAAGGGGCCTGATTATGGGATTCGCGGCGGATCGTTTTCAATTCGACCTTTTAAATTCGCGTCGTATTTCCTTTTTAACAAATTCGCGGCAGAGCGAAAATATTTCTTCCAATATTCCTGTGCGTTGACACTTTTGGTTTGACTATTTCTTCCAATATTCCAGTGATTTGAATAAACACCACTGATCAGTTTTAACAAGTTGGGAAAGCTTGCTGTCAAAATGACATTTGCCTACAAGCTAAGGAGCAGGTTAGCTGTAAAGCACTATTCACATGAGCACGAACAACGACCAACGAATGAACGAGAATTCGTCGATTTTGAAATTTCTTTCACATGAGAGTTTTTAATTTGTCGCGAATGAACAACCAAAACACAAGGCAAGAATGATTTTTTAGGTTATACGCGTGCGAACAATTTGTTCGTTGGGAGTGTGGATTGTATGTGGAACGCGAATTGGATCGCAACGAACAGATCTGAATTCGCGACGAATATTTTATTTTCCGATATTAATACATTTTAGGTAATTTAAGATCAAATTTTTATATTTTAATCAGCCCTATCGAGGTATTTTTCGGAGCGGACAATTTTCCGCAACGCAAATATGGTCGGGACTTAAATTTGTATTCGAGCTAATTGTCATCGGACAAAAATATGGCAACCAGCTTAAAACACAATTAAAAACAAAAAATTCCGCAAACAATTTTCTGCGGACAAATCGGAAATAAAACTATCAAAAATGAAGGAAAATAAAGCTAGTCATCGCACCACATTGTTACTCATCGTACTGCGTTACTTCATATGGGAAAAAATTCCGAATTGTAAGTCGGAAGAATACCTCGAAGCAAAACTTGTCCGAAACGTACGAAATTGATAGGGCAGAATATCTTCATAAACTTCATTTTGCTAAATATCAGCAAGATTTGAGGTCGGTAAAGTAATTAAAACCACATTTCTTCATTTATTCGTCAGTTGTCGGTCGTTCTCATGTGAACGGTCCTTAAGAATATGCGTGTAATACAAACTCAAAAAAGCAGGTGAGCTGTAAGCGTATGCGTTTTATTGTAATAATGATACAGTTGCCAACATAATAAAAAAGCAAGTTTGCTACAAGAGTATGCGTGTATGAAAAAAAAAGTTTTGAGTTATTTGGAGGGTAAAACGTAGGTAGGTTTCCAATCTTGTTATAACTGATCAGTGATAACACTTTTTCGGCTGTGAATCCGCCAAAAAAAGCTGTCGGATTTCAACTCGCCAGCAAATATTATATCATTTCAAGTTCGCCTTCGAATTCGTTAATTGGTTGAATTCAAATCGAAGACGACGAAAGCGAAGCAAGAATTGAAAAATGACAAACTCGCTAGCAATACGATCCGCCGCGAATCCCATAATCAGGCCGAAGGTAAAACAAGGAAACACCATATGACAAAATCTAATGAAAGTACCTTAGGCTGTTTCGAGGGGAAAATGTTTCGGGTTATCAACGGCCCCTTGTTCATCGATGGATAATCAAGAAAATTTACGGGTTGTACAGAGACGCGAAGCTTGTCACGGGTGGCTCAAGTGGAAGAGGACTTCAATCAATTTGGTGTGCCAATTTTGGGGCCCCAAGTATACACAGATTTTCACGGTTCTCTTTTTCCCAAATCTTTTGCTATCTTAATTGAATTAAGGCGAAGTTCCTGCGAAGATATTATAGTTTTACGTTTAACTTAAGATTTTATTTTCCAAAAGGTTACAGAAACACCGTTAATTTGATTAAAGGAAGCAGAATGTTTTTACTCTTTAATTGTTCGAAGGATGAGGGAGGACATTTTACTAAATTGCTTTCGGGGGTGTAATGCAACAGCGATTGTTAATATTGCGAATTTTTGATTGGTTCTGTACACGTATATAATGCTGGTGGTAAAGGACTTCTTAGGAGAGTTTTTACTGAAGAAACTATCGGAAAAGAAATCTTGGTATTACAGCTCACCCTGATTATAAGAAATTTCTTGCTTGACTTGATTGTCTGCAGTCGTCCCGTTCACAAGGAGTCAGTGGTCTTAGTCAATATTGGCATCAAATACAGTTCAAATTAGCTCGCCTGACGCCTGGTGATAATACTTCAAATAATAAAAACAACTGCAATATAGCAGATACAGAAAATAGGGATAGGGTTTTCCAATAAGAGGTGTTATTTAGATATTCAAAGAAAAATGGCATTTTTTTAGATAAATGATCGGATCGAAAGAGGAAGGTATGCCGTTAATAATGGAACACAACATCAGCCAAATGGCCGCCACGGCCACGCCTACAGGACCATATCCTTTTCATGAAATTTTTCATAACCAAATCGCAAAGTGGCTGCCCTATGTCCTCGATAGCCTCACGAATTCCATCTTTGAGGTCTTGAATCGACGCTGGGCTGTCGATTGGCGTAGTTTGAACTTGTCAAATGTCAAAAAATGACAGCTTCAAAAATGAATGCTACCGAAATAGCGGGCTATTCAACATAAAACCTCTTATTTGAAAGCCCTTTACTACAATTCGGTTCTAGACAGGTATCTATTATGCAAAAGCCACAGTGGAGATGTTCACAAATAATGACTGTCTTGTCAAACACACTGTAGTAGCAATTGTGGCCATGCCTTAAATTTCTTTGTGACGTTTCGCCATTTGTTTACTCTTTCTCAAGTCATCTGTTTCCCACACATATAAAAAAAACTACTGATACCATTCTTCTCAGCCAAGAATTTCAATTGGAAAAAAATTATAAAATATAAAGTGCGATGATGACTGGTTTAATGGACAAAAGGTTTGAATCCTACGATATCAATTCATGCAAACAAATTCTTTAAAATATAACATAAAACTTAAATTAAAGAAAAAGGAGCCGTGAAGATGATTTCTGTGAATCGACACCACTTTCCAAACGTATCAATAATCTTCACATAAATAACAATAATTTAGAAGAACCATTCCATCATCATCATCATAATCATCACAGTCATCATAATGCATCAATTATGGAATTGCAAAATGTACCTCAACAACAGCATTTGAACGACAATCTACAGTATACGAATGGAATGCATCACAATCATGATAACCAAGTGCCACAAGAAACAAATTTCCCACAGTATTCCTACGATCCCGAATTGAGTGAGCATGAAAATCCAATTTATTATAATAAAAACAAGCTATTGCATGAATTGCATTTCGAAAGAGTCAAACGAAACCAGATTTAAGAATGTTGCAAAAGTTATGGATCAAATTAATGTGTACCTATTAAGACCTTTACCCAATCTTTATAAGCTCTCTCCAAAAGGATTGATTTAGGATTATAAATAGCTATTAAGTTTAGTTAGTATTTAATTATAAATATTCTGCATATGTAGTACTAGATTTAAATATTTTGTTAAAATCGGATTTGTAATGCGGTTTTTAATGTTGATATTTTGTAATGAAATTTAGCAGTCCAAGAATTGGGAAGAACCAAAACAATCCTGCAGATCGAATTGACTCTCAGCCGGATTTGGAATTCCTCAACAAATAAGAATATTTTTCAATTGTGCTTTGATAGTTTATTTAAATAATTGTTGTAAATAAATATTTTTGTGGCTTCATTTTATATATTTTTCTATATAGCTGGCGAATGAATATGTTTTCTTACATCTTAACCGGAAACAGGGCTTCCACTTACCTTGCTTAACAGAAATGAGCTTTTAGTCCCTCCAACTTTTGCCTTGTAACGCTGATTCCTAGTCATAGGTCGGCCACTCAGATTTTCTATTATTTTATTTTATATAGTTTAAGAAACAGTCAAATGCTGCTTTTGTATAGCAGTATGGATTGGAGCCCGCAGTTCCTTGGTCTTTGTAGTGAAGGCTTGATCTTCTCGGTTGTCTATGCCAGGCTGATGCGATGAAGAATGTTACTTTAGGAAAATAACGAATATCCCTCTCCTACTTAGTCCTAGTTCAACGACTAATATTCGGCTATGTAGAGTTGATTAGGGAACTTTGAGCCCATGTGCTTTGTCAAACCGAAATAGCAGCCAAATTCTGAGTCGGGCTTAAATTAAGGCACCGTTTGTTGATTTTATTTTATATCTGTTCCGAAGAAATGAAACTCCTTGACTACCTCAAAGTTACTGTTAGTCTTCTCCTTAAACAAACCCAAAGAACTTCTAGTGTTCAATAGCCATGAAGGCATCTGGTCTATGATAGAACCGATAAAGCCTACGTGTCCAAAGTCATCGTTGGGTCAATTTATTAATTGACAATGTTGCGAACTTGAAAATTCAGTGCCTCTTCTCTTCTGAAATCTGCACAGGTTTCTATGAGTGACATGTGCAGACAGCTAAGCCCATCTGCTGAGAATTGGATGTGGAATCTGAGGGTTTTCGACTATAGCTTAAGGTCGCGCTGCAGTTAGTTGTGAACTTGGGCCTTTACTTGGATTTACTTCGGTGATTTTTTACCTAAAATCAAAACATGACAGAAGTCCTAACAGCTCTAATCTCAAATTTATTTTGTGCTCTGAAGAAGCGTTTTATTTTTAATATTGAAAACTTAAATCTTTAACTACCTATTGCTATCGTGCTAACCCACTTACATTTAATGTCCTCTTTAGCTACTTCGTCAATTACATTTAATCCTAACGTACATTTTCCAACAACATCGATTCCATCAAAATTCGCTTGTGCACACGATTTATCTTCCAATAATCTTTCAATTCCATTCCACGCAATCATTGCCCCGTTGTCTGAACAATATAGTTTCGAAGGACGAAAAGCAACAGCGTCATATTTTTTACCCAAATTACAGACATTTTCGAATATATAATCATTGTTAGCTACGCCACCGGAAACAACAATCGTTGGCCTTGTGGAATCATCGAAGAGCTTCTTTGTCAAACAAAACTCGAGGGCCCTTTGCGTCCGATTTAAGATGTGTCTAGTTGAGGCTTTTAGAAATCCTGCACAAAAGTCTTCGAAGTGGTTGATGACCTCATCCGGGCGGGTTTCTTTAATAGAATAGAAAGAAAGATTATCTATTAGCTTCAAAGTCAGAATATCTTACTTTCTTCTTCTTCAGCCGCGCGAATAGTGCGAATTGCGTTGTTTTTCAAACCCGCAAAACTAAAATTACAGTCTTTATAACGAGAAAGCGGCAGGGGAAACGCATAACGATCAGGATTGGTTGCTTCTCGAGCTGCACTTTCAATGGCTTGACCTCCATTTAAATTTGCATATTTGGTTATCACGTTCAAACGTAATCGACGGGAAATCTTATCGAACGCTTCACCCGGTGCATCGTCAAGACTCTCACCGAGTAAATAGAATTCGGTGGCTTTCTTGACAAATACCAGTTGACTGTGTCCACCACTAATCAAAAGGCATAGAAATGGAAATTCTACTTGTTGTTCCATGCGCACCGCAAGAGCGTGTGCCTCCATATGATGAATAGGAATTATGGGCTTTGAGTATTTTCGTCCCAAATATTTGGCAAAACGAAGGCCAATCATAAGACTCATGACCAATCCTTTTAAGGATTAAATAAGACTTGACTTCGAATTTATTAAACATGAAAGCAATAAGAACCTGGTCTTGTTGTAACTGCTATGGCATCCAAAGCTGTCGGATCAAGTCCTGAAGATTCCATACATTTTTCATACGTTTCCTCGATATTCAAGCGATGCAAGTCTTGTGCTCTGGGTGGTATTATACCTCCATACCTTATACGAAAGACTTTTGTTTATATTGCATGCCTTGTGAAGTAAGTGGCTTACCTTAAGTGAATAGCTTGTTGAGAATTGGTAACATTTCCAAGAACTTGTCCGTTTGATTGAACTAACGCCACTCCAGTATCATCGCAGGAAGTTTCTATGCCAAGCACTGATAGGCGACGATTTTGTTGGTTTGATTGGCAAAGTTGTCTAATTCTTGAGAATAATGTTCCATATTTTCGGAGTAAGGTCATTCTTGTTTTAAATAGTTCAAATATGAATTCTAGTTGTTTCGGACCGAAAACCTTTGAAATGCTTTTAAAAATTTCACCTTTCGAATATTTCTGTCAACAAATGTACCAGCTTGACATCAGCTGTGTTCTATCACAAATGTCATAGGAGATGGGCATGTTCAAGTTTGTTATAGCGCTTTTTTTGGTCGTCCGGAACTGTTCCGAACGATTCTGACCGTTCTTATTCTGGATAGAACAGAAAAACGATTCCGAATTTGAAGTCGGAATCAAAAACAGAATCACGCATACATGCACACACTTGCACATTAGTACTCGCCGACACGTTTACATATAAAGAAAATCATTGTACATATATGGACTCAGGTAGTAGTATCAAGAATGGTTTTTGCATGTTCGTTTGGTATCCGGAATCGGACAGTTCTATGTACCAATTCCGGATTACCAAAAAAATACGCTTTCAAATTAAAATTCCAAAATTAAAATGTGGTTATTCGAATTCCTTGTCTTTAACCGACGAAGAATTACCCTAGCCGCTAATTCGGTTTGGCCAACCAACTGGGTTCAAAATTCCTCACTCGAGAGATAAAGTGCGTATAATGTGGATATAGTCCAGAATCCAGAAAGCCAAAACAAGACGACTACATTGGCTCGGTCATATCGGGCGAATAAACGACAACTCTCCAAACAGGAAAGTATTCTCATCACAGCCAGGGCTGCCGTTTCAAATTTTCGCAGGGGAGTAATTGCAAGTTCTAGAGGGGAGTATTTTGCTATTGAAAGGAGTACACAAACAAAATATTTTTTTTTTTTAAAGGAACACTTTTTAATTGGGTAGAAGAAAAAAAGTAGAGTTTTGACAGCTTTGAATTTAACTTATGAATGTATCCTTTCACTATTTCGCCCCATTCTGACATACGGATGAATTATTTGGTGGCCTGCCCTGGACAAAAAATATAACATCGATAAGCTAAAAGGAGTTCAAAGAACTCCCTGCATTTTTACTACGGGAGCAATTAAATCTTGCCCTACTGATGAATTCACAGTCATTCTGAATCTTTTTCCCATCGACCTTCACGTTAACGAAACAGTCTCCTGTAGTGCTTTAAGACTGAGAGAATCGGTTGTTTGGACTGCAAAGCCTTTCGGTCACACTAAAATTCTAATTCTATTACTAGAACCCTCTGACTACACGTAATCAACTTTAACCTTTGGTTAGCAATTTAAGGTTGAAAACTAGGCATAATTGGAAAAATAATAGCCCTACAAAGGTTTTCGACATCACAGTTTACACTGATGGTTCCAAGATGGAACTCGGTGTTCTAGCGGGTGGTCTTCTCCGAATAACTGGGTATTAAAAAATCCTATAGACTGCCCGACAGATGTAGCGTATTTCAAGCTAAAGTTCTAACGATTAGACAAGCAAGTAGGATTCTTAAACAAGCAGTCAAATCTGACGAAATTATGAAAAAGTTTGCAATCTTTATTGATAACCAAGCAGCTATCAAGGCTTCAAACAGCAACCTGACTAAGTCCAGAATCTTTAGAGATTGCAAGCAAGAGCTTGAAAGTTTTAACGACATTATAAAAATCAATCATGTCATATGGTACCAGGGCACAGCGACATTCAAGTTTGGGATTAAGCCTTCAAATATCACTTGCTGAGGAAGTTAGGATTCCCTTAAGAGTCATGAAAACGGATACCATTTCAAAACCATTTTCTTAAAAAATATAACGTAAATGATAAAAATAAATATGTAAGCCCGGTAGTAAATATTTATAATTTAAAAATGTTCCTTTAAGTGTTCAAGGGTAGTATTTTCGAATACAGCGGAGTACGGGAGTACACTGAACGCAAAGGGAGTACAAATACTCCTTTGGTAGTAATTTCGGCAGCGCTGATCACAGCCCCCAAGTTCGAGACGAGCAGGAAAAGCGAAAGACCAAGTAACTGCGGATGCAAGAGCGCTTATTTTCGACAACTGGAAAACTCATGAGAAGGACCGATCCCAATAGAAAGCTGATGTGCTTCAGGCTGAAATCCTACATGGATTGGCAGCCGGGTAAGTTAGTCATTGTCTTTAATGATTTTACACAACCCTTGGAGTGACTCCTAGAGCTGTTACGCCATCCCCATTTTTCTTATCGATGCAGAACTGTGTATTACGGAGTGTTGCTATAACACAGGGTTGGCAATTAAATAAGTTGGATTTTTGAGTTTAAAGTAGTTGGCGTTTTATTATCCAAAGTTTCTGGTCTCAAACGGCATTTATTGTTCGATGGCTCGTGTATACCTTAAAATTATAGAAAACACTTCCTTTTTTCAAACACTTATTTCTGAAACAGTTTTATTTCAAGAATCGCACAACAGAAATTATTGGGTATTATTCTTCGATATACATTTATCATCAGATTACAACAAATAAATATACATAGAATTATTGTTTGCTATTATTTTATCTTTCAAGATTCCTTTCCACTTTTTAAGAAAACAAAACGATATGACAAAAAATCAATACAAATTTAATATAGAAACCATTCTAACGTTCGTAGTAAACTCTATAGTAAAGCATTTTTGAGCGCCAAATACTAAAAGTATTATCAAATTTTAAAAGATAAACCCCATCGCCGGGATAAGCATGTGAACCAACATAAACCTCATTGAAACACTCGCGCCGATAGACGGGTACAATAATCGAAATTGGAGGCTTACACGGGGACGATAGGCTAAGTTCAGTCGATACAGAGCCGCACTCTAAGTCCTCAGGGGTACTGAAGTCGTCTTCGTCGTTAAATTCGTCATCGTCGTCGCTCTCGCTTACATGTACGGTTACATCATTTGTCAATGGTTTGCTCCATTCGAAATAGACTCCGAAACCAATATCATAGTTGTCTGTAGCGAATTCCCAGAAAATACATTTTCCATTTGAGTTTGTCGGAACACGAACCTAAAAGTCAATGTTTTGTTTAACTACGAATTTGAGCAATATGTTTGTACATTCTTTAATTACCGTTACAATGTCGCCATGACCTACGTTTATAACGCCATCACCTCGACCCGCAGCGACTTCCTTCTTGAATGCCTTTATGTCTGGCCGTGTCCACATCTTTGCTGGGCTTATTGTCACATAGTCCTCGTTGTCAGAATCGTTATTTTTGTCGCAAAAACTGTTTTCAGTAGCCAGAGACTGCTTTGAATCTATTAATTCTGCTTCTTCTGGATTCACATTTTGCAATAGGTTGGGAGATTTCGAGTTGGAATGTAAATGAAGCTGTTGCATGTACTGATGATAGTGCTCTTTTTGTAATTGACAAATCAGGACCGCTTGTTGCTCTGGACTACCGGGAAACTGTTTTACAGCGTAGCTCTGGAAAAAGTTTAGTAAACTTTTGATTGAGTATGTAGTCTTCAAAACGTCTTTCTCGGTTAAACTCTGAGATTTATCTCTCCGGAATTGAATGTTTACGAGCCATGAGTTCGTAGTAAAGGAAACCAAAACAAAATATGATGCATTGATGCTATTTTTTAAACTGTTGTGTTACTTTAGAATGTCAGTAAATATATAATTGAATTTGCGGGCGGACGTTTGAATGAAAACTATGGTTAACACATTTGTCACTCTATTAACACCATTTGGATATTGACACAGGTGCAAGATTAAAAAATAAAAAATTTGTGAACCTACCTTAAACTGCTGGTATGTCTGCTGATTGAGAGCATCTTTCAGCTGTCGTCGTTGTAACTCCTCCTTGCATCGTTCTTCTTCCTCTTGTTGCTGTTTCAGTTGCTGTTCTTTCTCCTTTTCAAGCAGCTTCAATGCTTCCTGTTTCTTTTGCAATTCCAGTTTCAATTTAGTTTCATTGTCTTGTTTAACAGCTTCAATATACGGTTTAAATGAACTGCACATTCTATCCAATAGATTTATGAAACCTTCCATGGCCTGGGCTTTGCTTATATCGCCAAGCTGTTGCCAATACAGTCGACGATCTTTGCCAATAACATCGAAGATACCCAATTCGGGGGCACATTTTTCATTGAACGGCCCGTTGTGGGCTTGATTTGTGAATGCGACCAGTTTTAAATTGTCCTCGTACGATAAATGAATAGCTTTTCCAGAGTTTTCTATTTAAATAAAAAAATAAAACAATGCACAAAAATTTGTATAGAGAAAAATGATGTTTGCTTTGCTTACGTTTATAGAACGTCAATGCTAGTCGATAAAGTTCTCGAAGAGGCATTCCCCATTTTTCCTCGTGTTCTAGTGGATCGTTTTCAACGTATTTTGCCATGGTTTTATAGTATGGTTTTTGTATGGAAATGCTATTTCACATCACAATTTTAATAAAGTTAGAAATTTTCAATTTTTTTTCCGTATTACAAAAACAAAAACTGACCAATGATCACACTTTGACAACTAGTGTCCTGTCTTGAATGTTTTTTTTTTTTTCAGACGTTTCTAGGTTTGTTTGTTCACCAAGTTCGGAAATATACAACGCGGGCTGTCAAATATTAATATTTCATCGAAAGACGTGTTCAAGTTGAGTATTTGGTTGGTTAAACACATTTTTTTATATTTTCAAAAAAATCTATGTATGTTTATCCTTTGTATATCTATTTGGGGAGTAGTCTCAAGATGGAAAACGATGGTGGTGTCATCTTTAGAATTTTTCACTGAAGCAGTTTTTTTTACATAAGTTTGTATTGTGTGTTCTCTGCCTGGTTTGACAGAAGATCTGTCACTGCCAATGGAAAACGACATAAGGATATTGTTTACCTAGAAGACACAACGGTGGAAACTAATAATAACCAGCCACAAGATGAATTGCCAACATCATCAACCTCAACCCGTAATACAAAAAGAAAAGCCAAGTGTCAATACGACAACAGTTTTAAATTGAGGAAAAAAATGAAGATAGAAGAAGAAAAACTTGAACTGAAAAAAGAAAATTATTACTAATACAAAAAAATACCGAAGTTCTTGCTTCTATTTCCGAAATAAAAAGAAATAAAAACGAATTAAAATAATTATTTTTTTTAAATTTCATTTACTTATTTTACCGATATTAGCAAGCCCGCAAGGCAAAGATGGTTGAGACCAATAATGTGACTCAAAACGGAAGCTCTAGTTCAAATATGTTGAACACTTGCTTTGTCTGACAGCTGTTAGTGGGATAATGATGATGGAGAGAGAAATGTCTTTCAAAGCAAACTCGAAGTGCATCGTAACGTAGACGAGGGCGAAGCGAAAGCGTGTTCGTGTTTCAGCCATGAATAACTAATGTCAATTACCAAAAAACCTTTTGTATTGGATTCTACACACGTCTTCCTTAAATCCGAGAATAGTCGAGATTTATCGTTGATCTACTCCGCTAAATCTCGTGATTAGCGTCAGTGGAAACAGCATATTAGATAATAGGTGCTTTCCTTTGGGACTTTTAAACTACTTTTTAGTACTTCACAGTAGACGTTGAATGGAACGCGTTAATTTTTCAAAAAGTAGTTCAAAGCAGCCAGAAGTACTAAGCAGTAGATAAATGTTCCCAAAGAAACGCAGCTAATGTAGTCAACAAAAAACAAAAGATGCATTTGCGAACGTTAATTTTTTTTAGTGCATGTGGGTAAGCAAACAGAACTATTGATGAAATGAAACTTGGTCTTCTGTCAATCAAAAAATTGAAGAAAAAAGTGGAAGAAAAAGAATCGAATCTTGAAGAAAATATTTTGTGTGCGATTATTAAATTAAATTGTAAGTAAAAAGAGAAATTTTCAGTTAAATTTATGTACAACAAGGGTAAATAAATAAATTTTACGTTTATTGTTAACAATTTATAAGAACTACGGTCACTGAACTCTCAGTTTTTCTTATCTGCCTCTATAGTATCTCCGAAACGCCCCTGTGGCAGTCACAAATTGAAAAGCAAAAAATATTCATTTTTCATGAAAGTAAAATCAAAATGAAAAAAGAAATATTTAAATAGATAACATTCATCACTCACAGAGAAAAGTGGTCCTGAAATTGTTTTTATTTTGAAAGCGAAATCCTTGCAAAGTAACAGTTTTAATAGAGATTGACTCATTATTTTTCCATTTAATTGAATTGCAAAGGTTTCGGGTACTTGCCCGGCTGCAACTCGTTCTATCTGTCTACTAAAAGCTAGCAGGCACTTCGACAAATTGTTTTCTTAAAGTTTGATGAAGATAAATGTAACTTCAACTCAAAAATTTAGCATACTGTTGCAAATGATATGGGAATCCTTCCGCAACATGACGTCACAGTTTTCTCGAAATTGATTTGTTTTGCAAAAAAGATTAAAATTGTTTTTTAATTTGAATGAACACATATTTTTTCTTATAGAACATGACGGATTCAAAGTATTTTACAACAACCAAGAAGGGCGAAATCTTCGAACTCAAATCCGAGTTGAACAATGACAAAAAAGAAAAGAAGAAAGAAGCCGTCAAGAAGGTAAAATGATATATTATATGCAGAGGTTCTAGGAATTATACATTAAATTTGTTTAAAAAAGGTTATTGCAAGCATGACAGTGGGTAAAGATGTATCAGCTCTGTTTCCGGATGTCGTCAACTGCATGCAAACCGATAATTTGGAATTGAAAAAGCTGGTTTATCTCTACTTGATGAACTATGCCAAATCCCAACCGGATATGGCTATAATGGCCGTTAATACATTCGTTAAAGTGAGTAAAACAAAAAAGTTATTTTATTTGTTTTCAAAAATCTTGATTTTCTTTTTAATAGTATTAACTTTTTTGAACAAATCTAACAACTAATTGATACCTTTGTTGGTTTAAAGGTTTATTCTTTGAAAGCAAATAAAATTATTGAAATATTTTGAACAAATTTTATAACTTTTCTCCAGGAGAGAAGAGGGCTTCCTATGAATTAATAACATTCAGGTTTTCTGAAATTGTTATTGAAATTGTGGGCTTAAAGAAAAACGAGGTTTATTTGTTTATCTGACAAAAACTAAGAGAAATTATTTCGTTTTGACCTTGGGCTACGAGGGAAGCAATTATATTAGGTCCCTTCTTTTACTTTTTCGGCAGTTTTTGTCAAACGTCAACAAAATTCAATAGGCCAGCTCCACCTTACAATGTCTCACTGAGATCTAAGAGATTTTTAGGTGAAAAAATGTAAAAAAAAAACAATTTTTGTTATTTGACTTCTGTCTGAAAGGATTCAGAAAAGGCGATGCACTGTCGTGCGATTTCCTTAACATCGTTCTTGAGAAGATAGTGCAGAACTCATAGGTCAACACCAGATGCACTATCTTCCAAAAATCTATTCAACTTCTCGCGTACGCCGATGATATTGATATAATGGGAAGAACACAGCGTGATGTTAATGGCGCCTTTGTGAGAATTGAGACAGAAGCGGCAAAAATGGGTTTAGCGGTAAATGAGGGAATAACGAAGTATATGCTGTCTTCGAGAAAGGACACCCAACACCGACGGCTCGGACAGAGCGTCACAATAGACGCATACAATTTTGAGAAAAGCCCTCTCTCGAGCAACTAAGGTAAAATTGTACAACACCCTCATCATCCCAGTCCTGCTGTATGGTGCAGAAGCATGGACCTTGATAAAATCGGATGAAAGTGCCTTAGGCTATTTTGAAAGGAAAGTTCTTCGTGTCATCTTTGGCTCCGTATGCATTGAAGGGGAATGGCGAAGAAGATACAACAGCGAACTTTACAGGTTGTACAACGACATGGACCTAGCCAGAAGGGTCAAGGTCCAGAGACTCAGATGGCTTGGTCATTTAGAGCGGATGGACACCAATGATCCGGCCCGGAAAGCCTTCGACACTATTCCCGAGGTGGCGCACTCAAGTGGAAGAGGACCTCAATCAACTTGGAGTGCAAAAATGGAGACAAATAGCTAAGGATCGAACGGGCTGGCGGAGACTGTTGATTGAAGCCCAAGTCCACAACGGACTGTAGCGACACCTTAAGTCAGTAAGTAAGTAAGTTTGGATTTCCTGTAGTTTTTAATTTTTATGACTTAACATCCAATTTGGAATTTTTTTATGACTTGGGTAAATAATGTAAAATCTGAATACCTGCATATTCAGGATTTTGTATATATTGCTCGGTTTGATCGAATTTAATTTTATTTGAGACCGTGATCTTCTTCAGTAAACAAAGTGCGCATCATGGGGAAAGTAAAGGAATTAACAACTGAAACTCGATCTA
>CAKKXW010000004.1:62016767-62029330 GCA_920937365.1 Sphaerophoria rueppellii | reverse complement strand
CCTCCACTCAACTTTTACCAACTACACAGTTTCAGAAAAAAAGACAAATTACCACAAAAATTACTGAGTTTTTTTCTTTTGTAAGACAAGCGCGTAAAAAATGGCAGCATCAACAGGCATAAGCACGGCGGCGTTCCTCGTAGTGACTGAGGTTTTTCAGTTTGACTCGTGAAGCTTTAAAATTTGTAAGGGGAATCTTATTTTTTATATTTTTGAATTTTAATATTTTTAATTAAAGACGAACAGAAATCTTTTGATAGAATTAAATTTGCGGCGGCACGAATACGGACAACTACGACGGTAAAAAATGCGCGAACAGAATGTTTTCTTTTTTTGAGTCATTAAAAACACCATTAAACAGAAAAAAAGACTTTGACACATCAACCATTTTCAACTCACCTCCTGAGTAGAGTTGGGAATAGTTAGAAATAGTTACAATTTGACACTTTAACACTGACCGCAAAAACGACAATTGTGGTTACGAAACGTAACTATTTGCGTGCAAAAACGAGAAATAGTCAACTATAGTCAACTATAGTCAGCGCAAAAACGCACTTCAGGCATCTAGATCTCTTTAGGTCCAAATTAGGCCAGATGTTTTTCGTTGCCTGACAGGGGGTTATGTTATTCCACCTGATGTTAGTTCTCTTAATAGCATCTTGTTGTAGCAAAAGCTTACATGTAGCGATTGGTATACCAACATTAGCCATTTGTGGTTTAATGGGTAATGTTGTACCATATTTGGCGAGTTCGTCGGCTTTGCAGTTTCCTGGAATGTCTCTATCGCCCGGCACCCAGAGAAGGTGAATGTTAAACTGTTGTGCCATTTCCATTAGAGACGATCGACAATTTTGGACCGTAATCGAGCTTGTAGAGACAGAGTCCAGGGACTTTATAGCTGCCTGACTATCTGAGAAAATCCGGATATCAAATGTTGATACCACGTTTTCTCTGAGCCAGGACAGGACCTCCTTAATCGCCAAAAGTTCTGCCTGAAACACGTTACAATGATTTGGAAGGCTGAATGAGAGACTTTATTTAAGTCGTTCGGAGTACACACCTCCACCAACCCCATCACTAGTTTTCGATCCATCTGTATAGAAGTGAATTGCCTCGTCTTCCAGAAATGTATTATTTTCCCAGAAGGATCGGGAAGGGATAGAAGTTTGAAACTTCCTATCGAACTGTAGTTGAGGAACAGTGTAGTCTGTGTGCTTTGGAATTGATTCTAAATAATTAAGAATAACAGAGTGGCCAATGTTATTGTTAGTCCACTGTGAAGAGGCATTCAGGCGAATAGCAGAACTAGCAGCTATTTGTTTGCTGATTATATCCAGAGGTGTCAGATAGAGTAGGGTGTCTAGTGCGGCAGATGGGGTCGTCCGAAGTGATCCGCTTATACTTAGGCATGCTGAGCGTTGCACTTTACTAAGCTTATCGCAGTTCATTTTTACGTCTAAGGCAGTCCACCATACTGACGCACCATAAAGAAGAATCGGTCTGATTACCGAAGTGTATAGCCAGTGAGTGATTCTGGGTTGCAGACCCCATTTGCTACCAATGGCTTTCTTGCAGGTGAAAAGAGCTTACGTAGATTTTCTTATTCTTTCGTGTATGTTACTCTTCCAATTCAGTTTTCTGTCTAAGATAAGACCCAGATAATTAGTTTTCTCTGAAAACTTTAATTGGACACCGTTTATAGAAGGAGGGTCGATGTGCGGAATTTTATATTGCCTAGTGAATAGGACCAAATCGGTTTTGTGTGGGTTAACGCCTAAGCCACACCGATTCGCCCAAAGTGATAGCTTATTTAGAGCGTTTTGTAAGAGTTCTTTTAAGGTATTAAGATGCTTCCCTGAAACAGCTATAGCAACGTCATCAGCATAGGCTATCACTCTGAAGCCTCCTCTATCCAGAAGGGTAAGAATTTCGTTAAGTACCAGATTCCAGAGTAGAGGGGAGAGAACACCGCCTTGCGGCGTACATCTGCTGACATATCTTCTTGCGGAAAAGCCTTCAAGTTCTGAGTTAATTATTCTGCTATTCAGCATTAAATGAATTAACTCACCAAGCGAACTCTCCACATTTAGAGTTGACAGTGCAGATGTGTCCACGTTGTTAAAAGCGCCTTCAATGTCACGGAATGCAACCATGGTATACTCTGTATGATGGAGGGAGTATTCGATAGTGCGTGCTAAAGTGTGTAGCGCCGTTTCAACTGATTTTCTCTTACAGTTGGCATGTTGAGACTTAGACATGAGTCTTGTATCAATGTCTATCAATCTTTCTAAAGTTTTAAGAAGGAACGATGATAGACTTATGGGTCTGAGATCTTTAGGGTTAACTTGCATGCATTTTCCCGCCTTGGGTATGAAAACAACTTTCACTTCTCTCCGTACTGAGGGAATATGGACCAGATGCAGGCAGCTATTGAACAATACCTCAAGGATTGGTGTTATTATATCTGAGGCTTTTTGGAGTTCAGCTGGAATAATGCCGTCTGGTCCTGCCGATTTGTACGGTTCGAAGGTGTTGATAGCCCATCGCAGTTTATCTCTTGTGATTAGACCTTGTGGAAATGATGTAGCAGTAATTGAGTGCAACTGATTGTTACAGGTTACATTTTGAGAGCTACCAGGAAAGTGAGTGTCTAGTAGCAAGTTAAGAGATTCTTCACTTGAGGCTGTCCAGGAGCCATCTGTCTTGTATATTTAGCTCTGTTAAAGAGTTTTCTATACTCTTTCCTGAGCGAATCGAGACCCGAGGTCCACCAATGTGGGTCCTTGTTTACTCTTACACATACAGGTGGACAGGCAAACTGTAACGATCTTTCATAGCTAAGGTTAAGTCCTTGACTTTGTTGTCAAGTTCACTAGCATTAATAGAGGGACTTACGAGTCCTGGTTTATTTAAACTTTGAAGTATAGTTGTATAAGTGGTCCAATGTGTTTTTCGGTAATTACGAAATTTAATTGGACTAGATTTTTCATCAACATTGATTCTGAATTGGATGACTGTGGTCAGAGAATGAGTGTTCTCTGAATACCTTCTACTCCAGAATCATGTGATGAATTGAGTCGGAGACCAGAGTTATATCAAGAGCTTCTTGTCTGGTTTTAGTGACAAAAGTAGGTTCGCTACCAACATTACTTACTACGAGGTTAGATCCAAGGATGTTATCAAAAAGTGACTCACCTCTTTCGTTTATGTCAGTGCTCCCCCACAAAATATGATGAGCGTTAACATCGCTTCCAATAACTAGGCTGATTCTCTGCCGTCTTGCTTCAGTGATGATATTCTCCACTGTCTGACCAGGGAGAGGGCCAAGGTGGTCATGGCCGTGATATGCCAACACTAGCCAGAAAGGTCCGTTGGCTGTTTCCAGTCTGGTGGTATCTCTATCACTGAAATTATGGAGTAAAATTACATTTATGCTACGTTTGACTAATATGCAAGATCTAGTTTCACCTTTATCACTCGCATACAGTAGATAGTACTCGGGAGTCCTGAGTCCACGAATTATGGATTTGACAATCCATGGTTCCTGAATCAGGACGATGTCTTCCCCACTTCTGGCCAGTCGAAGTAGGAGAGAGGCCGTAGCCTTAATGGAGTGTTGGAGATTAATCTGCACTAACTGCATCATTCTGGATACAATTAGGCAGATCAACCTCCACCACAGTTTTGTTGGAGTCTTCCGAATCCGAGGATTGACTGAGTTTTCGACTTCAGTAGCCGACTTCCGCCGCCGGAGAAGACAAAGCTACAACGTCAGCTACCGATGGTAGGTATGACGATGTACCAGCCTTCTCGGCCACTGGCTCACCTTCGAGTTGGGGTGGAGGCTCGCAGTTAGCAGGTACCTCATTTTTTTTATAGACTTTTAAGGTGACAGTCTCAAATCCGTACCTTATAAAGCCTTTTGTATACGCTAGCGGAGCTAGGGATTCCTAATTGATCACCACAATGGCGCTCCTATAAGGACCCTTAACTTCTTCCAACTTAGCGACCTTCCAATTTTGAGTGGGCAAGAATGGATTGCTGATCTGCATTATCTCCACGCAGGAAGGTTCAGCTGGAATCCATGTGCGGGCTCTAGGTCAGCTAGGGATGTCCTCCTTAGCAACAACTTCGAGCTTCGCACCTGGCCAGATTTCGCCTAACCTACTAACAGCAAGCTTATACAGATCACAAGACCTCTGATCGTCACGAACAATGAGTGTGGCATGCCCTTGATGCCAACCTCCATCGCTTATGGAGGGAGGTGAACCTGGAAATTCTCTCATTAGGCTTAAAAAGCCAGCTGAGAGTTTCAGCTCCACCACCTGCCACCGATCAGATGATATCGTGCCATCTATATCGCTCCTGTCGATAACGGCAACAACCATCTTACCTTTTGCCACATCGCTATATGGCATCCTAACAGTGGGAGCAGGATTGAGGGGAGTGCTGGTGTTTTGCACACAAGGCCGTTTTGGTGTCGAAGTGGCTCCCTCCAGAGACCGTTCGCGTTTTGACGTTGAGTCATACGTCCTGGGTGTAGACAGGATGTTTTGGGCCCATCTAAGTCGGGCCTCAAGCTTCGAGGTCCCTCCAGCATCCAGTGATGCACCAGATGTTTTCAGGATTCTCGCAGCCTGACGCGTTTTGTTGTAGATGGCCTTAGACGGTCTCACTTTTTTGTCTGCTTGCGTAGCATGAGATTTACTCCCTGAAGCACTGGGCCGTTATTCACAACCTCGCCACTGCTAGAATTAGGTATTACTACCTGCCTACTCTCGCTGCAACTTGCAACAGAAGAGGGATCATGAGTACCCAGAACCACCACTTTTGTGCCTGCCGCAGGAGGAACGGCGAACAGCTTTGAAGCCGTGCTGCCGCCCGGTTTTGAAAGAGTACCGGTCTCATTTTTGTTTTGTTTGTTTTGTTTTTTGTTCTTCAGCTAAAAATCAAACGAGTTGCGAAGAAAGGGACCTCACAGAGATTCGCATGTAGAGATAAGGCTGGTTAATCCTGAGGTCGCCAGGTATCCGGATACTCCTTTAGAGACTGAGCTATTTTTGAACTGGGCCCTCAGCCAGGCTGATCATCGGCACGGGTCGTGTAACACCTTAGATCCAGCTCAAGTTGGGAAGTTGTGATTTGGGAAGGAATAGGTGGGGGTAAGGAGTCAGACAATTTTACACATCAGTCTGACAGGAAGGAGTAGGATTAGGAACCATAGACAGCGTAAGTCGTTCTACAGAGAGGTGGAAGGAAACGACAGACAATCTTGAGATCGTGCTGAAGTGTATGGATGAGGAGCGTCGAACAACTTTTTCGCCGTACCAACGTGGAAGGTGGGAGCGGAGTGGTGGCTAGCTTTTGCGCCATACCTTTGTTGGTGTGGAAAGGATTGGGGATGGGTAGAGGGTTATGGGTCGCCCTTTAGTTTCAGGACTCATCTGGAGAAAATTCTCGAGAATCTTTGACCTTACTCAGCTTCTTCTACTCGACCGAGAAGAAGGTCGTATGTTAAAAATTAAAAAAAAAAGATTTCTGAAAGAATTTAAATTTATTTTAGCGTGGACTGGTTTTTTTTATGTAAATGACTCGTTTTTCAAGCCTCTGGGACTCGAAAATATTTTTCCCTGCGGTAACACTAGCCCAAAGTGACAGACTTTCACCAGAGCAAATACGAGACTAAGGGCACGATTTTATGCGTACTATTTCGATTTTCTCTTGTTTTTTTTTAAAGATTTATTAAGATTTTTGATACAAATATTGGTAAATTATAGTGCAATTGTATGTTAAAAGTGTAAAGAAACAATATAACGTGTTTTTTTTTTATATTACATGCATTTTTTAGTATGTTTAAGTTTCTTTTGAAAACTTTGAGCTCAACGGAATCTTATTTTCGAAATCTGAGCCTACGAAACCCACCTCGACTCAAACCTGAGCATTGTATCTAACTCAGTGCGAATGTATTGGTGCAGTCTCTCATTTGAAAAGCATTGCAAAACTAACACATTCTCACTGGATTAGTACAAAACGACCAAATTGCAGCTTGTAAGGCAAAAAGAGAGCGAAGACCCGAAGTCGCGACTCTAGGTATTATATATTCTCTATGATTTTCTGTTTGACATTAAAAACATATCAGCTAGCGTTAGGTGCGTTGACTGCTAAGCAGAACATCGTGGGTTGGAATCCTACTCGTGCCCATAGTTTTCATTTCATCTTTCACGGGCACTGCCTCTTGCGAAGGACTGACAAAACTTCCAAGAGTATCAATATGTCATGAAAAAGTGCTTCTAAACTTTGCCGTTCCGAATCGGCGTTCATTTGTAGGTCCCCTCAATTCTTCACACGCACCCAGAGAATTGTTGAAGAGAGTAATAGAGTTTTTTTTGTTGATAATCTGGAATTGGTACACAGAACTGTCCGCTTCCGGATACCAAACGAACATGCACACGCATTATGAAACTATTCCGAACACGTAAAAACCGGACACAATACACAAATATTTAAACATTAAGGTGGTTTAAATATTTGTGTATTATGCACACGCATTTTTTTGCTTCTATAATGGTTGAATGTCTATGTATTTGTGAAACCTCATAATTATGCAGCATTGCAGCTGATATGACATTGTTTTTATTTTCTTTTTCTGTAAACATATGGTATGTTCAAGTGTGTGCATGTATGCGTGATTCTGTTTTTGATTCCGACTTCTGTTTTTCTGTTTTACCAGCAAACAATTCCCTTCAGAAACGAATCATGACTGATTCATGTAAACGAAGAACATAAGCGAAAAATAATTCATTTATGATTCGATTTGGGTATACAGTACAGCCTCGCTTATCCGGACACATAAAGTTTCAAGCCTGTCCGGAGTAGCGCAATGTCCGGACTATAGAGAAAAAAAGATGCAAAGGAAAGCTTTTCAATTTACTTTTATTTCGTACACATATGTACGTAAGTAAGCAACATGAAAGCATTTTAATTTGTTTAAAGAGTAGGAAAGAACGTGTTAATTTTTGGTTGGAGCGCTTTATCTAAATACATCTTTTCAACCTTTTCGCGTAGCCTCTTTAGGAGAAGGATATCCATTTGAGAAGCATTATTTTGTTCGGCCCACTGAATGCCCTTGGCAAATATCTTCCTAGCTTCATTGTTTGAAATTTTCGAATCTCTTTCGTTTACATTTTCATCTTCACTGTCTTCTTCTTCATCTTCATTAACATTTTCTTGGATTTGCAAAGTGGACTGAATAATGTCGTTATCAGAAAAGTCGTAGAAGACTTCATTTTGACCAGTTGCCCATTTATTGATTTCATCTGTGGATGTGTCACCATTTGGATCAATTATTCTTATCATGCTATGAATTCTATTCAAATCAGCAAGCGAAGAATCCGAGTCAATTTGTTGGCGTAACTGTGAAAGTGGTATAAGGTCTTCATTATCCCATTGGGATGCCAGTTCTGGCCATAATATTGACCAACTCTTTTTAATATTTTTCTCTCCGATACCTTTCCAGGCTGAATCTAAAAGATACACAGCATCCCGCAAATTGAATTTTTTTGCTGCAATGTTTTTATCATCTTCCAGTAGAATGTGGGCCAAAAGCTGTTCTCTATATGCTACCTTTATATTCTGAATTATTTTGATCCATTGGCTGCAATATTGCTGTACAATTAGGTGGTAAAAATAAGACTCTGAAGTTGGGATCAAAGTTTATTTCGTTTTCTTTAGGATGAGATGGGGCATTATCCAAAACCAAAAGTGCTTTCAAAGGCATGTTATTCTCTGTCAAAAACTTTTTCACACTTGGAATAAAATTATTCTTGAACCAATCAAAAAAAATTGTTGTAGACATCCAGCCTTTCTTGGTAGCTTTATATGCTACTGGAAGATTAACGTTCTTAAAAGCCCTCGGATTGACTGATTTTCCGATAACTAAGAGGGGTAACTTATGAGTTCCTGCAGCGTTAGAACATGGCATAAAGGTAACGCGATCTTTCGATATTTTTCTACCGGGAGCAGATTTCAGAAACAGTTGATTTCGAGACTTTGAAAATTTCTGCTACTTGCCTTAGTGATTTGCCAGTTTCAATAGCATCCCATATCTTACATTTCTCAGTAAGTTTCAATGTAACATGCTTCCTTTTCTTTAAACAAGCCATTGTAAATAATAAATTATGTTTTAAATTTTCAATGAGAAATTTAATTTACAGAATAAAAAATAAAGTCACAATGAAATGAAATAGAGCACGAACAATCAACGACGACAACTTCGAATCAGTAAATTTAAAGCGGTTAAAATGTCTTATATTCCAGAGCCAACTATGATCAATCGAATGAATAAACGTTTTTCCAAGGAACAGAGTCAAATTATTTATGTAAATACATTCACAACGCATTTTAATACGCTGTCCGGACTGCAGAGGTAAAATTTTGGGAGTGTCCGAAACAAAGAGGTGTCCGAACTGCTGAAGTGTCCGGGCTAGCGAGTGTCCGGATCAGCGAGGCTGTACTGTATTTCACTGGGCCGCGAAACACATTTTTGAACCTTTTTCCTGACTCATTTACGAACCGGCTGTTCTTCATCAAAGTGGACGCGCACAAGCTCTTATATATTCGTTTACATGGCCTAGTTATGCATCCTTTTCGAACTAGATAAATGAACTCAAAGTGGTTCATTTATGATTCGATTTGGGTATATTTGACTGGGCGGCGAAACACATTTTTGAATCTTTTTATTGAATCATTAATGAACCGTATAAACTTCATAAAAGTGGACTCGCACAAGCGCTTTCACTTTCATACTTGCTTGAATAGTAAATCGTCTCAGATATGCACTTTTAACTAAAAATTAAATACAGGGTGATCCTTTGTTTTTATTTACTTTTTATTTTCTATTGCAATATTTACACTTTTAATTTGTTTAGATTCTTAACTAACTAACCTAATCTTAACCTATTAAAGTTTATTTTCTATTAATATTTTTACACTTTTTATTTGTTTAGAATCTTAACTTACATGTTTTGCACTGTTTTTGTAATTTTTAATTTGTTTGTTATTGTAACTTTTTTACAGTATGTTTTATTTTCTTTCTCTTAAATTTGTTTGTCACTGTCACTGTTTCTTAATTGTTTTTCCAGTATTTTAACACTTTCACTTATCTTTTACTTTTTTTTTCAAAATCAACAATTTTCACAAATAAGATATTATTTTTATTTTCACTTCAGAGCACCAGCACGAGAACTTGAATTCTTCTTTTCCGAAATGAAGAATTTCAAATTATAACAGCATTCTTGCAGTTTCTCGGAACGACTTGATTCCGTTGTTAAGAATATACAAAAACAAAGTAAAAAAAGGTACAACTCTTCGTTTCGAAAAAGGAGAAGAAGAAAAAGACTAAGAAACTTGCCATTTGCTTGTGCACATCCACATTTTATAAGAATAAATGGGTGAAATCTGAATGTTGTTGTATCTGTTCACAGAGTAAAAAAAAAAAACTTTTTTTTCTAAGGAAATAAGAATTCAAAAGTGTATAGTTGCTATATGTACATTAATTTCGATTTTGCTTGTGCACGTTCACTTTATTCCGAAAAAAGTGAATGAACGTCGAATGTTCTGATATTGTATGCTATATATATATGCATTTATTCGATACTCATCCGGTAAAATGAAGGTTTCACGAATATATACCCTTCATTTTTACCGAAGAAAAAGCGAACATTCACCAAAATGTTTGCTGGGTAGCTAGGCATACACGGCGAACATGTTGGTGTGATTTGTTGGGCAGCGGTTCGCCATACACGGTCCAACATGTTTATAAACTTCATTATTTGTCTGACTGTCGTGAAGGCAAGATGTGTGATACAAGTGCGGATGATGCAATAGCATTTTTTTGTTGACATGTTTACTCATTGAAAATAACTGCAGAAATGACGAATTGTTGTCACACAACGCCATACACGACAAACATGTTGATAAATTTCAAAATTTGTTCCCAGCAAACATTTTTCTGAAGGTCCAGATTTTGTTCACCCAAAATGATTCACTAAGGCGGAGAATTTCTGAACGTGCCAAAAAAGGGATATAAAAAGAAAATAAAAAAAACTGTACTTCAGTTTTCATTCACCTATTTGATCAAAACTGGATGTGCACAAGTAAGCATGCCTCATAAAAAGTCATTTGCAAATCCTTATTCTAAGTTTGTAAGCAAATTGTTGGTCTTTCACCAGTATCTTTTTCGTTCTTTTCTTGTATATTTTTGCATATGAGACACGATAGCGGGACATTGTAAAAACAATTTTACATTGGGTTCAGCTGCTCTGCACTATGTACGATCCTTTCTATGCAAAATGAGAAAACGCATCTTTGTTTTAAGGATTTTTTGTTGTTTTTCGTCCTTTTATGATGTTCTTATTTGGTTTTGAAAACGGGATCTTGTCGCAAAAATTTTTCAAATTCGAAATAAAAATATTCAATTTGATCAAGTTTTTATGGAGTGATGAAGTGAAGCAAATAATTTGTTGTGACTTGTGAGTTAAAAAAGTTTAAACACATTTGTGAAATAAAAAATGTAAAGTTTAATTAATAAAAACAATTAAAAAGTGTTGGAAAAACAAAATAAACAAACAGTGTACATTATTATTATTTTAAAGTGGTTAAAAATATGTATTATATATATACACAATGTAATTTATTTTTTATTTTTGAATGAACTGTTAATTATTATTTTAATTATTTAATGTTCTTGTTTTACTGAATTACCGTCTCTAATTATTTTTGTTAAAAATAAATCAAAATGTGATTTACTTTACAATTATATTTAAATAAAAATGGAATTAACTAAGGAATATCTATATATTTTTTTATTTCTACTTCAATATTGACATTTTTGTGAAGGACTTACGAATAAAATGTAAGTATAAACTGAATAAGAAACAAGTCTTAAATGAATTCATTTTCGCTTAATATACACTTCATTTAAATGGATGTTAGGTGCTTGTGTGCATCCACAAATATGAAAGATTTTTGAGTCGTAAATAAGTATTTGAAATCGCTCAGAAAAGAGTAAATTATTGTCCACATATATGAATATATAATCGCTTGTGCACCTCCATTTAAATGAAGAATTTCCGCGTCGAAAATAATTCATTAAAAAGGTTCAAAAATGTGGTTCGCTACCTACGAGGATGGACCCAAATCGGATCAAAAATACATTCAGATTCGGGTGTTTTCTTCACTTAAGTGAATCATTATCTAGTCAGTTATGAAGAGAAATGTTTGTAAATATGTAAACTTGCCCATACACAGCCAACATGTTGGCCGTAAGTTCGAGCATGTTGTGTAGTTGCCAGAGATGAAATGAAGTAAGGAAATGGGTAACAAAGGTGTCAAAATGGATTTGCCTCCAAGTGGCATAGAATTTGCCAACCATATTTACGAAGAAATTGTGGAAATGCGACATAATTCCGCAACAAGATTTGGTAGCATATTTACAGAAGCTAGGGAAATGGCTGATAAAATGGACTTACAATTGGTAGTCCCACGCATTATTGCCAAACAGACAAAACGAGACAATTATGCGGGTGGTACGGATAAATATTTTCGTCGGTCTGCCTATGTGCCTTTTTGGACCATTTGTTGGTTCAGTTAAAAAATCGGTGCCTCGACCATCGTGAATTAATTTCCAAAACTCAAAATATTTTGCCAGAAAAATATTGCAAACTTGATGAAGAAGACATGAAAAGAACTGTTGAAATATTTGCTCATGAATGGCCAGATGATCCAGATCAGATCATTGATTTATATGTGTAACAACAACAAATTGAAATCCAGATTTTAACTTGGATCAATTTTTGTGATCCAAAAATTAGTTCTTCTTCCGCACACAAGCTGAAACCTTGGCGTATATTTTCAATAAAAATTGTGCTGCCACTTTCACACATTCATCTATCCGCCTTATCCGGTAATGAAATATTTTTCAATCACATAGCAAAAACTTATCCCCTAGAAAAAACAACATAAAAATCGTTCAACAAAATTATCGTAGGGCAACTCCGATATAGTTGTCAGAATGAAAAAATTTCAAACAGCTGCCAAACTTGAAGGAAAAAAGAAATTGTAGATAGAAGCTGTTTTATTTTCTTGCTCTGATCCGGATCAGATCATCGTAATAATAAAACGCAGCTATTGTTGCAGACATTGCTTGAGTATGTCAAATGAAAAACGCCCCAAAAACTTTATAGACGCCTTAAATGTTTGCGATGCTTCTTTATACAAGACAGTTCCCTATATGCAAATCGGTGCGACACTGCCTGTATCTGTGGCTACAAGTGTGCGGTCTTTCTCAAGTCTGCGCAGATTAAAGATTTATCTGCGAAGCAAAACCGACGAGAAGCGGCTGAACGGCTTGATGTTACTTAACATCTACAAAGAAGTTGACATCGATCATGAAGATGTAATAAACATTATTACAAAAGTACCAAGGCGCTTGTATTTCACATTATAAAAATATTCTATGCAGCGTTGCCGATTTTTTTTTTTTTTTTTTTTTTTTTATCGCGGAA
>CAKKXW010000004.1:62003900-62016757 GCA_920937365.1 Sphaerophoria rueppellii | reverse complement strand
AAGGCGCTTGTATTTCACATTATAAAAATATTCTATGCAGCGTTGCCGATTTTTTTTTTTTTTTTTTTTTTATATCGGGCCATTTTCATCTTTTCAGGGCCACAAACGGAAATGAAAGAAATGGACTACTATATCCTTTTAAATTCATTTGTACGTATAGCGGAATGTTGAGAAAGGATTTGTGAAAACCACTGATCAGTTATAACAAGATGAGAAAGCTTGCTGTCAAAATGACATTTGCCTACAAGCTATGGGAGCAGGTTAGCTGTAAGAGTATGCGTTTTATTGTAATAATGATACAATTGCCTACATAATAAAAAGCAGGTTTGCTTCAAGAATATTAGCCTAAGAGCCAGTGGGGGCTACCTATATGTATTTGACCAGACTTAAGTTTTCACACACAGAGACTCTTTTACCCACCATACATGAAATGGGGGTTCACTAAGCCGAAAGTGGTGGTTCCGACGAGCGCTCAGGTGAGACAGGTGTCGAATTTTGGTGAATTGTGAAACCATTTGACCACGGCGGAAAATAATAATGGTAGACGATTATCACGCGGATAACATTGGGGCAGACAACTATGAAAGTGTCAAAAAAGTCGAATTTTGAAAGTATTTGACCAGATCTGCAATTGATATATTTTATTTTTCATACTCTAAAGAGCTTTTATTTCTCACGGCAGACGTTTTAATGGTGGACATTGATTAATAGATAATAAAATATTAGATGCTTTCCGGTCGGGTGGAGATGTATTACTTTAGCTGTTTTAAATTCATAAAGGCTATTGACACGTAATTTGTAAGACATCTGTTGTTTTCATTTAATTTTAAAAATCAAAATTAAATAAATATTAAATGTTTGCTCAGATTGTCATCATTGTATTGAAAACGTCGACATCAAGGTGAAGTCTACGTCAGATTCACACATCCTTCCTCTGGTTAATACTGAGTGCACTAACTTAACAAAACCAACATTTTGATTAGATTTCGCAGCCATTTTCTGATATTTTATTATATTGCTAGATTTATATTTAGTTCAAACCATTAAAATCGATAATGTTTTTGCCCGAACTGGGTGCCGGCAAAAGAAAAATCTTTCGATTGTTTCAAAAAAAAAAAAATAAAAAACAAATGTGTAACCCATTAAAAAGGGAATTGACCTTTTTTTCATGGGTTTTGGCAGACAATCAAAAAGACAAAAAGAATTGTTTCTCAAATTCAAACCTTTTTTAATACAAGTCACTCTAGCGTATACTTACTATTTTCGCCTCCTATCCTAAGTAATAAAAGTGAACATTTTAACCATGAAAGGCATTTAATTTCGCGATCTTTGCTGATTTCTGAAATCAAGTCGACAAATATCATGATAATGTATTTTAGAAGAGGACACAGTTTGTATTTTTTTCAAAGTCTTTGTAAATGTCTGAATCTGGCTTAAATTTTGATAAAATAGTTTTTTCAAATACATTTTTTTCTGAAGTACACAATGGTTCATACAAAATTTCAGGTTAGCTGCCTGTACAGTTGATGATTCTGCAAGATTCTCCAATTACTGCTCTATTGTCCCAAGAACATTCACATCTTCTTCAAAGGAAACATTTATTAGTTGATGTCGATTGTTGTTGAATCGTTGACGAAGAACAACTACAGTAGAAACAAATTTTTTTTTCAGAGCTGTAAACGACTTTTAACAAGAACTGTGATAACCACAATCGAAAATTTAATATCTTTATATTAATGGTTATAAAATTTCCTTAACTTTAAAATCTTACAACATTTCGCCATTGTTTGTTCGGGAAAGATATGGAATTTCTGTGATTTTACCGTAGCACAAAAAACACATTTTACTTTTCCTTTTTCACTAGACATTATGTTAATTATATAAGAAAAACTAGCTGACCCTGCAGACTTCCTACTGCCTCAATCGATAAATAAAAGTTCTAGGCTTTGGTTAACCCACTACCCTCTACCCGCTACCCGCTTTGTGCTACCCCATTAACCGATACCTGCTATGTCTACCCATACCCGCTAAACGGTTACTCCGCTTCCCACTTTCCATTACCCACATTCCGTCACCCCGCTTCCCACTACCCATTACCCACAACCTGTCATCCCTCTTACTGTAACCCGCTAACCACTGTCCTACCACCCCACTACCATTACCGACCTCTACCCCGCATTAGCATGGCGTTGTTTGCTTATGTTTATTTATATTTTATTGTTTAACCTACCTTTCAAAATAGTAAATTTCAATGTCACTATCAATACTGCGATCAACAAAAAGTGGCTCTTAAAAAGTAGGGGTAAGTGGTAGGACTTTGAAAATTAAGGATTGAATGTATTTCTTAATGCCGCTCCATACAAAAATTATAATAAAAAAAAACTGCCCAAAAATTGTCAAAACATAAAATATGTGGATGAGCTTCCTTAACAATTAGCGGTATAAAAATTGATATAAACCTATTCTCATACCTACTGAATACAAATATAAACAATATATGAACTTTCACAAATGGGAAACTGAAATCTTCAGACAAAAACCATTATGTTGAAATTATAACCTTTTTATATGCAACAACTAATATTATCAAGATCGGTTTCGGCAAATTTTCATTTTCTCTGCTACATCAAAAATTAAGTTTTTTGTTTGCTCATCACCAAAATATGTATGTTAAAAAAAATTGCTTCCCTGGTAGGACTTCGGATGGCGTCACAATTCATTATTATCATCTTGATAATACAAGCCAAAAATATATAAACAAAGATTATAACTTTAGGCGAGTACAAAGTTGTACCAAAGAAAAAGAAGACAGATAGCTATGTGAAGCATATGCATACTTTATATTCTATTGATCACTGTCTACCATGAAAACGTCTGCCGTGAGAAATATAGCTAAGCTCTTTAGAGTATGAGGAATAAAATATATCAATTGCAGATCTGGTCAAATACTTTCAAAATTCGACTTTTTTGACACTTTCATAGTTGTCTGCCCCAATGTTATCCGCATGATAATCGTCTGCCATTATTATTTTCCGCCAATAATAATGGTATATTTTCAAAATTTCCAAACGACAGCCGTGGTCAAATTGTTTCACAATTCACCAAAATTCGACACCTGTCTCACCTAAGTGCTCATCGGGTCCACCACTTTCGGCTTAGTGAACCCCCATTTCATGTATGGTGGGTAAAAGAGTCTCTGTGTGCGAAAACTTAAGCCTGGTCAAATACATATAGGTAGCCGACCATTGGCTCTTAGGCTATATGTGTGTATGAAAAAATAAGTTTTGAGGTATTTGGAGGGTAAAACGTAGGTAAGTTTCCAATCTTGTTATAACTGATCAATGGTGAAAACACTTATAATCTTACAACATTGTCAATTTTGATAGCTCTGTCTCTGTTTCTTTTTTCTTATCTTTTCCTTTCTGATCTGTCTCTGTGTACAATATACAAGTTCAACACCAAAAGATTTTTGCCATCGGAGTTTTTCAGAATGGACGTTTCCAGTGTTTTTTGAAGATTTATGAAACCTGGTTACGTGAAACATTTATAAATCGAACTCGTCATTGTCAATGAAGAGTTGAAATTTTAATGTATTTGAATAAATGTTCTGTATTTGGTTCAAAAACTTGTTTGCGTGCCATTTTCGAGCTTTCGGGGCCACCGGGCCATTTAAAAGATATAGGGCCAAAATGGCCCGATCGGGCCATTTCGGCAACGCTGATTCTATGCATCTTACCAAAAATATATAATCATGTAGATACCTACATACATATGTGTATATATTTAATTTTTATTCATACATAGTGCCAAAAAAGAAAAAAAACACGACGTTTAAAATAAAAAATAATAGGTATAATATATATATATTTTTTAAATCGTTTTGTACAGAAAACTCAAAAATATCAAACACGTAGTATATATGCGTAAAACCCGTGTACAATTATGTGTAAATCCGTCTCCAAAAAGAGATTCAAAAGTAATAAATCCTTCGAGAAAGAAATCAAATTTCTTCATGAAAGAAATGCATTTAAGGGAAAAAAATTGCCACTTTTACGTCACGGATCAATTCTTGGGTTATAAGAAAAGCCACATGAGATCTCAATGTCAATTTGGCAAAATCATTTGGTGGAACATAGTTCTCAATTCTCATTAAGATAAAACGGTTTACCCTACAAATTGTTGTTGTACATTGTCAGTCACGTGCACGTCGAAATAGCTGTGTGAGAAATCGAATCCAAAATATTTGCATCTCCGAGATCTCAGAAAAAAAATCTTATTTCTCATTGTTGTTCCCCTTTAAAAATCCCTGAGATCTCAGTGAGATGTTGTTACATGGAACTGTCCTAATTAATTTGACGGCATATGCCAATTGTCAAAAAAATACCATAAATTTTTAGTTTGGTTTGAAAATCCTGCCTCACTTTGTTGTCTTTTTCTTACCAGCAAGTGCGAAAGAGATAAAACATATAGACGTCAAGATAAGTCGGAGGAAAGAATCCAATGTGAACATCGTCAAGGATGTATTGCATGTTCCTGATCTATCAACGAATTTGTTATCAGAACACCAATTAGTACAGAAAAATAACAGTGTACCATATATAACAAAGATGAAAGGATAATTGCAAGATACAAAGCTGAAAACGGAGTCTACAAGATTCGGAACCAGGAATCAATGTGCAAGTTATCGAAGGGCGAAATTGATACTGCTGTTACATTGCATCGAAGACTTGGACATTTAAATTATCAAAGCTTTTGCAAAATGCGGGACGGAGCAGTGACAGGAATCCGTTTCAAGGATCAAGAGATTGGTTTGAAGAATTATCAAGTTTGTGCTGAAGGAAAGCATGCTAGGCCACAATTGAAGTCTAGTGAAAGCAAGTCGACACAGTTATTGGAAAAGGTAAGAACAGATAATGGCACCGAATATTGCTAGAAAGCATTTCAAAGTTTCTGTTAAGCCAATGGTATTCGACATCAACGGTCCAATGCATATACTCCACACCAAAATGGATGCGCAGAGAGAATGAACCACATCATCATTGAACGTGCAAAGTGTATAATGTTTGATGCCGAAGTTGATAAGGTTTACTGGGCTGAATGAAGCTTGCAACATAGCACCTTACTTGATCAACCGATCAGTCTGTTCAACTTAGAAGGGTACAACACCAGAAGGTCAGGTATGGTCAGTTTTAAAAAAGAATATTTCAAATTTTAGAATTTTTGGATCAAGAGCAATGGTGCACATTCCGAAAGAGCAACGCAGAAAATTAGAACCTTAATCTCGTGAGATGTAGGGTATGATAGTGATACTGAAGGCTTTTGTTGCACTAATCCGATTACCAAGAAACTCAAGATAAGTAGAGATGTATTTTTTTACGAAAACATAGATGAAGACAAAGGTGCGGGCCAAGAGAAAGAAAAAATGCAATTACTTCGATTATCCCGAATATCAAAACGAAGAGTTAATTGCGTATCTTATCTTATTTGTCACGACTCACGAATGGATGAAGATGAAGATCCATTAACTTACAACGAGGCAATGCAAACGATTGCAAAGATGCTGTTAAAAGTTAAATGAATTCCCTACAGGCAAACAATACCTGGGAATTGGTTGACCTTCCGAAAATCGTAAGATATTGAAAGCTAAATGGGTTTTTTCTACAAAACGAGATGAAGAAGGTAATATAACTCTATCTATTCTCTATCTAGTTTGGTATTGACTATAATGAAACGTTTTTCCAGGTGTTAGATATTCATCGATTCGGTATTTGATGGCTCTTGCTAAATATTGTGTTAAGATTTGTTTAAAAAAAATGTATATTTTTGTTGATAACACAAAAGATATTACATCAAGTACAATATATGAAATATTTTAAACCTTAATGGAGACCGAGACTGAAAAGCACGCGAAGGTTTGTCTAAGCTGCTCGAGGGCACCAGTCGTTCTGCTGCTTGTAGATGTTATTGTTTTTAACGAATCCTCGGTTGATCCTTGGATGCTGCTCTACACTTTCGGGAAGTCACTTACCTCTTTTTGGTCAAGTGGCTTTTTCGTCTGTTGTTTTAATCTTATCTTCTATGCGAGGGTAATTTAAGGTTTTAATAGACTCCAGATGTCACGCACACATTTTGAACAATGTGCATTCATCTGTCATGTGAACGGATGTGTACGAAAGTATCTTTCAAAAATAAAATATATGTTTTTTATTTCCAATAATTTGTGAATTGTGTACATTGTAATTACCCATAATAACGATTACAGTATAAGGAAACAGGGTTATAATTCATTGAATGGAGTAAGATAGAGCATCAAATTCACGAGAAGTTGAAGCCCTGTCCAAATTAGGGTTTCGATAAAGAAAACAAAAGTGAATGATGTGCTAATTTATAGTCAACCTAAACCACATAAAATTGAAAACAGAATTGGAACAGCGTCCATATTGTGGAAGGAATTGGTAAGCGACATCATTCCTAATGTAAACGGCGAGACCACTAACTATACCCATGAATGAAAAATTCTAACCTGCTTCGGTTTCACTCAGCGCCAAAACAGCTGGCTTGTTAGAAACAATGTGGATGTACATAGCAAGAAAATTCGTACGTAGCCCACGAATATTACAATAGTCAAATCTGAAATTTTCGATTATTGCAATATATATAAGAATGTATAACCCTAACAGACGAAATCTTAGAGAAGCTGCCTAAATAATTAACAGGTTTCTTTTCGAATCTACGGCAATATTATGAATTAATATGAATTACTGACCCACGCAAACGATTTAAGGACAACAAATTTCGGTTTAGCACGTGGAATGTTAGGTCCCTTAACAGGCCACTTGCAGCCGAACAACTTGCAGAAGCCCTTGACTGCTACAAAGCACATATAACTGCCATCCAAGAAATGCGATGGGATGGTCCGGGCCTACGTAAAATGAACAACTGCGATGTTTACTACGGCGACTGCTACCGGGAACAAAATCAGCGTCTATTTGGATGTGGATTTGTAGTTGGGACTCGACTCAGGAGGAAGGCCTTGAGTTTCAACTCAGTGAATGAGCCCATCACAACAATCCGTATCAAGGCTAAATTCACTAACACCAGCCTCATCTGCGCTCACGCCCTCACTGAGGAAAAGGATGAAGACACCAAAGACAGGTTCTACGAGCTCCTCGACAAGACCTATGAGCAATGCCCTAGCTATGACATTAAAATCGTCCTTGGAAATTTTAGCTGGGTGGAGAAGAAATCTTCGGTGGAATAATCGGACGACATAGCCTACACGACACCACCTCCGATAACGGATTTAGCCTAATCGACTTCGCTGCGGGGCATGTTCTCCTGACCAATCAACCGTCAACCAGACTGACCACATTGCGATCGACGCACGACAGTTCTCTAGCATGCAATATGTCCGCACAATCCGAGGTGCCAACATCGACTCGGACCACTACCTTGTTGTAGCCAAGGTACGAATGCGGATATCCCGATCAAGGCCAACACGCGAAAATGCTAGGAGGAAATTCGACGTCAAACTGCTACAATCGCAAGAGATTGCTAGATCCTTTTCTGATCGTGTCTCCGAAAATCTCCTCAGAAGTCCTTTGCTGCCAGCACAGCCAGTGGCAACACTGCCAAGCAGCCATCAGAGATGCCGCCTCTGAAGTGCTAGGGTCTACACGGCCACCACAACGAAACCCCTGGTTTGACGATGAGTGCCGATGAGCACATGCAGCTAAACAAGAGGCATACAAAGCGGCGCTGCAAAGAAGGACACGAGCAGCTCGTGAGCTCTACGAGCAGAAAAGGAGAGAGGAGCATTAACTTCTCAGAAAAAAAAAGGAGCATGAGAAGCGCGTGATCGAGGAGATAGAGGGATGTCACAACAGGAATGAGGTTCGAAAGTTCTTATATACCCCGAACTGAAGCCTGTAGAGATCATCATGGGAACATCGTAGTGGAACCGCAGTCAGTGCTGAGGATATGGAAAGACCACTTTGCCAAGCAGTATAATGGCGATGACGACCTAAACAACAATTCCACCCACCCAACATGGACGAAGTGAAGATAGCGATATCTGAACTAAAGTCGAACAAAGCCGCTGGAGCAGACGGGCTAGCCGCCGAACTGTACAAAGCAGCTGGAGATGGTTTGGTTAGGAGCATGCACCAGCTCATCTGCAAAATTTGGTCGGAGGAAAGCATGCCCGATGAATGGAACCTCAGCATCGTATGCCCGATCCTCAAAAAAGTAGATAACCTGAACTGCACCAACTACAGAGGTATAAGTCTCCTTAACATCGCCTGTGTAAACGTCTGAAGCCCTTCGTCAACAACCTGGTAGGTCCTTATCAGTGTGGCTTCAGACCCGGAAGGTCCACAATCGATCAAATATTCAGATCTTGGAGAAGACCCAGGAACTCAAATCGATACCTAGACCTACCACCTTTTCATCGATTTCAAGGCCGCGTATGACAGCGTCTATAGAGACCAACTATATAGAGTAATGTCTAGTTTTGGCATCCCTGAAAAACCCATCCGTCTGTGTAAGATGACAATGGAAAATTCACGCTGTTCCATCATGGTCGGGAAAAACCTAACGGACGCTTTTGATGTCTTCAACATCATTCTTGAAAAGACTGTGCAAAGCTCCAATGTCAACACCAGAGGCACAATCTTTTAAAAGTCCGTCCAGCTACTAGGATACGCAGACGGCATTGACATAATTGGAAGAACACAGCGTGATGTCAGTGGAGCGTTTGTGAGCCTTGAGACGGAGGCCAGGAAGATGGGTCTAGCGGTTAACGATAGCAAGACCAAGTTAATGCTGTCGACAAAAAAGGACTACCAACATCGACATCTTGGAGCAAACGTCAACATAGACAGATTTAACTTTGAGGTAGTTAAGGGCTTTGTATACCTGGGATCCGCTATCAACTCTGACAACAACACCAGCGCTGAAATCAAACGAAGAATCACTCTTGCCAATCGCTGCTTCTTTGGGCTTAGAAGGCAATTGAGTAGTAAAGTCCTCTCCCGAGAAACTAAAGTGATGCTTTACAAAACCCTCATCATCCCGATCCTCATATATGGTGCAGAGACATGGACTATGACAACATCTGATGAAAATGCTTTGGGCCGCTTTGAGAGAAAAATTCTTCGAGTGATTTTTGGTCCTGTCTGCATTAATGGAGAATGGAGACGAAGATACAACCGACACTGACCTAGCCAGAAAAGTAAAAGTCCAACGACTTAGATGGTTGGGTCATGTTGAGCGAATAGAAAATAATGCTCCGGCTCGTATAGTCTTCGAATCCAACCCGGAAGAACGTCGCAGAAGAGGAAGACCGCAACTCAGGTGGAGCACACAGGTGGTAGAGGACCTGAAGCCACTTGGCGTGCGAAACTGGAGACAGCTAGCCAGGGACCGAGCTGGCTGGAAAAGTTTGTTGGGTGAGGCCCTGGTGCGACCTGGACTGCAGCACAACCATAAGTAAGTAAGTATGCATTTCATGTAGCTTTTTCCTTTAAATAGTTTTTAAGAATACGAAATTATCTATGCATTCCAAATTAATGCAAAAGAAAAATAGTTTAAATCGGTCAATAAAAGTTCACAATAAATTAGCACAAATGATCTACATAATCGTTTGAGCTAAAGATGTGAGGAGAGATATTAAAACATTTAATTGACAACATGGCCGGACCATTTTTTAACAGTTTAGGTTCTAACAACGCGATGTCATGTTTGATCCAAATCTCGATTTCTCGATTCAATTTTGTAATAGCCAGCAGTCAGATCACTCCTCCGCTGATGTATTGATGTATGGCATCAAGACCGCACAATGCCAGTGGATGCAAAATGCAACAGATTTAATGTGTATTTTGTCCTTACCAAAAAAGAGTATGCTTTCCAACAAGATCATTAGGCTTAAATCTATATTTTGCAAAGTTGTTTGGCCACTTCAATCAACATCAATAGTTTTCAGTATCCACCTGTTCGCAAGATATAGTTACAGAGTCTGTAACAGAGACTGCAAACGATCAATCGTTTAAGTGAATGCGCCCACAGCTGAAATTACGTACAATTTCGTCTTCGAAAATGCGATGACCAACTCTTATAATTTAATGAACTTTTTACTAGCGATACTATAAAGTGTGAACTGAACATAAACACGTGAAACATGACACTTTACTTCGCATCATGAGAGATCACACTTTTAACATCTTTGTACAACTAACGAGATTCTAAACTGATTAACATAACCATAAATCCGTCATTTTTAATTACTTTATAGCTTCACTTGTTTACGTGCGTCGTTTAATTAATTGAAATATCTTCGCACAAGACACAAATATTTACGTACATGGAATTCCGATCCTCGGATAGCTTATGCAAAATTTTTTCTCGATTTACAAAAAGCCGTTGAATGATGACGATGCGAGCTCAGACGATCGACAACGCTTATTGGATTTCAATTAAACTCTTAAACTCTATCCATCGCTATTGTTAAAGTTACATTTTTATTAGAAAAAGTGTAGAATTGGTAAGCACTCAACATTTGAAAGAAAAGTGATGTAATTGAGTAAATTAACTATCCATTTGTAAAATTGGCAATACATACACTTTTTCTGACTGTCTAAACCGACTGCTTTTGAGAAACTACCAATACCAATGCACACGCTATTAACATCTCAATTTACGATCCCTCTTAAAATACATTTTTCTATTATTTGTTTAATAAAAAAGGTAGTAAATTATCTTAAACTCACTGTCGTTCTTCAAACTTCCAACAGCTTGATGATGATAATTTTCTCACCTCGCCAAACTTAAGATCAGTTTAAATCTCGAAAAAAAATGAATGTGGAAGGGTTTTTTTTTCGTTGCATTCGATTCACTTTCACAAAATTCTGCGCACTTAAAAACAAAATAATTGCACAAAATACCGATAGACAAATCTTTGGTTGCCGTCCGTCCGTCGTTGTCGCTTATACTGTCGAATTCGTCGTCGTCGTCTCGTCGAATGTCGCCTTCAGTACGTCGCTTCTTCGTCTCAAGCAAAACGATTCAAGTTTTGTAAATAAAATCTGTTCCCGTACGAATCAATTAAACTTCTATTCACAGAAAATATTCAGCTGATTGCTGCTATTCCTATTGATCAAATATTTTTTTCTTCATTCAATTTCGTATTATTGATTTAGTACCAAAAAAAAAATCCATGAAATAGGAACCCAAGGTTCTTCGTTGCCAACGTTGCAATGCTACGATCTAAACTAAATTCGAAAGCGAAGAATTATTCGAATGGTAATAAAAATAATTTGAGTGTACTTTTTGTACCTGTACGATTTATACGCACTCAGCAGCAGCGGCCGGTCGTGCGTCGCGGCCGGTCGCAGTAATGTAGTTAAGTATCTTCTCCGTGGTTGGCTCAATTGGTTTGACCAGCAGTACGCGTTTGTTAGAGTCAAACGTTGAAGCATAAGACGAATAGGGGTAGTGGGATGAGGTAAATCGGTACAGCCTCTGAATTTTGAGTGTGAGATATTTAGTTAGCCGCAAGAAGGCCCAGCTATAACTCTGGTTTCTTTTTTTTGCATTCCTAAACGAATCAATTGCTGGAACATTAACCAGTAGAGACGGGAAAAAGTGGTTCCGAATCAAATGAAAGAATTATTAATATATTTTTCCACAGCCACGGGCTATCGCAAGCAGCCTCCAGCATCCATCGGTATATATACCAATGTATGGGGGACACGGAAAAACTGCTCAGAGATCGACCAGATGATAACATACCGAAGCCAAACACTTCCCAAAACAGAACGTTCAATTTATTACAAATTTGTGTTTTTTTTTTTTTTTGCTTTAATTGAAATCACTCAAAGATATTGATCGGTATAAGAAATTTATAACTTTGAAGGATCAAAAGGGCTGAAGGTTAAATGCCTCAACTTATATCGATCTGTGAGATCTAAAAAACAAGTTTGACACGCCTTGCTTGATGGTCAGTCAATACAAGAAATCGTAATAAAATAAAAAAAAAAAGAAACAGCAATACAAAAAAAGATTTGTATGTGGTTTACTTGTGCAAGAGAGATTAATGGAAGAAAATGAAGTTTGTATGTATGCGTAAATGTTGCAAAATCGTAGAAGTTGATTTGCGAAGCTGAGATTGGGCAGTCTATTAGCAAACTACAGTAGGACCTCACTTAAACTGCAAGAAACTCTTTTTGTTTGTTTTGATGGAGACATTTCAATATCGTTAACTCAGTTCTTACATTATAATTTTCATGAAAAAAACTACGCTTTTTTTTAAAAGACAAAGTTATTGTTCTTGTTTTTTTTTTTGTCAAATCTGAAAAAAATCATACTAAGATTAGTAATAACTAGCTAAACCTACGAGCGTCGCCACCAACTAAAATAAATTTGAAGGAAAGGACCCTGCAATGCTCAGTTCGAAAGACAGAAGCGAGAAAGATTTTACGTCAGCACCTAGCAATTAAGCCTTATCTGACGGTGGACTTATCCACACTGACGGCGTGACAATTTCCGACCGAAGTCAGCAATGTCACTATGTGTTATTTAAGAGGACACTAAACCTCTTCCTAATGATCCACCAGATTCTAAAGCAAACCTCAACTTTCTAAAGAAAGAAGCGGGTACCCTGCATCTGGATTCACACCAGTACCAATTGAATTAGTGCCAGCCCTTATTCATCTTGGTTTGATTCTAGACTACTATTCATGCAACACACGGAACTGCACTCAACCTTCAGTCACCGAAAGAAGAGCCGTTGTCCGGTCACGGAAACTGCACTCAACTTTCAGTCACCGAAAGAAGAGCCGTAAACCGTGATTTGCGAATAG
>CAKKXW010000004.1:61986236-61997204 GCA_920937365.1 Sphaerophoria rueppellii | reverse complement strand
GTCACAAGAAAAAGTATCAATTTGGTGATTGTCACATGTGACTATCACCTTACGCAGACAAAATTTGTGATTTGTGACTATCACCGATCACAAATCACCTTACACGATTCCACCCCTGAATTATTATCTCAAAATAAATGTAACAATAAACCTAAATTGAAAATCCCTTTTGAGTTTACAAGTAAACAGTTAGTTTGTAGAAGAACTAATCGTGAAAGACGCCCACCAAATCGATTAAATTATAAATAAGCATTTGTTTTATAGTTCCTTTTGTAAAATGAAATTTAAATAGTAATTCGTATTTGAATGTTTATTAATAAATTATTGCAGTTTATTGACATGAAATAAAAGTGGGAAGATGTTGTATATTAGAAATCACTTTGCTAATAATTTAACCTGCTGTAATTTATTCTTAAAAAATATTATATTTATACTTATATATTATATTATTATTTTCTCTCGAAAGCGTTGGAAAGAATAATAAATCTTCAAATCAGAACGTTTCTTACAAACAGTAAATTAATTTACATCAATCAATCAGGCCTTAGACCACAGCACAGCTGCACTACAGCCTTAATTGACGTTGTTAAAAACATTAGAAATAACTTAGATAACGATAAAGTCACAATATTTACCCTTCTTGACTTCTCAAAAGCTTCTGACACCGTTAATCATTCCGTTCTCTGTAAAAAACTTAAAACTCAATTTCATTTTTCGTATCCATCAGTCAAGATTATTCTCTCCTTATTGTTGTGGTCAATAAAGGAACTTTTGTTTACAAATTGAATTCAATTATTCTCTCCTATTTAACCGACAGAATGCAAGCAGTTTTTGCAAACAATGTTGTATCAACTTTTCTCCCTTTAAATAAAGGTGTCCCTCAAGGGTCTATATTAGGACCTTTGTTGTTCTCGATGTACATCAATGATCTCCCGTCTTGCCCGCTAAACTCTTCGGTGCACATGTACGCCGATGATGTTCAATTATACAATAGTTTTCATCTAAGTTTGCTCGAGAATGGTGTATATGAAGTCAATGAGGACTTAAATAATATTGTCGTATGGTCCCGTAAGTACAGCTTCAGCTTAAATCCGAGTAAAACTAAATGTCTTGTCATATCTAGAACTAATGCTGACACATCATACTTTCCAGAGATTTATCTGAATAACTGTATTATTCAGTTTGTCGATTCTGCAAAAAATCTAGGGCTAACATTTAATAAGACTCTAAGTTGGAATACCCATATTAATATAACATTAGGTAAAATATATGGAGGTCTTCGATTGCTCTGGGCATCTCATTATATAACACCTCTGAAAACTCGGTTAATATTAGACAAGACTTTGATTATGGCCCTAATGTTGCATTTAACTATGTTTATGGTCTCAAGAGATATGATCACATTTCAAGTTTTTCTAAGTCTATCTATGGCATTTCGTTGGATAATCTGTTTAAACTCCGAACTTTAACACTGTTTCACAATGTCTTGCAGTCTCACAAACCAGATAATACTTATACAACAAAATAAATTTTACACGTTCTGAAAGGTCATGTGACCTTATGCCAGTGCGTTTCAAATTCTTGATTTCAGAACGGCAGTTCTACGTTCATTCCATTCGATTATAGAGCGAGGGAGGGAGCTCTATTAGAGTTATTAGAAACCAGGCCATGTTTGGAAGATCTTTGAAAGAATTCTTCTCGTAGCTTCTAAGCTGATAATGATGATGAATGATGGTAATGGATAACTCTTAAATTTAATTTTTAGCTAATCTTTTTTTTTTAATTTTTAGTTGATTATATTTGTATTGTTATTCTTCTTCTTGTTAATAGTTTTATATATTTTGCTGTTACTTAATAACTTGCAATTTTAAGTTTTTTTCTAAAATACAATGCACATTTTTGTTAAAATAATGTATGAATGTACAGAAATTTGCTCTTTCTTATAAGATATTGTATCTTACTGAGCAAAATTACACAATAAATGAAATGAAATGAACTATCTTTCTAAAAAATAAAATCACTTCCTGTTAAAGCTGAAAGCAAGTCAAACGTTTTATTATTTAAATCGAGAAACATCTAAGAAAATATAATAGAATGAGCTGTGTTTTCGTGTTCTTCCTCATCGCCGCAGCGTCTGCATAATATGTCGTCTGTACTAAGCGTAAGCCCCATCTTCTTTTTGTGTTAGCCAAGTAGGTTATGTCCCGTTATCACACTTATGATGGATCTTATGGACGGTTTTTTGAGAAGTAATATCTTATCGTATCTTTTCTTGTCATAATGAGGCCAGAGTTTCCTGGTGTTACCGCAGGTTTCTAGTACCCTTCATCTAAGTATCATTTGCTTTCTGAATGATATTATTTCTAATGTTTCTTTTTGATTCGCATTAAGGATTCTGATGTTATGGTCTACGAGAGAGGGATCATAGCTTTTTCATTTCCTGGCACACCACTGTGACCGGGAATCCAGCAGAGTCTTACGTTGTGCTGCATACCAAGAACTCTTAGCTCTTCGCGACAGCAAGAAACAAGCTTTGACTTGATTTGGCACAGATCGCTTTTTTTGCTGCTTGGCTATCAATAAAAGGGTGATATCAGCGTGTGGAGTTGGAGGCGAACTGCCTAGCCTGTACGACAGAGCTAACAACTACTTTGGGACATTGCAGAATTTTTTGCCTTAATTTTTGGTCATGTAAAAATTTGGCCCGCCGAATATGGGCATTGCAGGCCTTCCTTCCAGTTGGGTTGGCTCTATAACACCGGAACTTAACTTCTTTTTCCCTGATAACCTCTTTACTGCTTGAATCAAACCAAGACTCTTCTTTAGGTTTGATGCTTTTAACCCTATTCGGCATAAACGTTTTCATTCCGAAAGTAATCATATAAGTAATCATATCTGCACTGGAGTCTACGTCACTTTCGTATCGAGGAAGCATAGTGACCAGTTATGATCCGGAAGAAGTTATTGAGACCGTCCCAGTTGGCTTTCTCGTATTGCCAAACGGTTCTCTTCGGGGATCTTTCTCTAACTGGATAAGTTTGACAAAGATTAATATTAATAATGTTTAAAAAGATTAATATTTCATCAAGCATGATGATCCGCCCAGTCGTTTTAATTTAGATTGAGGCAGTCTGCTTAGTTTGATATCATACTTAATATAATTCTTTAAATAAAAGAGTGCGTTTATAAATAAATGTGGAATTGATAAAATTAGATATAACTTTGCTTTGCTCTTTTTGTACAAAGGAAGGATTTAATTAATAAAAAACATCCTACGTCATAATAACCTGGCATGCAACCATTTTTTGCTGAGCTGCAGACATTTGTTATGGTTGCTAAAAATAAGATAGTCTGATATAAAATAATGAAACAAGTGAAACAAGATACAAAGTCACATGAATACAAGTTTATTACCAGAAAGCATAGTCTGGCCGTTATAGCTGTCTTTCAACATAACAGCATTTTAGTCGTTTCTCGCATTAATGAAAATTTAAGTCCTAATTGTGAATGTGATACACATTCGTTTGTTTTTCTTTTTAAACCATTTTTTTTTACGTAATTAAGTAGTATTTTTTCCTAACATTCAATTTCTTCAATTCAAAAACAAAAATTGTTTCAAAAGAAAGAGCCTGAGTGAGCGACTCTCCGCCGTCTTCACAAATACTACAACACCTTGTGGCACCAATATCGCGAAATAATAAAACTTGTAGCCAACAACAGACCAACATAGGTTACCAGCCTCCCCCGAAAAAGAACGCATGGTATGATGACGAATGCGCGTTATTGACAAGAGAGACGGAAAATGCACGTTTGCAGATGCTGCAACGGAAAACAAGAGAAGAGCAGCAAGAGAAGAGTATCAATCAAAAAGGAGAAATAAGAAAAAGACTCTGCCGCAGTTTGTCAGCTCAGAGATCTAGAAGAGTCTCTGGCTGTGGACAACACCCGGCGTTTTTTTAAAAGGCAATTAGCTTCTGGTTTCAGAACCGGGACACAGGCTCTTCAAAACAGTGAAGGAAACCTAGTCACCAAAGCACAGGGAATTGTAGGTGTTTTCAAGCAGCACTTCCAACAGCCGCTACGCAAAATGTCGAGCGAGCTAATGAAAGAGAAGCAAGACAAGACAATGAAGACCCAGTTCTAGCCCCCAGTGTAGAAGAGGTAGAAAGAGCCATCCAAAAGCTAAATAAAAACAAGTCTGCTGGGTCGGATTGCATACCTGCCGAACTCTTTAAATATGGAGGACGTGTTTTTTTGATTAACCGCATGCACCAGGTCATCACCAAAGTGTGGGAGGAAGAAGGCACGCCCACTGACTGGTCGAAAAGCTCCATGTGTCCCATCTAAAAAAAAAAACGATCCGATGTCATGCAAAAGCTACCGTGGCATATCCCTGCTTAATGTTGCATACAAAATCCTATCCAACGTACTGTGTGAGCTTCTTAAACCTTTCTGCAACACAATAATTGGCACGTACCAGTGTCATCGCCAAGAGCTTATGATGGCGATGTCTGAATTCGGGATCCCGAACAAACTGATCCAGCTACCAGCTGTGCCGCATGATGCTAAAAAATACGCAGTTCAGTGTGCAAATGGGTAACATCCCATCCGAGTTGTTTCAAACATGTGCAGGGTTTAGACAAAGAGATGCGCTGTCATGTGCCTTCATCAACATAATCCTGGAGCAGATAGTGCGCAAGGCAGGTGTGAGCACGGAAAACACTATATCTTCAAGAAGTCCACCCAGCTCTTAGGCTATGCGGACGACATAGACATCATCGGTCGATCCAAGAGAGCTGTGCTTGAGCCCTTCACAGCGATTGAAGAACAGGCGAAATCGTTGGTCGTGAAGTGAATGAGGACAAAACAAAGTACATGCTATCAACAAACAAATCAACATTTGTCTACCGCCTAGGACCAAACGTCATTGATGGTAGCAGCAAACAAATATCAATTCAACGAACGACACCTTAGTGGAGATCCGAAGAAGAATTACCCTAGCGATCCGCTGCTGCTTCAGTTTGGCAAAACAACTGGGTTCAAAACTCCTCACTCAAGAGACAAAGTGTCTGCTATGCAAAAGTTTGATTTTAGCAGTCCTTTTCCTACTCTACGGCGACGATAAGTAAGAAAGGGGAAGTGATACTGGGCACTTTCGAAAGAAAAATTCTTCGACGGATTTTCAGTCCCGTATGCGGCGATGGCGAGTAGAGAAGAAGGTTCAATCGAGAACTGTACGAGCTGTACCAAGATGTGGATGTAGTCCAGAAGCCAAGAAAAGACGACTACATTGGCTCGGCCACATCAAGTGAATGGACGATAACGCTCCAGCCAAGAAAGTCTTCTCATCCCAGCCCTCAGGTTCGAGACGGCAAGGAAGACCGAACGTACGGTACAAAGACAAAGTGACGGCGGATGCCAGAGCGCTTGGTTTCGGCGACTGGAGAGTGCATGCGAGAGACCGATAACGATGGAACATGGAAGACTGCCTCAGGCCTTCATGGATTATGAGCCGGTTAAGAAAACTAGTTTGCCAAACATGCTCTTTTGCGTTATTCCCTACACGACAAACACATAATTGGTGAACATTATTTCCCACACGCTCTAGTTTTTAGGCAAAACATTCGTGAATCATCCTGTAACCCTATATAGTTAAAATTAATTCACAAAAGTTTGTAAAAATAGAGTGGCGCGACAGCTCTTGAACAGCCAAGGTCTAAGTGGTTTATTCTCATCAACAATTCTCTAGGTGCGTGTGAAGAATTGAGGGGACCTACAATTTAACGCCGATTCCGAACGGAAAAGTTGAGAAGCACTTTTTCATGACAGATGATACTTTTGGAAGTTTTGTCAGTTCTTCGCAAGAGGCATTGTCCGTGAAAGATGAAATAAAAACTTTGGGCACGAGTAGGACTCGAACTCACGATGTTCTGCTTAGCAGCCAACGCACCTAACCACTAAGCTACGGACACACAAAAGTTTGCACCTACTGATTTTTGAAGGAGAAAAGAATGTTTAAAATTTCATTTCTGAACGAAAACAAAAATATTCTGTTTTGTTTAAGATTTCTCTTTTTTTGATGAAATAAGTTCAAATATTTGTATTATTTGACTGGTAGTCTTCATCAGCCCAATATCTGGAACTATACCTACTTTTAATCTTTATATATTTTTTCTTTTCAGACTGACACTTTTATCACACGTACGTGTATTGGCCTCAATGACGGCCATAAACAGTAATGATTGAAAAGTGATAAGGGAAAATAGCAGTCTGTCTTTGTGAACGAGAAACAAGTTGACATGAAGGTAAATATCAGAATCCTTAAGAAATGTAAATAGATGCTTCTTTGATGAAATAAACTGAATCACCGTTCATTTGTCTTTTGTTGTTTTTTTATTAAACAACTAATTCCACTGTAAGAGAATTCATCATCATCTTTGTCTCACATTCAGATTCCCAAATCCAAATGACGTGAAAACATTAGTCGACTCATGAGTGTCATTGAATTTTCTGCTGACCGAAATTCGAATGTAATTATAATTCAACTTAAATCATCTCAGCTTTTGACGTCAGCAAAACAAAATAAAATCGCTCAAATTATTATTAATGCAACCACAAGAGGGACAGAGATACAAATTCCCAGACCCCATTAAATGACACCACGATACAACATGTGTACGTCGGCAGCAGTCGTCCCGCAACGAAACAACATTTACGCAAATGAAAGTGCTTTGTGTGCGCTCGCAACCGACAATTTTAATGATCGTGAAACATAAGCACATCAGACGTTTGTTGGTTAGTTAATCTTATCGGAAAAGCACACAGTTCACCCATCACTTAAGCAGTTCCGTTCGTTGTCGACGACGCATGTCGGCGTCGGTCGACGCCAGTTAACTTCTGGGACGATGTTGACGGTAACAGTACCTGTACTCTGACGTGGGTGATGATAAGGGCAAAACAAAAAATAATTCTTTCTCGCAATAAGCACACAAACGATATATCCACTCACACCACAAGTACACGAATAAAATAAATGAACAGGTCCCACTGAATCGCTAGCTAGTTGCCATCAAGATTTCAGAAGGTACACACATAACCGTAAATGTTCACAGTTAACTCGAGTCACTCGTTTTTTTGTCTGTCATTTTTGGGCTACAATCAGACTTTTTTGAGTGGAGAAACACTTACGTGAGCTTATAGCAAGCACTGAAAAACCATTTCAAAAAGGATACCTGCACCTGTATTAAAAAACCAAAGATACAAAAGGAAATGTACACCAAAATCGAAGAAACCAAATCACAAATCACAAACATCGATACCAGTGAAAATTTGTCAAAAGATCTTGAGAACAAACTCAGTTTTAAAGGACCAAATTTTGAACCTGAGGTCATGTCATCAGCCGAAGAAGAAATTATGAGGTGTTTGCGAGCTTCAAAAGCGCGGATGGAAAAAGTGGGAAGTATCGATTCCGCCATTGGGCTCGATGGTGAAACTATGGAGCACTCACAAGGACCCTCACATACAAAGGGCCGTCGTTTGACTCTCACGATCACTGATATTCCCCTGCGAGCTGCCCTCTTACCCATTGCCGAACCCAACGATCTTCTAGACTCGCCGACAAACGAAATTCAAATAACTGTCCCAACATCGCACTCCAACCGATTGCTGCTCGAAGAAAATGTCGTCGAAATTCCTGACGAACGCTTTGTGTCTATTTCTCGACGTCAATCGGCCCAAAGTTCCCATTCGGACTATCAGAGCAGTGACAGCAGTGTTGGCAACGGTTGCAGTGTAGTTCGGTTTGTTCGAACACCCTCGGTTGTCGTGTCTGATTATTCCGATGAAACTATGTGTGGCATCACTCAAGAAGAGATCGAGTACTTCCGGGCGCAGCGTTTGCGACGTCGATTTTCTATGGATACTTCCAGCATCAGCAAAAAAGACGAACCTACGTCTGATGTGAGTGCTTCATCATCGTGCAGCAATCTTTATTATTCCGATTCCAAAAAGAGTTCTCTCCACAAGGTCGAAAGCTACGCAACAAGCAGCAACAACGACAATTCAATCGATCAGAAGATCTCAGAAAGTTCCACTTATCAAATGTGACTACAATTTTGTTTATTTTTTGTCGTTGATAACAAAACGGGCCAAATTCTTCAACCACAACCTACGTCAGTTGGTGTTTATAACTAGATGATAAGATAAAATTTTGAGGTGATAAAAATAAACGATTATTATATCCGCTATAAAGAATAAGGTACATTGTGCTTTTAGATTAGGACCAAAAAATTATGTGACCTCAGTTTTTAAGTGTTAAGATAAACGTTAATATTTTTGTAGATGTTAATATAGTTGATAGGTATATGTATGTTGTTGAGTAAGTAAAAAATACATATCTATAAATGTTTTTCTCTAGATTTTAAAACATTTCGTTAGTACGACTGATAAAATAATCGCAGCTGTTGAACTTTAAGACTTTAATAAGAAAAAAATAATATTTTATGGATACATGTTTTAATATTCGGCTTGGTCCGACAATTAAAACTTATTCACTTTGTAAATAAAACATAATTTTTACTTTATTCAAATTGCTCACACAATTATTTATTCAACACTGTCAATTGTTTCTTTCAAACACAGAGGATTTACTTTATCGCAGTTTACAATCAATTGAATTTGCTTGGCCACCAAGGGTCTATTTATGTAACTCAAATAGGTTCGAGAAACTACTAGGTTCTTGTAGGTGCTGAACATTCTCGATGCTTAAGTCTGCTATTACACGATGAAACTGTTTGCATGCAACACTTCAAACAGCGTAAGTGCAAAAGAGAAACAAAATTCGAAAACATGAGACAGAAGAAAATCGACTTGTGTCGCATGAGTAAAATTTTCTGTGCAACAGTTTGACGTCTTTCTTTGCTCTTTTCTGTATTTTGATTTTCTTTTTGATTAAATTTAATTTAAAGCATGTCCTTAATAGCAATCGAAGCAAAAGCAATGTTTATTCATTGGTGAAACGAATTTATAATCAAAACTGGACACTGACTAATATAAGGTAATATTAGCCTTTCCTAGGTACTTAAAATTAGTCTTAAATATTTTTCTCTGTAGGAACATAACAAATAGTCAGTGTCCCCAGATTCTTCGTCATAAAACATATCCCTGGAAATTTTCAAACTAACACTGAATAACAAAAAGTTAATCTTCAAGTTTAAGTTAAAAGTAAAATATATTTTTAGACCAGGCACGTGAAGGAGAACCGTCAAACAAGTATATTATAGTTTAGATAGACCAAGACGATTCAGAAGCCTAGAATCCCTATAAAATTCAATGATAAAATGTTTCTATTTTAAAAGGTACGGTAGTCATTTTTGGATGGAGTAAAAAGTTATTCTCTGTGAAATAAAATTTGACACCGAATTTTGTTTGGATGTAGACAAAGATCGAAAAGCACTGACAGTTATAAAGTGTTGGACGAGCATCTTCTCATCGGTCGTTCTCTCTCTCTTCGTTACGATGTTGTCTAGGACGCTTGTAGTCTCTTGAATTCAACGGTCCTGCCTTTAAAAATCAACGAAAATACACTTCTTAAATCGTAAAATTTTATTTGGTAAATTGAAAACATGTTTTTCTTACAATGACGGTTTTCGTGTACTATTCCAATTTTGATTAATCAAAAAAAAACAGAACAGGAGAAGCGAATATTTACTAAAAAGAAATTAAAACATCTTTAACAAATCTCATAGTTTCAGCACACTATGAAGAAAAAAATCACTCTTAAACTAAAAGTAACATTTCTAGGTCATGTCACTGTTAGATTGGAGATCGGACTTCGGACCACTGATGCAATTGAAAAAAAAAACTTCCTTGGTCATTCGCTCATTCCTTTATTCGTAGCAGTGTCTGGTACTTGAGGTCTAGTTGAATGAATTTGCCGGTTCAGCTAGACGGCTACAGCACCATCATCGCCTGTATAAGATCCACGTTCATAAGCAGCAATGTCCTCTTTTGGTTTAACAGTCTTTTGTTGTAAGAATTATCCTCAACCTTCTGGATTCGTTTGTAGAATTTTCTCTCCGGTTCTAGCTTGAGCATTAACAAACATTAGTTTGAGTTGTTTGGGAAATTATTTGTTTTTAACTCACAAAATTGCTTGCCTATAATAATGGCCGCATTCACTGACCTAGTCACTACGTAGTCGATTTTCAACTAGCTTTGTGAGTTCAAAATTGTACTACAAAGCTAGTCGAAAGCAAACTGTCAAAATATGACAGATTTAAACAGATGTAAAGAAAGATGTAAGAAACATTTTTGAACTTTGGTTGGAGTTTAGATACCTTTTAATAAATTTGCATTTAAATTAATTTAAATCAAAGTGTAAAATGAGTGATTCAGAGGAAGATGAAGTCTTTGGTTAGTAAAATAATTAAGGTACTTGCGATCAAGATATAGATATAAACACAACTGACGATTTTTCAAATAGCTAGAGCTGTGGTTGGATTAAATGACTCGCAAATACAACTGAGCAACTGAGTTCCAGACTACAGTCTTGAGGAATTCCGGTGCCATTTTCCAATGAGTCGAAGTTGCTTTTCGGTGATTTTTTCTATTGTTTCGCATAAAAGTATGTTTTTAATTATTTAGTTTTTTTTTCAGAATTTTATGACCAAGTTGGGAAGTATGAAGCCTGTCCATCAACTAGAGAAAAAACTTTTGATTACTGTCTGGGTCCTTAGCAAACAGGAGAGTTTTTTGTCGTCGGGCGATCGTTTCGATTTTGCTCCCACTTCTGCACACAAATTCTTTTGCGAGATCCTGGAATTGTTGTGTTCCCTCTTGTCCCATTATATTAAACGGCCATCATTTTGTATGAAAATACGCTTTGTTATCTTTTTTAGTGGCTTTTCGTTGAAGCTGAGTAACCTTTTACCGTGGCCTTAAGGAGTTCTGACATCAGACCTTGAGTCA